>OY747711.1:20156413-20626413 GCA_963556495.2 Valencia hispanica
GGAACGCGGGAAGACAGACCAGGGATGAACAGGGAACCAGGAAGGGAGGAATGACAACAAACCAGCGAGTTGTGACTGAGTGTGGACTGTATTTATACTGAGGGGGAGTGTGAGGATGTGAGCAGAAGGAGCTGAGGACTGATTAAGGGAAGCGGTTGCAGCTGAGGGAGTGAGCAGGTGAAGATAATTAACTGGGATAGGGGGTAAAAAGGCTGGGAGACAGAAGACTCTTAAGAAACTAAAGATAATAAGTCTGGAAGGGAATCTAAAGGAAACACTGGAAAACAGAAGGAAGAAATAAATAGTAAACTATCTAGAGGGAAGAACCTAAGGAAACAAATGAGGACACAAACAGAAGGTGAAAATATCCAAGAGCAAGAAGAAGAAACAAACTAGTAGAAACAAAGAACAACCAAACACGATAATAGAACTAAATAAGGAAAATAACTACCAAAACACAAACACCTAGGAACCATGACACTTTGTGTCAGATTAACAACTTTTATTCTTTCAGAGAATACAGTCAATCATATTATATAAATAAAAACTGATTACTAAAGTATGCACCCAAACTATCAGGTATGTGATTTAGCTTTTATATCACTTAAGAGTATTTGGATATATATATAGATGTATTGCAAAATTTACCACATAGTTTATTGAACTAAGGTTTCTCTTAGAAATGATCAGTGTATTGAATCACTAAAAAGAATGTAGATCGTTTAAACCATTTGTTAGATCATCTCGAGTTAATTTGTAAAATGAGAGTTTGTCAATCCCAAGAGGAAAACTATTAAAGTATCTTGCTGACAAATTATAAGATTATTTTGTAAATTGTGTTGCATGGCTCATCAGTAAGAAAAGCAGGAATACTTTCCATCAGAGGTGACCGACGGGGACAAAAAACCCCGTCATAATCCATTTTTACTCACATGTTTAAAATGATAATAGACATATTCCATAGTATTTATAATTTTTTCATTTAATTAATATTCAAGGTCAACATAGAATCCACATCACACATCAAGCAGATGATGTAATTTTATTTTCTTCACAGTGACAACCACTGATTGTAGCCCCAGTAACTACACATTAACAATTTAAAAACTTCCATCTAAATGTAAAAAATGAACAGTTCATCTACTGTGGCCTATACGCAGTCTCACAACTTCCTCTATCCCAATGGAGCAGAAATGCGCAAAGGTTATTGTCTTAAGGTTTTGGACTTTTGTCTTTAGACTGATGACTTCTCATGGGGTTCAGGTGTTCTGAAAATTGAATCCATGCTCTGCTCCCACACTGAAGACTGAATTGCAAGGCAAGTCAAGGCAATTTATTTGTATAGCACACTTTCAACAACAAGGTGATTCAAGGTGCATTACATGATTAGGGGTAAAATAACTGCATTAAAACACAGACATAGCATATAAAGAAAAAACAGCAATAAAAGAAGAAGTACACATAGATACTTCAAGGCATTACAAAGTATATAATGTAGAAACAGCAAGAAGCATAAACAAAACAAGACATATGAAAACATTACTGAAATGCAGCTCTAAACAGATACGTGTTTAGTTCTGACTTAAAAGAACTCAGTGTTTCAGCAGCTTTGCAGTTTTCTGGAAGTTTGTTCCAGATTAGGAGAGCTTAGAAACTGAAAGCTGCTTCTCCGTGTTTGGTTCTAATTCTAGGGATGTTGAGTAGACTGGAATTAGAGGACCTGAGGGTTCTGGTGGGTTGGTATAGTAAAAGTAGATCTTCAACATACTTTGGTGCTAAGCCATTCAATGATTTATAAACTAGTAAAAGTATTTAGAAGTCTATTCTCTGAGCTACAGGGAGCCAGTGTAAGTACTTTAGAACTGGGGTGATGTGCTCTACTTTCCTGGTTCTAGTGAGGAACACGAGCAGCAGCTTCTGGATCAGCTGCAGCTGTCTGATTGACTTTTTAGGCAGACCTGCGAAGACGCTGTTGCAGTAATCAATTCGACTAAAGATAAACGCATGGATGAGTTTTTCGAGGTCCTGTTGCAACATCGGTCCTTTAATCCTAGAAATGTTCTTCAGGTGATAGAAGGCTGACCTTGTTATTGCCTTTATGTGACCCTGGGGGTTAAGGTCTGAGTCCATTACTACACCTAGATTTCCAGCCTGATCAGTAGTTTCTAGCTGTATTAACTGAAGCTGTGTGCTGACTCTTGATCGTTCCTCTTTATGTCCAAAAGTAATTACTTCTGTTTTGTTTCTATTCAGCTGGAGAAAGTTATGGCACATCCATCCATTCATTTATTTGTTCGATGCCTTTACTTAGGGTTGGAATTGGTTCAAAGTCACCTGGCGACATCGTAATGTAAAGCTGAGTATCATCTGCATAGTTATGGTAGCTAATCGTGTTGGTTGTTATAATCTGAGCTAGTGGGAACATGTAGATATTAAATAAGAGGGGCCCCAGGATGGAGCCCTGGGGCGCCCCACATATGATTTCTGTTCGTTCTGATGAAAAGTTTCCTATTGAAACAAAGAAATCCCTGTTCTTTAGGTAAGACTCAAACCAGCCAAGTCCTGTACCAGAGAGTCCGACCCAGCTCTCCAGTCGTTCCAATAATTTATCATGATCAACAGTGTCAAATGCTGCACTACGGTCCAACAGAACCATCACTGTGGTTCTACCAGTCTGTATTTATGTGGATGTCATTGAAAACTTTGATGAGGGCAGTCTCGGTGCTGTGGTGAGCACAAAAACCAGACTGAAAAACATCAAAGCGGTTGGTCATATGAACAAGCATCACTTCCGCCATTGCTTTGAAAGCGGGAAATTTCTCCTACTGAAGTAATCAGAAGTCAAAAAGATCCAAGCAATTATTTCAGCAGGAGGAAATCCCGTATCACACGGCACTTCTGTACAGGTGGTTGAAACTACACCTGGCTCTTCAGAGCATGACAGTGACCGCTCCAAAACCTTTGTAACTGACAGCAAGATGCAATGAGATGATGCACAAAAGTTCTAATGGTAATTTCTTTTTTTTATTATTTATTTAGCTAACTATACTCCATGGTTAAACTTAAGAAATGTCTGCTCATCAAGTGGTCAGGAGTATGAATACTAAGCTGTCAAAATGAAAGCCTCCAGATTTTTCTGTCACTGTTCTAAAAAGAACCCCCCAGAAAAACGGTCAAATAAGGAGATGACCCCTGCCCCTGTATTGCAATATACATTAAACTTCTCTCTATGGCCAAAGTCCAATTGTTTTCAAGGTTTTAACAACAGGAAATTTGTTAAAAAGAAGATAAAAGTTCTTATTAATTTGCAGAAAAACTGAATCTGTTGTTGAAATTAGAGCTGGGCAATATAGCCTCAAATCTATATTGCAATATAATCTGAAGCTTGTGGGGTAACGATATCTATTGCAATATATTTTCAAAAATGCAACACAAAAATTCTTACAACATAAAGATGAAGATATTTTAAATAAATTAAAAGCTGAATGTTATGAAAACAAAGTTCAAAATATTCTGCTTTCCTGTTTACTTATTTATAAATTTAATAATAAACCTGCAGATATTTTAATTTAAAATGCTTCTAGTTCAACAGGGTTTTTTCCCGTTAAATGGAAAACAAAAAAATTTAAACTTGTAGTGTAAAGAGGAACACAGAACATAAGTATTTATCCTCCTTGATGACATCATCAAAATGCGCAGTTGCGGTATAGTCAAAATCTCTACCGTTGGCTAAATTTATACCTTTTATATCCCCCACCACTAGTTGAAATAGATGAATTAATGCCTACAGCCTGTAAATAATAATGTTCATGTCAGCAAAACTTTTGAAGAGTGACAGTTGATAATGCACTACATTACCCATAATCTTTGAGGCCACGGCCAGACTTTCATTCCATATATTCAGACTTTCATTCCATATATTCAGACTTTCATTCCATATATTCAAGGTTCATTCAATATATTCAAGGTTCATTCAATATATTCAGACTTTCATTCCATATATTCAAGGTTCATTCCATATATTCAAGGTTCATTCCATATATTCAGACTTTCATTCCATATATTCAGAATTTCATTCCATATATTCAAGGTCCATTCAATATGTTCAGACTTTCATTCCATATATTCAGACTTTCATTCCATATATTCAAGGTTCATTCCATATATTCAGACTTTCATTCAATATATTCAGATTTTCATTCCATATATTCAAGGTTCATTCAATATATTCAGGCTTTCATTCAATATATTCAAAGTTCAAAGTAACAATATAAATATTTAATAATTTCCTGAACGGCATGCCATAAATATATATATACACACACACACACACACATACATATACATATATACACACACATACATATACACACACATATATATATAAATATATATATATATATATATATATATATATACACACATATATACATCTCAAGATGTTCCACAGTCGTCCCCAGAACAGAATCAGCCTTCTTTATCATGTTGTTAAGCCTTTTTAAGTCCCATGATCTGATGCTGTTACCCCAACAGATGATGGCTGAAGAGATTACACTCCCCACAACAGACTTGTAGAAGATCTGCAGCATCTTGCTGCAAACCTTGAAGGACCTTTCTTGAAGATGGTTTCACTGTTCAGTCTCCAGTCCAGTCTGTTGTCAAGGTGAACTCCGAGGCATTTATACTCCTCAACCACCTCCACTTCTTCTCCCATGATGGGAACAGTGTTTGACTTATCCCTGCAGCACTGACTGCTATAAATGTGCTATACAAATATATTTGACCTTGACCTTGACCTTGACCAGTTTCTTCTGAAATCTATAATCATCTCCTTTGTTTTGTTCACATTCAAGGTAAGACGATTGTTTCCACACCATGTCACAAAGCGGTCCACCAGCTCTCTGTATTCAGCTTTTTGTCCATCTCTGATACAACCGACAATTGCAGAGTCATCTGAGTATTTCTGCAGATGACAGGTCTCTGATTTGTACTGGAAGTCTGAGGTGTACAAAGTGAAAAGGATGGTGAAAGTACAGTCCCCTGTGGTGCTCCTGTGCTGCTGACCAATTGGTTTGACACGCAATTCTTCAGTCTCACAAACTGTGGTCATTTTGTCAGGTAGTCACTTATCCAGGCGATTGTTGAAGGCTCCACCTGTGTCTTGAGAAGCTTCTGACAAAGCAAATCAGGCTGAATTGTGTTAAAAGGCACTGGAGAAATCAAAGAACATGATCCTCACAGTGCTGCCTGCTTTGTCCAGATGACAGTGGGTTGGTTGAAGTAGGTGGATGATGGTATCTTCAACTCCAACTCCTTAGCGACAAGCAAACTGCAGCAGGTCCTGATCTGTTCTAGTTTGCTTAGTCAGGGGTGCCAACGGGAGTCTCTCTAGGACCTTCATGATGTGGGATGTCAGGGCAACAGGTCTATAGTCATTGATGACTGATGGGTGAGTTCTCTTTGGTACTGGAACAAGGCAGGATTTCTTCCACAACACTGGAACCTTCTCCTGAGTTAGGCTAAGGTTGAAGAGGTGCTGCAGAATCCCACAGAGCTGCTCTGCACAGGCCTCCAGGACTCTGGGGATTACACCATCTGGACCTACAGCCTTGTTCCGGTTCAGCTTTTCTAACTGCCTCTTCACCTGACTTTTGTAGACAGACAAGTGGGAGGGGGAGTTAAAGGGGGAAGCAGCATTTGCTGACTTGGTTGAAGTCAAACTTGTGGAATCAGAAGAGTCCATGGCTGAGGTGAAGGATAAAACATCTGAGGTGTAACAGGAAAGCTGTTTGTCAGAGGAGAGTGGGATGTCTGTTTGGCTGGTAATAGGAGATGAGGATGCTGAGCTAGTTCCTGAACTGAACCTCCCTTCCTGAAGGCTCTTTTCTTCTAGTTTAACAGTTCCTTCAGGTCACTGGTGATCCGGGGTTTGTTATTAGGGAAGCATTTCACTGTTCTGGTAGGGAAGTTTATATAGTCAGTCACACACTCAGTCATAGCATTGATGTCCTCTCCATGTGCTTGGCAAAGAGTCATCCAGTCTGCGGTCACAAAACAACCCTACAGGGCTTCTTCAGTTTCCTGTGACCATTTTTTCACAGTTCGTTTTGTCACAGGTTGCTTCTGAACAAGTGGTTTAAATTCTGAACAGAGAAAAACAAGATTGTGATCTGATTGTCCCAGAGGAGGTATTGGTTTGGACATGTATGCATCCTTTACATTTGCATTAAACAAATCCAAGGTCTTGTTTTCTCTTGTGGAGCAGCTGACAAACTGTTGAAATGTTGGAAGTGTAGTAGAGAGCGAGGGATGATTAAAATCACCAGATGTTGCCACAAATGCATTGGCGTGCTGGGTCTGTAGCTTAGCAACAACGGAACTGATGATTTCACATGTACTCAGTAAAACACATAACACTGCATTCCCGATACTCTGGCTGAGTCCTTGTAAGGGCTTGGAGTTCATCCATCTTGTTAGCCAGTGATCTCTTTTGGGTCCTCTATACAAAAACATGAAAGAACGAACCACCCAGCTGGACCCAGCAGAAACCTTTCCAGAGTCTGACTGGAATAAGTTAAATGTTACTGTAAAACTCTTCCATGACACCATGGCTGTGTCCAGAGGGACACGCCTCGGGTTCCTGACTCCGCCGAGAGTGTCCAGAGGGACACGCCTCGGGTTCCTGACTCCGCTGAGAGTGTCCAGAGGGACACACCTCGAGTTCCTGACTCCGCCGAGGGTGTCCAGAGGGACACGCCTCGAGTTCCTGACTCCGCCGAGGGTGTCCAGAGGAGCACGCCTCGGGTTCTTGACTCCGCCCAGGGTGTCTGGGAGACACGCCTTGGGCTCCTGACTCTGCCCAGGGTGTCCAGAGGGACATGCCCTTGGGTTCAACGCCACGTCGTGGGTCTTCTACTCCATGCCATGGGTCTTCTACTCCACGCCGTTGGCCCTCATTGCCACGTCGTCGTGGGTCTTGATCGCCTCCTTCCCGAGGGTCCTCTACATCTTCCTCCCGTGGGTCCTCTACACCTTCCTCCCGTGGGTCCCCAGCGTCTTCCGGAGGGTCCCCAGCTCCCTACCAAGGTCCCCTCAGTCGATTCTGGCTCGTTAGCTACAGGGTTCTCCAACGTCGGCCCCCAAGACACAGGGTTCTCAGTAGCCAGCCTCCAAGAAAAAGGGTTCTCTGCAGCCGGCCTCTAAGACACAGGCTAAAGCTGTGAAAAACAGTAATGCTGTTTCCATACAAATAACCTTTAGCATCAATATTGAAGGCTCATCATTTTTTTCCTAATGCTAAAGACACACTTCACAACTTGTGTTTTTCATTTGCTTTGCAGTGACAGCTGATCAGTATGTTTGTTTGATTTATGAATAAATAAAAGAAACTGGTCTTCATGGTCTATTTAGATATAATTGCATTGTGAGTTATTAGTTTAGAAACAGCTTTGTGGCTTGTTTCATAGAGACTGCCCAGCTGTGATGGACCTGGTTTGCTATTTTCACTCCTGTTGCTATTGTAGTATAAGGTTAATAACATGGGCAATCTATTGTTTTTGTTGTACAAATTTAGCAAATGCAGATTAAAAAGAAATTTGAGAACCCATTTCAGGATGTGTTATAAGTGAATAATAAAATTGTGTCAGCTATAAGACCATAACCAACCAGCCCTATAAGCAGAGTTTTAGGGCTCTTGGGGCTCCCAGGTCAGCAGGGTGCCACACGAGCACTTTAATTTACAAATGCATCAGTTGCGTGTCACTTGTACAAGAAAAGTCTTTATAATTTGAAAGATGCTTTACCAGAATCATAGGTTATTCCTGATTCAAAAATTTAAATCTAATGTGTTTGACCCTCAGGGTACATTTCATGCATGCTGTAAACTTAGGTCGATCAACTGGCAACTGCATTTTTATTCTTGATTGCTTTTGAGCAAACCATTATACTTTGCCACCTCCTTCCCAACTCTCCAAAATCTGTTATAAGTGTGAAAAGATAGAATAGAAGTAGGACCCTGAAGTACTGTTTGCTTAAGGCCTCATACAACCCTAGACCAGATGTTTGCTTAAGGCAGAAAAAGCTTCCAAGTTAGACAAGTTACTTTAAAGGCAGGGTATACGATTTCAATTTGAAACACTTTTTTAAATACTGGGAGAAATGATCTTCATATACCGATGGCAACCAATAAGTTTGGAGTTATTTAACATGACAGAGTGATCATTAATCCATGTACAGGGAGAAACCTTGGGAAAACCTAATCCAATCAAATGTAACGGTCCGTTCTGGATAATAGCGTCATAAGCCAAACTTCCGTGTCCAGCACCTCCCCCTCTGCGCGTCCTTATATTTGTGCACGCATCGCGCTTTCTCGGCTGTAAACAGGAAGTGAGGTCGCGCTACCCCGAACATGTACTATAAAAATTGTCTAAAAATATTTTAAAAACAATTCACCCTATTTTATGTTGAATACCAGGTCAACATTTTTTTACCTGTGAATGCGCCATGTACTCGATGGAAGCCGGAGAACGCGAATCTCCACGAGAACCAACGAGACTATGCTGACTGTGCTTGTGTTATTGAGGCGTGGCTTAGGGAGAGAGCCTAAAAACAGGGGTGGGATTTTTATTTTGAAATAACTCCTTCTTGAACAGCTCTCCCAGAAACGTATACCCTGCCTTTAAGTCTGTTTAGTTTGATTTGGACTGGCGTTGCATTTTTGAGTGCTTTCTCTCGGGTTCTAGTGGCGCATGCTACACGTTACGTGTGAAGCATGTGGTACCGTTCTCCACCTAGTGTAATACCTTTATTTGTCCACATGATGGTGCCAAGTTCCCTTTAGCGGTTTGGAAACTTATTCTTAGTAAACTGGTGTTGGATTGTGTTATTTATATGTTTGACCCCATGTAAAGTAATATTTATGTAATTTGAGTTTTTATATGGTGTGTAGTGAACATGTATATGCACGGATAAGCATTGAGGATTATCTCAGCAAATATAATATAGTTCATACTGGTTAAATCCTTTCTGCTGTGATAGATCCCCAACGCCATATACCGATACCATGTCAGCTCTCCATGATAAATTTGGTCAACCACATCAGCTTGCCTTCAGGAAAAAAGCCAGCGTCCTAGATGGTCCCGAAATAAGGAGAGGCAATATAGCGGCCTTCCAATGGTTTTCCCTCCAGGTGCAGTCACTAGTTGGGCTGTTACAAACACTAGGACCTGATGGTCAAGTTGAACTGAGTTGTGGCTCCCATGTGGCCCGACTGATAAGCAAGCTCCCCGCAGAGCAAAGAGCCGACTTTCGCCGACACCAATTCCAACAGCCTGGGGGAACCTACACCATGTATGACTTATCCGAATGGCTTCGACAGGAGTCATGGTGGCAGGGGTTCGACAGCCAAGCAGATGGAAGAAGCAGTAAGGAAAGGAGCAACATAAAGGCGGATGCTCGTCCCGGCAAACAGAATGTGACAGTTCTGCATAACGTTAAGGGACTATCAGGACACACCTCCCCGCCACAAATGGAGAGCCGAGCTAAAGCTAAGGCCTAGAATAAAGCCTACTGTGCTTACTGTGAGAATACACAACATTATTTCAGTCAATGTAGCGATGTAGCCAAGCTTTCCAAAGAGGAAATAAAAGGATTGGCTTCAGATCAAGAAGCGATGCTTGCGTTGTTCACGTAGTCATCTAGCTCCTCAGTGCACCCTAAAGATACCCTGCAGCCTTTGTCAGGGAAAACATCTGCTGGCTCTTCATGAGGTGAACACCAGAACCGAAAGGGACAGCATTGGGACAGCTAAGGAAGAGAGCTGTCTAACCACCTCATCTTCAGATTCCTTCTACCTCGATCGACATGGAGCTGGCAATCATGTCATGCTAAAGGTCGTACCTGTGATTTTGATGCATGGCCAACGTACCCTAGACACATTTGTTTTGCTGGATGATGGTTCAGAGAGGACAATACTGCTCCCTGCGGTGGCGAAGGTCCTTGGTCTGACAGGCGTTCCGGAGGACCTTCCCTTACGCACTGTCCGCCAAGGTATTCAGATGCTCCATGGACATACTTCAGTCTCTCCACACCTACCAATCCTGGATCCCACTACAAGATTTTTGGAGCATTCACAGCCGATCGTCTCAACTTAGCTCATCAACTATCATATGGAACAGCTGCAAAGGAAGTACAAATACCTGCAAGGAATACCAGTACCTGCCTTGAAGGAAGCCAAACCCCTGCTTCTCATTGGTTCGGACCAGCCACACCTGATAACCCCTAAGAACCTGTTCGGCTCTGCCCACTTGGCAGCCCAGCAGCAGTCCACACCCGGCTTGGGTGGGCCCTTCAGGGGCCAAGCCTTTTCATGGGGCAGCAGACCCAACCTGCTCTATGTCTGTACACATCCTCCCAATCAGATGAGTTATTTAAACATGTAAAGTGACTCTGGCAGGTGGATGTAGTGCCCTACAGACCTGAGTGAGAAGTAACCCACTCGAAGCAGGACCAGCAGGCTGTGGCTCTACTTGAAGCTAGAACCACTCGGGTGATGGTGGATGGGGTCTGGAGGTATGCTACACCTCTCCTCCACCATGCACAGATGCCATCATTGAACGCACCAAAGGAATCGGTCATGCCCATTCTCTGAAGCAAAGAAAGATGCCTTTTAAAGGATCCCAGTCAAGCTGAAACCTACAGAGCAGAGATGCAGAAGCTGATCCAATCAGGAGCCGTAAAGGAGACTACGCATGAGAGCTCATCAGGAGAGAGCTGGTACATCCCTCATCACCTCGTCAGGCATAACGGCAAGAGTTGTCTCGTTTTCAACTGCTCTCACCAATACCTTGGTGAGTCCCTGAACCAGTTTCTGCTGCCCGGCCCCCTTCTTGGGGCCTCCCTGCTGGGGGTGCTGCTCAGGTTCCGTGAACTTCCTATGGGAGTGAGTGGAGATATCAAGCGGATGTTCCACCAGGTTCTCGTCCTACCTGAAGACCGCCCCCTTCTGAAGTTCCTTTGGCAGGATTTAAAGGTGGGTGAACCTCCTAGAATCTTTGAGTGGCAGGTCCTACACTTTGGGACAACCTCAAGCCCTTGCTGCACAACGTTCGCCCTGCAGCGTCATGTGATGGAACACACCCTGCCGGATGATAGTCTGAGATTTTCTATTGAGAATTGTTTTTATGTAGATAACTGTCTACAGAGTGTTGGCTCAGTAGAAGAAGCCAGAGAGCTTGTGGACCGGCTGAGAGATCTGCTAAAAAAAGGCTGGCTTCGAGTTACGTCAGTGGGCTTGTAATGATCCAAGTGCTCTAAGCCATTTGCCTCCTGACGCCAGATCACAGAGCCTGGATCTGTGGTTAGCGGAAGACAAATCTTTTTTTTTTCTACGTCTCCTGTTAGGCAGTGTGGAGCTCAGAATTGGTGTCTGAGTACCAAGTAGAAGCCCAACAGATTTACTTTCACAAGCAGAGCACTACAGCTTTTGCTACAGTCCTCCACTTCATATATGTGTGTGAGAAATCTTTATTATGAATTGCTGTGGGTTTTATTTTCTGATGTTATGGACACAAAGACAGAAAATAAAGGGGAAGAAAGAAAGAAGATGGACAAAAAGTCAAGAGAGAGGGTTAGTTGAAAATACAAGAGAGGAAGGGGAACAAAGAAAACAAAGGAAAACATTAAAGTCTGCTTCCATACCCGCAGGATGGCAGAGAGAGGGGAAAAAAACAAAAAAACAAAAAAGGAACATCTACAAAACAAAACAAACATCGTGAACTAAGAACTACACAACCACATCACACAAAAATGGATATAAAAACACAACAATGTCACTAAAAAGCTCATGGTACCGATTAATCAAGATCTAGTAATGATAACCTCTGCCCAAGAATGTAACTGTAAACACCGGAGACCCCTCACTTGTGTGTGTGTGAGCATGCTGGCGCATATAAGGTTTCTCCATACGAGTGCTCGATAGCTGGTGTGAGCAGCCATCAATCCGTCCCCCAGGAATCGATGCAGACATGAATGAGATCGGAGCCAAGATGTCCAAAGGACCCCAGAGCTCCAGGCGGACCAGCGCAGGGCCGACCGCATCCCCCAAGAGAGGAGCAGAGGAGAATCCCAGGGCAACGTCCTGCGACTATGATGCAGGGGCCCTGCCGGGAACCAGCTGCGCCAGGGCGGCCCGTCCATGGACCGGGAGATTCGGGGCCCAGGGTCGCCCCACCCCCCAGCAGGGACCCGACCAGGGACCGGCGGACGAGGGCCTCCCCCCACAGCGGGGGCCGCGGCCGGCTGCCACGCGCTGCCACCACCCCAGGCCAATTCCCTGCCCCACGTCGGGGCGCCCCACCGATAGCCGCAGCGGACAGGCGGCATCCCCAGGCCAAGCCCAGCCAGCACCTGGACGCCAAGTTGTACCAGCTCCTGAGTCCTGATCCTGCGCAATGCAGAGCGCTGAGACCAGGCATCCAACAAAGGCACGCGCCAGTCCAACTCCCCAATGAACTGACCAGCAGAAGACAAATCCAACCCTTTGGAGGCGACACTCAGGCTCAGCTGGGACTGGTATGTGGACTCCTTAGGCTATAAGCCTAGACCTGTGTCCTATGAGATGCCGACTCTCAGGAACATTTATAGTGCTAGCCTCACAGTATGACCATTTATGCTACCTGCTACCCTTCACCACTTGGGCTAAACTCCTCCTTAGGCAGCTCTGGGAGAAGAAGCACGGCTGGGATGACTCAAACCTCCTGTCCCCCCATAAAGATAGGGTGAGAAGTGCGATCACCTGGGATGGGCTCAGAGTAAAGCCGCTGCTCCTTCACATCGAGAGGAGCCAGTTGAGATGTCCCCAGCATCTGCAAAGGATATCTCCTGTGTTCTTGGCATGTCCTAGGAGACCTAGAGAAAGACCTAGGACACGCTGGAGGGACTATAGGCGTGTTCCCACTATAAGAACTTCAGGGAAATTTGACCAGACTTTCCCGATAAGCACATGTCTCCACTTAATCGAGCTGGGCCAAGAGTGCTGTTTTTTCAGGGCAATTTCTGGAACCAACAGAGTACCTGTAATGGGATATGAATGAATAAATAAATAGCTTTATTGTCATTGTATATTGCACAACGAAATTGGATGCAATCCACTGGTGCAAAGATACAAAGATTAGAAGCAATAAAAACAAACTAAAAATAAATAAATCTCTGATCTTCCATTCATCAGTAAGATTATTGAAAAAGCGGTGTTTCAGCAGTTAAATAGCTTCATAACGATGAAAAACCGTTTTGATGTTTTTCAGTCTGGTTTTTGTGCTCACCACAGCACCGAGACTGCCCTTGTCAAAGTATTCAATGACATCCACATAAATACAGACTGTGGTAGAACCACAGTGCTGGTTCTGTTGGACCTCAGTGCAGCATTTGACACTGTTGATCATGATATATTATTGGAACGACTGGAGAGCTGGGTCGGACTCTCTGGTACAGGACTTGGCTGGTTTGAGTCTTACCTAAAGAACAGGGACTTCTTTGTTTCAATAGGAAACTTTTCATCAGAACGAACAGAAATCATATGTGGGGCGCCCCAGGGCTCCATCCTGGGGCCCCTCTTATTTAATATCTACATGCTCCCTCTAGGCAAGATTATAGCAACCAATAATATTAGCTACCATAACTAACTAAGTTGGTAGATAATTTCCTTGCGAAAATCTCAGACATCATGGATTCCATTGCTCCAACTAAAGTGAAAGTAGTCTCAGGTAGAAAGAAGTCTCCGTGGACAAGTAATCCACTGGTACGTAGTGAAAAAAGAGAGTGTCGACGAGCCGAGAGAAAATGGCGGAAAACTCGACTCCAGGTTCACTGTGAGATCTACAAAGAGAGACTGAATAGATATCAGCTAACTATAAAAGATGCTAGGGAATCGTTCTTTTCTGAAATCATCAACAGAAACATTAATAATGCACGGACTCTATTTGCAACAGTGGAAAGACTAACTAATCCTTTAGTGACAGTAGCCCCTGAACTAAATTCTACCAGGGCCTGCAATGAATTTGCCAGCTTTTTCACTGAAAAGATTCTAACAATTAGACGGTCAATCTGTACCTCAATATCGAACCCACAACCAGGTCTATCCCCAATCAACAACAATGTAGAGATAATGTCGGAATTCCACGAATTAAACCAGAACAGCCTTGAAAAAAATCATTATCCAATTAAGCTCCTCCTCCTGCTGTCTTGATATCCTACCCACAGCTTTTCTAAAGAAGGTTCTTCCTGTTATTGGTTCTGATCTTGTTCAAATAGTGAACTCATCACTGCTATCAGGTGTCTTCCCTCAGGCTTTAAAAACCGCAGTTATTAAACCACTGCTAAAGAAGAAAAATCTGGACAACACGTTAATGCAGAACTATAGGCCAATCTCTAATCTCCCATTCATCAGTAAGATTATTGAAAAAGCTGTGTTTCAGCAGTTAAATGGCTTCATAACAATGACAAACCGTTTTGATGCTTTTCAGTCTGGTTTTCGCGCTCACCACAGCACCGAGACTGTCCTCGTCAAAGTATTTGATGACATCCGCATAAATACAGACTGTGGAAGAACCACAGTGCTGGTTCTGTTGGACCTCAGTGCAGCATTTGACACTGTTGATCATGATATTTTATTGGAACGACTGGAGAGCTGGGTCGGACTCTCTGGTACAGTACTTGGCTGGTTCGAGTCTTACCTAAAGAACAGGAACTTCTATGTTTCAATAGGAAACTTTTCATCAGAACGAACAGAAATCACATGTGGGGTGCCCCAGGGCTCCATCCTGGGGCCCCTCTTATTTAATATCTACATGCTCCCACTAGGCAAGATTATAGCAACCAATAACATTAGCTACCATAACTACGCAGATGACACTCAGCTCTACATTACAATGTCACCAGGTGACTCTGAACCCATTCAAACCCTAAATCAATGCATTGACCAAATAAATGGATGGATGTGCCATAACTTTCTCCAGCTGAATAGAAACAAAACTGAAGTGATTATTTTTGGACCCAAGGAGGAACGATCAAGAGTCAGCACACAGCTTCAATTAATACAGCTAGAAACTACTGATCAGGTTCGAAACCTAGGTGTAGTAATGGACTCAGACCTGAACCTCCAGGGTCACATAAAGGCAATAACAAGGTCAGCGTTCTATCACCTGAAGAACATCTCTAGGATTAAAGGACTGATTTTGCAACACGACCTAGAAAAACTCATCCATGCGTTTATCTTTATTCGGATTGATTACTGCAACAGCATCTTCGCAGGTCTGCCTAAAAAGTCAATCAGACAGCTGCAGCTGATCCAGAACGCTGCCGCTCGCGTCCTCACTAGAACCAGGAAAGTAGAGCACATCACCCCAGTTCTAAAGTCATTACACTGGCTCCCTGTAGCTCAGAGAATAGACTTTAAAATACTTTTACTAGTTTATAAATCATTACATGGCTTAGCACCAAAATATGTTGAAGACCTGTTGTCATGGTACCAACCACCAAGACCACTCAGGTCCTCCAACTCTAGCCTACTAAACATCCCTAGACTCAGAACTAAACATGGAGAAGCAGCTTTCAGTTTCTATGCTTCCCTTATCTGGAACAGACTTCCTGACGAGTGTAGAGCTGCTGAAACTCTGAACTGCTTTAAATCGAGACTAAAAACCCATCTGTTTAGAATTGCCTTTGAGTAAATGCTTGATGTCATATGTATGAAATGTGTTCATGCTCTCTTGCTTTTTTTATTTTTCTCTTGCTTTATTGTGTATCATGTGTAATGTGTGTTTCTTTTATGTTTTTTTTTTTTTTAATCACCAAATCATGTAAAGCACCTTGAATTACCCTGCTGTTGAAAGTGTGCTATACAAATAAAATTGCCTTGCCTTGCCTTACGCGGATGACACTCAGCTTTACATTACAATGTCTCCAGGTGACTCTGAACCCATTCAAACCCTAAATCAATGCATTGACCAAATAAATGGTTGGATGTGCCATAACTTTCTCCAGCTGAATAGAAACAAAACTGAAGTGATTATTTTTGGACCCAAGGAGGAACGATCAAGAGTCAGCACACAGCTCCAATAATACAGCTAGAAACTACTGATCAGGTTCGAAACCTAGGTGTAGTTATGGACTCAGACCTGAACCTCCAGGGTCACATAAAGGCAATAACAAGGTCAGCGTTCTATCACCTGAAGAACATCTCTAGGATTAAAGGACTGATTTTGCAACACGACCTAGAAAAACTCATCCATGCGTTTATCTTTATTCGGATTGATTACTGCAACAGCATCTTCGCAGGTCTGCCTAAAAAGTCAGACAGCTGCAGCTGATCCAGAACGCTGCTGCTCGTGTCCTCACTAGAACCAGGAAAGTAGAGCACATCACCCCAGTTCTAAAGTCCTTACACTGGCTCCCTGTAGCTCAGAGAATAGACTTCAAATTCTCCTACTGGTTTATAAATCATTACATGGCTTAGCACCAAAATATGTTGAAGACCTGTTGTCACGGTACCAACCCCCAAGACCACTCAGGTCCTCCAACTCTAGCCTACTAAACATCCCTAGACTCAGAACTAAACATGGAGAAGCAGCTTTCAGTTTCTATGCTCCCCTTATCTGGAACAGACTTCCTGACCAGTGTAGAGCTGCTGAAACTCTGAACTGCTTTAAATCGAGACTAAAAACCCATTTGTTTAGAATTTCCTTCAATTAAATGATTGATGTCATACGTATGAAATGTGTTCATGCTCTCTTGCTTTATTGATCTCTCTTACTTTATTGTGTATCATGTGTAATGTGTTTCTTTTACTTTTCATTTCCATTGTTTTTTTGTTTTTTTTTATCACCAAATCGTGTAAAGCACCTTGAATTACCCTGCTGTTGAAAGTGTGCTATACAAATAAAATTGCCTTGCCTTGCCTTACCAAAAAAGACAATATACACATCCAGAATGTCTTATTGCACTGCTCCCTAATATTGCACAAAAAATAAAAAAATAAAAAAAATAATAAAAAAATATTGCACTAAAAGGCACTCAGATTTTAGCAGCATCATTTAGGGTAATAATGGCTCTTGGGTAGAAACTGTGTTTTACTCTGTTTGTCCTTGTTTTAATTGTTCTGTATCTTCTACCTGAAGGCAGCAGAGCAAACAGAGAGTGTCCGGGGTGGGATGAGTTCTGTAAAATGTGTTTAGCTCTTTTGAGGCAGCAGGAACTGTATACTTCTTCCAGAGATGGGAGAGGGCGACCGATGATCTTCTGGGCTCTGGTTGTGATCCTGTGAAGCACTTTCCTATCTGCAACTGCAGCGGGGACACCAAGCACAAACACAGCATGTGAAAATGTTCTCTACAGTGCAGCAGTAGAAGGACACCAGCAGTTTCTCGTCAAGGTTATTTTTCCTTAAGACTCTGAGAAAGTATGTTCTCTACTGGGCCTTCTTCACCAGAGCACTGGAGTTAGCGCTCCAGCTCAGGTCCTGCTCAATGATAATGCCCAGAACCTTGAAGGCAGCCACCCTCTCCACACAGTTCCCGCCGATGTACAGAGGCTGAAAGTCTGTTTTTTTCCCTCCTATAATCTACCACCAGTTCCTTGTTATTGGTGGTGTTGAGGACCAGGTTGCAATCCCCATATGTACTCGGAATGGCCCGATCGAGTCGCTCAGTGAGAGGTGTGGTTAAGTCATGCTGATTGCGTCAGCATCAGTCAGCCCGCCAAGACCGGCTTCCTATCAAGCACGGTTTTTAACTGGTTTTAAACCTTTTAAAAACTGGTTTTAACGGATTTTTAAACACCACTGACTTATTAATAACCAGGACGTTTTTTACCGGATCGTTTTAATCGGTGGGAAGCGCAGATTACTTCTCCCCCACCATGCCTCCACTCAACTGCAGTCCTGGGTGTGATGGCTGCGCAAAACTTAGCCAGAGGGTTCTGGAGCTGGAGCAGAGGATCTCAACACTCCACCAAATCCAGGACCATGAGGGCGACGTGGACATCATCTTCGGCCGGACCTTCGCCGCCGCCAGCAGTGCACAGCTGGCGGACACCATTCCCTGCCAGCCCGGCGAAGCTTTGGGGGGAGGATCCATTGCTGGGCCTCCAGGAGGACCCGGGGTGCCAAACGGCCGCGTAACATCTGCAGCAGAGGAGGACCGCTAGTTCCAGCAGGGGGCTAAACCAAAAGCCCCCATCAGCTCCACTCCGGTGCTCCAGGGTGCCCGGTTAACGGTTGGGCCAGGCTGCGGTGGAGGCGCTTGGAGCAGCCGCCACCGCTCTCCTCCAACCTGCCTGCCTCTATCAAACCGTTTCAGCGCCCTGGATGCGGATTTCCCTCCTCTGACAGCCCCTGGTTGCCGTAGCTTGGTAGGAGCGCCGCCTAATCCCTCCCGCAGCCCCCCACGTCGCTTCAAACCCCCGGCTGCAGCCAGAACTCGCCGAGGAGTGCTCCATTTCACCCCGAACCCACGGAACGAGCCCTCGGCGCCGATCAAACATCGCTGCAGTCCTGGGGAAGCTTCTACACCTGGCATACAACAAGTCCTGGATGGTGAACGATCCTCTGTCCAGCGCAAACATCCGCCTGCAGACCCGCCGCCCACCACACTCATCATCGGGGACTCTATCATCAGAAACGTGAGGATGAGAGAAGCCCTTACACTGTGTTTCCCTGGAGCCACTGTCACGGACATTACCGAACAGATCCTGGAGCTCATTGATCATCACAAATCTGTGAGTAAAGTTGTGATTCATGCTGGCACCAATGACATTTATAAACAGCAGACTGAGCTCCTGAAGCGTGATTTTATTCACCTTTTTAATCTTCTAGAAAACACACATGTCTCTGTTTTTATTTCTGGCCCCACTCCTACTATCAGCAGAGGAATTGGCCGTTTTAGCAGACTTTTATCCCTTAATACTTGGCTCTCCTCCATCACCGCCGTTCACAATATTGGTTTTATAGACAATTTTAACATTTTTTGGGGCAGGAAGCACCTGTTTGGACCAGATGGGCTCCATCGAAATAGACAAGGCACTCGTACACTGACATTAAGCCTGGCATGTCCACGCCCCCCCCCCCGTCAACTACACTGGCCACAGCTGCCCCTGCCCTCTCTGATTCCGCCGCCACATCCTGATGTGCAAATGGTCCCTGCTCCTATGAACTCACCCCTGATTTAACAGTAACTCACATACTGAACTTGGACCTTGTTCTACCTCATTCATACCTGTTATTATCAGCAGAGAGCGGACTAAAAATCATAAACCGAACAAATGCAATCCAAATAATCTCAAAAAGTTGCCAAAAGCCCCACTTTCAGTAAATCATACAGTCCCTCCATCTCCAATCACTTTTAATATGGCACTTTTTAATGTTCGCTCTCTGCTGAACAAAACTTTTATAATAAATGATCTGATTTTAGACCATAATCTTCATTGTTTATTTTTAACAGAAACTCGGCTGAGTGCAGATGCCCCTGTTGTTCTTACAGAGGCCTCCCCACCTAATTTTAACTTCACTCATTCTACGAGGAGTAGCAAAAGGGGAGGCGGAACTGCTTTTATAAGTTCATCAACACTTTCCGCCAAACCTGTTTTTTTCGATAACTATTTTATTTTTGAATATAATGCAAATGTTTTTAGCACTCCTCATATTTTATGTGTCACAATTTATAGGCCTCCTAAAAAGAGTGCACTTTGTATTCAGAGTTTTATCTCCTTTTAACTCCTTTGAAAGGATCATTTTAGCTGGTGATTTTATTCTACATATAGGTAACCTTTTAGATCCGTTATCAACTGATTTTTTAAACATCCTGACTTATATGGATTTTAGCCAACATATCATGCAGCCGACTCACAACAAAGGACACACCCTGGACTTGGTCATCACGCATGGCCTGTCCACCCGTGTGTCCTCTGTTGCTGACTTGGCTGTCTCTGACCACTACTGTGTGTTTTTTAACATCACCAGTTTAATTCAGCAGGAAACCTCTGTGAGAACTGTCAGGAAGCGCCATCTAACCCCTGAAGTGGCTGCAAGTTTTCTGGAAATTTTTAAAAAAGAATCCTCCTATTGTTTTACCAGTCCCCTGTGATTTTATTGTCAAGAATTTTAACAGAAGGCTTCAGTCCACTCTTGACTGGCTTGCTCCACTACAAGTTAAAAGTTTAAAATCTAAAGCTGCAACGCCGTGGAAAAATGAAAACCTCAGAAAAATGAAGAGAAATTGTAGGGCGGCAGAGAGAAAATGGAGGAAAAGTAAAACCACAATAAACCATCAAATATACACAGATCTTCTCAAATTATACAACAATGCAGTAAGAAATTCAAGAAATTCCTACTTCTCCAAAATCATCTCGGAACATAAAAACAATTCCAAAATCCTTTTTTCCACCATTGATAAACTTTTTAACAGAGCTCCAACTACTGCATTTCCTAAAACCCCCTCAAACACTCTTTGTGAGGAGTTCACAGACCACTTCAGAGGGAAGGTAGACACCATCAGATGTAAGATTTTATCCTCTCAGAGTAACATGGTTTTAGACAAATCTGAGTGTGTGTCTTTACCAGAGGAAACGCTGGACAGTTTTGTCCTGGTAGAAGCTGGGACTCTTGATAAAGTTTTCTCCTCAGTGAGGCCCACCACATGTGTTTTGGACCCGATTCCCACTTCCTTTTTTTAAGCAATTTTATGGTTCTTTTAGAGATGAGATTTTAACCATGATGAATTGCTCCCTTCAGACGGGGGTCTTTACTGCCGCCTTTAAACGGGTGGTAGTGAGGCCCCTGTTGAAGAAGAGCAATTTAGATTTTAATGATTTTAACAATTTTAGACCAGTATCTAACTTACCTTTTTTAAGCAAAATTTTAGAAAAAATTGTTTTAATTCAACTTAATGATTTTATTAATGAGCACAATGTCCTGGATAAATTTCAGTCTGGTTTTAGGGTGAACCACAGCACAGAGACGGCCCTTCTAAAGATTTTAAATGATTTTAGATTAAAGTGTGACAGTGTTGGTTCTACTGGATCTAAGCGCTGCCTTCGATACAGTAGACCACACTATTCTTTTAACCCGTTTAAAACAGATTGGCCTCTCTGGTGCTGTTCACAAATGGTTCACATCCTATCTCACAGACAGGACTTTTATGGTAAGTTTAGATACCTGCTCCTCTAGGGTCCATAGGATTACATGTGGTGTGCCCCAGGGTTCGATTTTAGGCCCAGTGCTTTTTAACCTGTATATGCTCCCTCTTGCCAGGGTCATCAGAAGACATGGAGCCAACTTTCACAGTTATGCTGATGATACACAGCTGTACATTTCCATGTCTCCCGATGACACACGGCCAATGGATGCACTTTTTAACTGCATTTTAGACATTAAATCCTGGATGGCAGAAAACTTTCTCCAGCTCAACCAGGACAAAACTGAAGTTTTAGTCATCGGTCCTGAGGCTCAGAGAGAGAAACTTTTACCAAAACTACAATCACTGTCTTTTAATCCCTCTTTACAAGTGAAGAACCTGGGCGTGATTTTTGACACTGAGCTGACTTTTATTCCTCACATAAAAAATATTACTAAAATAGGTTTTTATCAACTTAACCAGTTTTATGGCCCTCACCTCTGGAACAGGCTGCCAGAGGAACTCAGGGCTGCAGAGAACATTCATGTTTTTAAGAGCAGGCTCAAGACTCACCTTTTTAGCTTAGCTTTTAACTGATTATTATTTATTACTGTTTGTTTAATTTCTCTGCATGTTTATATGATTATATTTTTATCAGTTTTACTATTTAATCGTAGCACATTAATTTACTATTTATTTTTATACTTTAATTTATCTTAATCCCCGTTCCAGTGTTTCCTCTGTGGGAGCCCTCTGCCCCGGGAGCGGTGGTCGGCTGTGGCTGCCTGGGTGCTCTCCAGGTGGAGCTTGGGTGGAGGTGGGGGTCTTGGCCTTGCCTCCACTGGGTGCCCTGTGTCGGTGCCTCGGCTGCTGCTGTTAGTGTACCGCTGCCGGGGCAGATGGCTCCTCTGATGGCGTTTCCTTGCATGGTTCATCTACACTCGTCCCAATGTCTTTTTTTACTTTTTCTTTTAACTGTGTGTGTGCATGGGAGATGGGTTGGGGGGAGGGGGGTATAACTGTGACCATGCTTTTAAATCTGTGGGGAAGGGAAGGGAAGGTGGTTTTATGTGGGGTCGTTTTAATCTGTAAAGCACTTTGTGATGCAACTTCTTGTATGAAAAGCGCTTTATAAATCAAGTTTGATTTGATTTGATTTGATTGGTTGTAATTCAGAGGGAAATGAGAAGATGTCGCTAAACCTGGTTTGTAAAAATAAAATTGCCCGACCGATCTGATTGTTCCACATGTTTCTAACAGAACACTTCAGACTGCAGGTTTACTTGTAGTTCCTAGGATTTCTAAAAGCAGAATGGGAGGCAGTTCTTTTAGTTATCAGGCTCCTCTCCAGTGGAACCAGCTTCAAGTTTTAGTTTGTGAGGAAGACACCCTGTCTACCTTTAAGGCTGCTGTCCAGAGGGATAGAGAGATTCTTTGAATCCCACTACCAATGCCCCTCCCAAAACATCCCTCCCCCTCCTAGCCCCACCTCAACAATTGTGCATGCGCATCACCGGTGTAGTCACAGCGAGTCAAAGGGGAAAATCAGCAAGCGCTATCGAGCATCACCCGATTGTATGTTATGGACATTTCAGAGTTGAGCGTCTTCTCCATGACTGACGCTCTCTTCCAATATGGCGACAGTAAACAGGAGCGGCCTGTGCGCATGCAAGTTGATTGACAACCGACAAGGAGGAAACTCATTGTATTGGCTAAATTTTTTTTTGTTTTTCTCTCCATAGAAGCTACACCTGGTCTGGTATCCTGCTTAGCTACAATGCCCTGTTGGACGGGGGCGTCGACTGGGATGATGGTCTCGGTGGCGGAACATCCCCTGTATCCTGTTATCAACTTTTTACTTTCTTTAACTGCAACTGATATAGAACTGATATGAATACTTTCTATAGAAATTACTCTTATATCAGTTCTTCTGTTCTTTCTTTGCCCATATGGTTGTGGCAGATGGCTGCTCGTACTGAGCCAGGTTCTGCTGGAGGTTTTTTCCTGTTAAAGGGGAGTTTTTCCTCTCCACTGACGCAACATGCTTGCTCAGCAAGAGGGATTGCTGAGGGGTTGCTGTGGTCAGAGTCTGCATCAACAGGGCGCAACTGCCAGTCAATGACTTGATGCAATCTGCTGGGATTCCTTAAACATAAAACTAACTGAACTGATTGGAATGTTTGTATGATTGCATTGGAATACTTTTCTTGTAAAGTGCCTTGAGATGACATTTGTTGTGAATCGGTGCTATATAAATAAACTGAATTGAATTTCTCTACTAGCTTGGGGACACCTTGGAATTCCCCTGTAGGAGCTGGCCCAAGGGGCTGAGGGGAGAGGGACATGTGGGCCTCTCTGCTTGATGGATTGATAGACGGATGTTGTGCAGCCTCACTCAAAAGTTGACTCAGTTACAGCAGTTCTGTCTGAAGGAATGGGCCAAAATTTCAGTAAAATATTGTGAGGCTTGAGGAAGGATACTTAAAATGTTTGACCCAATGCAGTTTCAATGTAAGTCTTCCAAATAGGAGGGAAACGTGTGTTAACTTCAAAATTCTGGAAAAAAGGTTTAAAAAAAAACTGTCAAATAATTCTCTCACACTTTATTCTGGCATCTATCAAATAAACATAATTTTGGTAATCCTAATTGACCTAAAACAAGTTTAGTTTAGTCTGATTAATTGCCAGACAGACAAAAAAATTGTGTTTTTTATTTAAACACTGTACAAAAATGTCTGATTTCACTCATGTATGATTTCCACAAAGACATAAAGAAACAAGAAGAAAAATGAGCTTCAATTAATGACTTTAAAACCAAAATGCAATGCATAATTAATTTTTTTGTAGTTGTGCTTGGATATAAAAGAATTATCTTGTAATGTACATGAATGTGAGACTTCTTTTGCCAACATTTTTGGAAAGTACCAAATAGCAAATTCCTAAAAGCAACAAAACAAAATCAGTTCCGCTTCACAAAGTGTTGCGATGATACCAGAAGTCTGGGGCTCACCAGGTTCAGTCGGGCATGAAGGGTAATAGCGTTAATAAAGCACAAGCATCAGACAAGGAATAATAATATAAAAAAATAGGTTAAGAGAATACAAGGGATGATTTATAAACCAGAATAGATGGTAATGGTTTGGGGGTAAACAACAGTGTCCCTCTGGTCTGGTCTGCATTTCATACCGCTGTGATGAAGCTGTCATAAGCACGCACCACTTGAGTTATACAATCCTCTAAGGGACGCTTGGTTTTAATTTGGATGTCAAGAAAAATGATTGACTTTTATTGTTTGTTGTGTGTGAGAGAGAAAAATCTTGAACATATCCATATCTGTCTCTGTCTATCAAGGTGAACATGAATATTTAATGTTGTGTGAATACATTCACCTACAAAATGTCAGCTACATGTACAATTGGCATACCTCTTTTATTCTTCTGTTTTGTCTTAAGTAGGAAGTGAGTGCCTAGAAGATGCTCAGCATCACTGCCTTAGAACACTTTCATTTCTTCTTGCCACATATGCCTTTGTCGATTCCTCATAATCTGTATATGGATATGACGTAAACTTAGTGCAGCGGGCGTAGATGTCATTTCCCCAAATAAAGGGATTAATGCAAAGATGGTCAACCAAACAGCAGATCTACTCGCAGTGCTCATCTTTGTGATGTGTGCAATTTTGCGCCCATGAAAACGCCTAAGAGATATCGACAAAGAAGCTGTAAGGAAAATAGTGAGATTTATACGTCATCAATGCGTGTGCTCACAGGGTCCCTGCCCCCCTCCCCTTTTACCCGCCGCCCCACACCTCTCCAGCTTTCCCGGAACATTACCTGATAATCTGAACGCAAACCCCATTCCACAAAAAGTCCGCTCTTGTTACTAGGGCTTCACCCGTAAAATTACCGGTAAAAGGTATCCGGACAAAGTCTGGAAGATTGCTTTCAGACTCAAAAGCAAAACAGACGAAGTCTGGAAAATTAACGTTTTTCATGGCCTGTCACTCTGCATGTATGAATGTTTGTTCTGTTTGTCTCTGCGTTGCCCTTTGATGGACAAGCAATCTCTCCAGTGCGTACCACACCTCTCACCCAAACAGCTTGAGATTGGCACCAGCCCCCTCACGACCCTGCAAGGACAAGCGAGCACAGACGGTGAATGGATCGATTTTATTCTACATATTATTCCTTATACATGGGGTTAATAAATCCTATAGTGATCTAATTTCGTGTTGGAGCTATTTCTTAAAGACCATCCTAAAGCATAAGCTATTTTGGCAAACATATAATGGTACAACTTAGTTTGATCACCTCTGAGGAACATGGTAGGATGTAGGGTTAGAGGTAGTTTGTATTCTCTGCTATATATAACAACGATGGCAGCAGGGGCGTCTCCAGCCTTTGAGTACCTGGGCTTAGCCCAGACAAGATGTGTTATTGTAAAAAAAAAAAGAAAAAGAAAAGTGTTACAATAGATTATAGCATACATACTAAGGTGGGTAAATTCAAATTCATTTTTTAATGCATTCATGTCAAAACAGTGTAATGTGTCATCCAATATACAATGGCATATAATTTTATATCTAATGTTCAATTTTCATTGTTTTGTATTTTGGAAAAATTCATAGGAGAACAGCAAAATTAAACAATAATTTAGTTTGATCAATCTTTTTCACTTGCTTCTGTTGGTACTTCTTTTCTCTTCTTTACTTGAATGTCAATTTTTTTCCCCATTTGTCTTTGCTTTTTCCATCTCTCTCCCTCCCCCAATTTTTGTATTTAGAATTAGATTGCTCACAAACACCATGCACATGCTATCCTTATACACTATTCACCAATTGTTGTCTCTCTCTGTTTTTATCTCCAGCGGTTGTCTCTCCTCTTCTCCCTCTCATCACTTGGTCTTCTCTAATCATTGTTACCGACTTGGATAGTCTGTTTGGCTCTGTCAATAATGCCAAAATTGTAAAGGAGCAAATAAGGTAAAGCAAAGCTTTACTTATTTCCTTTATTATGTCTTCAATAATTGCACTGTTATTGAACCATTTTGAATTTGCTTCTATCCGTGTTTTAATAGGTGTTATGATAGTTGGAATTAAAGGACCTTTTATTAATTATCTATAACACAATGTTAGAATATTTAATTGTTACCAGTTCACATGACTAATGATGATGCTGGTGCTTTTGCTGGAGCTGCAGCTACAGCTCCTCTCTTTAGGTCATCTCTCCTACTCTCTACAAAATCATGACATCAGAATTAAGTGTGCAAAGTATGATTATTGTAAACTAATAATACAAAATACAAACTAATATCCCTATGCAAACAACTGGGCTACATCAAGTCATGATGCATCAAGAGTGTTACAAAAGGGTTTACTTAGTTAGCAAACTCTAGCACAAAAAATTCTGCTTAAATAACTGTGACCAATTTCCATGTTTGATTAGAACAGCTCTGCTGCTGTCTCCTTTTCTGTCTGTTGCTCAAATTTGGTTCCCTCTACAAACTTATTAAATCAAATCAAAGTGTGCAAACCAACAGAAAACAAGTCACACATATAATACAATGATGTAATACAAACCAGCGGACAATAAAACCAAATCAACAAGTTCAACAACAATGCAAGGATTCAGGCTTCCTGTCTAAAGAAGCTCTTCTCAAATGGAGAATACTGTCTGCAGGAGGAACAAGAGTTACATTTTTTTAAAAATTTTTTAAATCAGAGCTGATCAGAGTTTCCCCACATCATTAAAATCTACAATTTAGTAGCGCAATGAAAAGACAAATCTATCAACAAATTCTTTCAGCTAAGATTTACAACTCAATTTTTTAATGTTAGGGTTTGAGGTACTTACGAGTAGTCAGAACTATACTTGCAGTATAATATATATTGATTCCAGTTTGAAGAAATTTTTATGAAGGCACAAATTACTCAGAGCAGGGTTGTTCAAGAGTAAAATAACCTCAATCTAAGCACCTTGTCTGAAAGCTTTTCCAGTTCAAACCAGTAATATATTAACTGCACTGTTGAATCCGACAGGTATTCAAATATCTGTAAAACTGCATGCACAAGGTAGCTTAACTAGGCCAGAACAGCGAAAGTGCTGCAAAGCCCTATTGTAACTGTACTGTTTCTTATTTTTCCTGAAAATGAATTGGCTTTTTGGAGACCTAGACATATACAAAAACTCAAATTTTGCAGAAACATGAGTTGTGCATGTAACTTTAAAGGTTTTGCAAAAGTTGCAACAGCAAATGCTAAACGGTGGAATGCTTCATAACACCCTCACCATTTTCTTTATTGTAGAGCTGTGAAATTTGGCATACTTGTAGAATTTCCCAAGACCTACCTAAAAGTCTTAAAATTTCATAGTGCCAAAAGCACAGGAAATCATCCATCTTGAATTGAACATGTGATTTTGACAGTATTTTGGCCAAATTTTGCCTCTGCATTTGATCAAAGTCCTCCTAGGGAATTTGACTGATCGGCTTGAACATTGTTTGGGATGGCCTTCAGGCTTGGGGGTTCTAAGGTGATCAAAATCCTGACTTTTCGTGCATGCTGAAGGGACAGGGCCTGGCCTTAAACTTTTAGTGCATGCCAAAAAAAAAACCCCTCCTACTAAGAAAGTCACAAAAACATGAAACATACCATGATTGGTCATCATCTGGTCACCAACAGATTTCATTGGTAAAATGCTAGACAAGTCCCACCCCTTGAGAACAGTAAGAGTAATGTTTTGCTTTAAAAGATCCATATTTTACACCCTTAACCTAATCAACATGAAACTCTGCACAGTGACCCTCTAACACCTGTAACATAAAGAATATAACCAAATCAAACAAGGAGAACCAAAAGCTACTAGTGTATTAAATGAGTTTTATTTGCAAAGCAAGGAGAGTGTACAAGATGACACAGAAGGACACTCTGCCTTGAAACAGAACACAAATCAGTTATATAGCTTCTCCCACATTCCTAGCAACCCCCCACCTCATGAGCCAATCACACCGCTTCTTGACCCATCCTTATCCTGCCTAGGAGGGCAGAGGGCAGACCACAGACTCCGGAGCATGTGAATACAAAGCTGAATCTTCACACATTCCTACCATTCCTGCAAACAATACTTCATAGTAAAATAAAGGATAACTATGGAAATAAATGCCTTTAAAAAATGTCTTCTTACATGTCCCTCCTGTTTATCTTTTATTTTAACACATTTAGCTCAGCATCAATTGATATAACTTAAAAATAGATGTTCTACATCAGCATCACAATTCAATTGTAATTCACATTGTCCTGTTAATTATGGTCATCCTAATCATCTTGATCATGTGCTACAAATGCAAAATAGAGTTCTCCATGTTCTTGCACATAGTAGCACTTTGACTGCATGCTCACTGTATTGGTAAGAAGCCTCCTGAGGTAGGGTAGAACACAAGATGTAAATAATACAATTCCAATTTGTACCAGGATTCTCAGCAGAATTTGTTTCCAGCTTCCCATTAGTAGCCAAGTTAGGAAGTCTCCTTGGAATGTTTGATTCTGGTCAATTGCATCTACAATTGCACAGACATCTCCACTGAAGCCAGTTGGTTAATCTTAAACTAACCTATTTACAGAGCTATTAGTCTAAATTCCTGCATTTCAGCTGCTATGCCTTTAAACCTACCAAGGACGAATTAAGAAGCCCATTGAATCTGTAATTTAATGTTCCCAATAATAGCATGATTTTACCCATCCCAGTCCATGGGAAAAGTTATAAAACAACCTAATTTCCATCACTCCACAGTATGTGGTCTGATGGTTTGTTGGAACCCCCAGATGAAGTCATGAGGGGCCAAAACTTTACGCCTCCTCCTTCTGCTGTGTCGGACCTCTACTGCAGATAGAAGAAAAGAATGCTCTTTAGGTTCAACAAAGGCACCTGCCCATCCAATTTGGAGGGAGATGAGAGTAGAGCCAAGATCTGCAGAGAATCAGTGTGTCAGTTCCCATCACGTCCATGCTCAAAGTATGGAGCACATATTGTATTTCCTGTGGCTTGAGAGTGATTCAAAGTACTAGAATCATTAAACAAATAGATATATGGTACATACGTACGTGTACAAAACCTTCATGATATATTTCCCATGTTCCGAGATTGGTATGAAAATGTGCTCATGTTTTTATCATTTTCAAATCAAACCTCCTGGTCTGGCCTCAGGTGTACTTGTCCTATGTTAATAATTGCTGAACTATTCAGGTTAACTCCATGTAACCTCAATCTCCCATTTACTTTTACCATTGATGTGGAAATAACTGCATTTTACCCATATAACCTTCCTTCTGGTTGTGAACTTCAGGCTCAAAGATCATCCAAAACCTGGAGAGTAAAACATCTAGATACAGATCAGTAAGATTAATGAAAAGCTCTACATATATGTCGGCTTCTCTATGGGCCCTAATGTTCCTATTGAACAACATCACCAAATGGCTACAGTCACAAAAATAAGAGTTATAACACTCAGAAAAGCTTTCATGTCTTCTGTCCCTCTTTGAATTGGTCTTCTACGGAAAAATGGATCTCCTGGTTCTCTTCACTGAGGTTGAGACAACTGACACCTATTGTTATCACCTCCCTTTGTAGTCGGACTTACACATCACTTTTCCTTGGACCTTCTATCCCTTCGTTAAATAATGATTTCTGCTTTTACGATGCGATAAATGTATCCAACTAGGTCTTTCTGCTCATTTTTATTTTACAGCTGTTGGTGTTTGTCAGGAATTCCTGAAAAGGTCCTTCCCACCTGGGTGATGACCAGTTTTCCCCTTTTTGACAGCTTTAATCAGGATTCAGTCTCCCACTTTCAAGCTCCCTCCTTCCTGTAGGAATATAGGATCATCTGGTATTTTATTAGTTTGCATTTATAACTTCTTTACTTTTCAGTTTGTTGATCAGCAAATCCATTAGCTCTTAATCATATATTCCTTCAGGAGAGAGTATACCAAACTAAGGAATTCTATATCTATGTCCATACATCATTTCAAATAGAATTAAGCAGTGGCGGCTGGTCAATAGAGGGCGATAGGGCGCCACCCCCCCCAGTGTTTCCCAAGTGTTTTTGATTTTTATTTGAAATAATAACATATTCTAAGTTAATTGTGTGTTTAAATTAGTAACAAAGTATCATATATAAAAATATATGTCATTTTTGGAGAAAAAGCTCCCGGGGCGACAGAAAGATCTCCCAAGCAGTGCAGCAGCCAGCCAATTACTGACAAGAAATTCGCACATAGCAATAGGAATTTATCCAATCAGCGACGTTGATTCGGACGCAGGAAGGGCGATAGACAAATCGCCCCAAGGCTGGTGTGAGGACGGGCAAGATATCTGGTGGTGACATTGGCAGTGTTATTTCTCTGCGACATGGGGGCGCTGCTGTAAGAGTTAACAGCTTTGTATGCAAAAGTTTTGTGTAAACCTAATAAGTTTATTTGTTTCCAGTTTAGATCTAAACTTGTTTGTGCCATATTGTATTTATGTTTAGTATAAGAATGCCTCACGTTGTTAAAGCAACACTAAGTAAGTTTTGCTCTCTGGGTCCCCCTACAGTTGGGAAAAATGCATTGTTTTCTACTACTGTTGTAAAATCTGTTATGGTTACACCAGGGGATTCACATTTACAAGCGATACCCTCTAACATTACAGATTTTCACGTCTTGGGCAGCCTTTGTGTCAAATGTCTTCATCCCAGGTACATTTTCTATATTTCAACATATCATATGTAAGGCGGCGTAGAGCTGTCAGCCATATAATAAAGAAATTAGACCGTATCACGTCATAACGTTATTGTAAAAACGTGAAAACCACTTGAAACTAAAACGTTATAACGTGATAGTTTCACGTATTTACAATATACTATCACGTTATAACGTGATATGGTCTAATTTCTTTATTATATGGCTGACAGGACTGTTCTGACGCTCTGTGCTACCTCCTCAGAATGTCTTACCGTAGCGTGCATCTGTCAGTGCTACCCCTCGAAAAGTATGTTTACATGCCGAAAACAACAACTGTTAGCTTTGATGTTAAACATAATCATTGTAAAAATATTTTTCAAGTGAGAGACTGAAGTGGTAATTTAGCAGTAATGCCTAACATAGCAAAAAATGATGAATAACGGAAATTTTTCTTTCAATCCACAGAACATGCTACCCGTTTAATGTAAAACTAGCACATAAAGATGCACTAAAAACCATGATCAGAATATCCTACCTGTTAAATAGGCCTATAGATGAATAGCACACTCTGGAAAAATTTTAGTTTATAAAGCAGCTAATGAATATATACCAAGCCAGTAAGACGTAGAGCAGATAGTATTATTACTCCAAAATATTAAAATGTAGTAGCCTATGATTATAAGCACAAATAGCCCGCAAAATACACAGCATTTACTTTAGGACTCTAATTAATGGGACTTGTTTACATGCAGTGTAACGATATCACAGAAGTGAAACTAACATACAAGGGCTGTCATGTAAACCTGAAACTAGTAGCTTAAGGAAAGCCTTAAAATATTTTGAATAAAAATTAGCCAGTAAAAAAAAATAATTTTTTTAAATAAAACTCACCGTAAACTTCAAAGAAATAAAACAGACTAAATGGATCTTCCAGGTAGGAATTCTTGATGACAGATTTGCTGAGTAAGCGAATTGTGAGGTAACATCGAAATATGCATGCGGGTAGCACAGATAGTCGGAACACCGGTGTACAGATGAATACAGTTTCGGCTCCGTTATGATGACAATTGTTCAAGCGACATTACTATTATTACTAGACAGAACTTCTTCCTTTCACATTATTTAGTTCTATGAAATCCATGCATATTGCTTCAAAATGATATGTTATAGTTGGAAATGTACCTCTTTGTGGTGTTACACTCAACAAAAATATAAACGCAACACCTTTGTTTCTGCTCCCATTTTTCATGAGATGGACTTAAAGATCTAAAATTCATTCCAGATACACAATATTACCATTTCTCTCAAACATTGTTCACAAATCAGTCTAAATGTGTGATAGTGAGCACTTCTGCTTTGCTGAGATAATCCATCCCACCTCACAGGTGTGCCACATCAAGATGCTGATCTGACATCATGATTAGTGCACAGGTGTACCTTATACTGCCCACAATAAGAGGCCACCCTGGAATGTGCAGTTTTGTCTCACAGCAAAATGCCACAGATGCCACAAGCATTGAGGGAGCGTGCAATTGGCATGCTGACAGCAGGAATGTCAACCAGATCTGTTGCTCGTGTAGGTGTAGGGCCAGACATTCTTCCTGTTTAATCAGAGCTTTTCCTCTCAACACATAAGATGTATCTTATCCAATTAGCAACAAATCCATTGAGTGTCAATATTGAAGTGTGCTCTTATTCAATGTGTTACGGTAATTGAATTTGAATATTGGAGTGTGTTCCTATATTCCGAACTACGGTAATCCAGTAACAGAACATTTTCCTTTCTTCTCTGAAGTCTGACCGAGCGACTTGCGAGATTGTTCCCTTTAGCATTGTTGAGAAGGTGTTTTCACTCTAATTTAAAGCCTCTCTTAAAGGAGCAGACACACATTTAATTTATGACCCTGGGCTCTCTCTGAGCTCTCATTTCACCTTCCCGCGTGCTCGTTCATTTCTGTAAAAAGGAGCAATAAGAACAACAAACAACAATTATATATTTTAACAGCGAGACATCGTTCGCTGGACTCAGTTCTAGTAACTGAGTACAGCTTTACGTCAGCTCAAAGTTTTTATTGAAAGTTGAGTTTCCATGAAACTCCTCCCACATAGATCTTCGTTCATAGAATGGTCACAGCTTCTTCACACAAGGCACACATGATGTACCACATTCCTCTTGATTGTTCACTGTTTCTAAGTGTTGCCACATACACTACAGAATTAAACCCTCATACAACATTAACAGAATTTTTATCTCTTCATGTCCCTCTTTTGATCTCTTAAAAATAAGAGATCACTATATATAAGGAAAAATGTCAGGCATCACACTTATAGAATCATATCAATTTTGAGTCCATCTTCTCTGGAACTTTTTGGATCAGCAGTCAAGTCATCTTGTTCTGGCCGGGAATTGTGGTCGTCCAGTTCGCTCTTCTATGACCTAAGGTGAGAGGTTGCCAGCACATCAACTGTATGCACCTAAAGTGTATCTTTTCAGTAGCCTTGAGTTTGAAAACTCTAAGGACTGCACGCAGACCAGAGGATCGTTCTGCCCCATTTGGCAGGGGTCTCAGCTTCTTTTCCTTCAAACCCTGCTGCCCCAGCTAGGCAGCTCTGTGCTCCAAGCCGCCCTGCCACCTGATGGTGCAGGTGTGCTGAAGTTGGAAACCTCTCAGCAGAGGGTTCAAGTAGGTTGTGTGGTCTGCTCATTGCTGTTCTGCACACACTCGGGCTTGCTGCTCCTGGATGTCCTCTCAGGTTCGTCCTGGCTCCTCAGTGGGAGTACATTGGCTCCAGCCCATTTCTTAGTATGATTACCTGAGAGATCATGGTCTGGTTGGCTGCTGGTCTCTCACCTGGTCAACAAAGCCTAAAAGAAGAGCTCGCAACTTATTTGCTTTTTCTGTTTGCTTTATCCATAATTGTATCTAATTTGAGATTAATTTCTTATGTATTTGTCCTTTTTTTAAAAATCAAATCAAATCCCTCACTAACATAATAGTCTTAAGTAGTGGTGCACTGATCGGCCGCACTAACATAAAATCAAACTATTTTCCAGACTGCTTACAAACATTAGGTTTATCTGTAGAAAAAGCTAATACTTTTGCTGTATGTAAATCACAAAAATCTTCATTTACGCAAAGTGCACTCTAAAAATCCTGTATCAAAAGTGAGCAACACTGAAACAACGTAGACCATAAATACTTTTCCTTCAAAATATATAGTAGGGGTTATAATGTAAATAAAAACTTCCAAACAAACACTAAATGCATAAACATGCCACAAGGTAAGATGAATGGGTTGTGTGCTACAACAACCAACCTCACAAAGGTGCCAAAACAGGATGAAAAACAGGAAACATCTGGTCTTTTTGGATTGTGGAAGTGACATGATGAGCATGAGAGACCTGCTCAAAAGAAAAATGATTTGCTGCTTTAAATCTCAACCCGCAGAAAAGGATCAGTCTAATTGTATTCATTTACACTGCTAACAGCCTAAGTTCATTAAACCTATAGTGTTATAAGATTTTACCACATCACCGACTATTGTTATTAATTTTTCTGAGCTGATGAAGCCCAATACTTATAAAAGAAAACGATAATTTCAACCTATTTAACCAAAAAACTGTTGAACCCTAAACAAATGCTGTTTTTTATTTTGTTTTTTCATTTATCTGAAATGCTTTTAAAGTGACAAATTGAAAGGCTTTGTTTTGTAAAAAAATTTAAGTTCCCCTGGTGCCTAAGGATCTCCTCCCATTTTCTGAAACAGAACTGTTTCAGAAACATCCAATTATATAAGTCTCCTGTTGAACAAGTGTGACTAGATTTGCAGCCTGTTACGGAAAAATGTTATAGTTCAATAAACACCTGTATTGTAGATTAATCTCCATGTATATTTACAGTTGAGCTCAATTCCTAGATCTCAGCTGCTATACCTTTTAGAACTGCCAAGGAAGAATTAGCAAAACCACTGAATCTATAATTTAATGTGTCCAATCATAACATGACCATACCCACCCCGGTCCATTGGAAAAAAGATAATAGAACCTTATTTCAATCACTCCATAATTTGTTTTCAGGGGGCATATCGGAGCCCAGATGGGACCATGAGGGGCTGAAATATCACACCTCCTCCTTCTGCAGTGTCGGATCTGCTCTGCAAATACAAGAAAAGAATGCTCTTTAAGTCTCAACAGAAGCACATCCACCGTTCTCATTTTGAGGGTAATTGTGTCAGAGCCAAAATCCGCAGAGAATCAGCAGGTCGTCCATGGAAAAGTTCCCATCACATTCACGAAGAATGGAGCACATACTATATATTTTTTCCCATGTACCCAGATTGGTATGAAAATGTGGTCAGATTTTTATCATTTTCAAAACAAATAAATCTTTGGTCAGGTTTTAAGTGTACTGGTCCAGCTTTAACTATTTAGATTAATCCCATGTCGTCCCAGTCTCCAATTTACCCTTACTTTTGTCATGGAAGTATACACATTATTACCCATATAACTTCCTGTTCGTTCATGTACTGCACGCTCAGAATTTGTCCAAATCCTGGAAAAGAGTGTAACATCTGGAAACAGATAATTAAGATTAGTGAAAGCTTCTACATATCTGGGTAAATGTCCTACAGAATATGGCATCTGAGAACAAACAAAACAATTAATAATGCTTCATTTATTTGCTAGATATCTTGCATTTGTCACCATACACTAGTTTCAAATGGGTTTCTGTGTGTCCTTCTCTGAGTGAACCAAGAAAATAAATCAGCATTCTCATGTGCTATATGTCATTTTTCTGTGAGTCCTAACGTTCCTATTGAAATAACACCACCAAAAAGCTGTAAAAATAAAAGTACTAAATAGCAGAAAAACCAGAAAAACCTTCATCGTTACTATCTCTCCCTCCAAGCAGTCTCTATAGAAAAGTGGATCTCCTGGTTCTCTTCACTGAGGTTGAGACAAGTAGAACCTAATGTACCTACTTCCCTTTGTAATCAGTCTTAAACCTCACTTTTCTTAGACTGCTTTCCCTATATCTAGTAATGGTCACTGCTTTTTACAATGGGTTAAGTGTATCTAACTCAGTCTCTACAGCCATTGGTGTGGTCAAAAATACCTGGAATGGCCCCTTCCACCTGGGTGATGACCAATTTTCTGTTTACAGCTTTTAATCAGGATCCAGTCACCTACTTTCAGCTCACTTCTTCCTGTAGGAATATAGGATCATCTGGCATATGATTAGTTTGCATTTATAACTCATGTAATTATCAGTATTTTGATCATGAAAACTCCCAGATCTTAATCAAATTGTTTTTTTAGAAGAGAGTATACCAATCTAAGGAATTCTATATCTACGCCCATAGATTATTTCAAATATAATGAGGCCAATATTAAAATTTGGTATTATATGCATTTATAATTTACCAAATCAAGACAATATCCAATTTTGTCCCGTTTCTTCCATCGCTTTTTTTTTAATTTTCAACATCTTTATCATAAAATCATAAATCAATTTGTAATTGTTCCTCTTATTTTAATATTCCAAACCGTAGGAAGGTATAAGGTCTCATCAAATCCGTTCAATTGCTTGGTGTTATATTCATATATAACTTTATCATAACCTAACAGTATCTTCAATTCTGTTTAGTCTTATCCATGGCCCTTCTTAATCTGCTTTTAGAATTCAATTGTCTCTTAAAAATGATCTATAATCTTTGTCCAATTTTATCAATTATTTCATTCACAAAATGTGTTCCGTTACCACTATAGATCATTTGTGGATATCAAATCTAGGCATTATTTCTCTAAACAACATTTCTGCAACAGTTAGTGTATTTAAATGTTTCACTGTTAACATTACAAATCCATTATGAGAAATGATCTTCTCTTACAAAATAGAGCTTCTTCAGTACAGCCTTTGTTTGCTCAAAGCTGTTTCTTAATTTTATATGAGAAGCTTTTCCTTTTTTCCATGTCTGACACACTTCTTGTCCATGAACTAATCAGTTTGAGAATTGAATTGTCCGTAACAAATGCTTTAATTAGTTCGCCACTATAGGTCGCCATACCCCTGTTCCTCATTGTTGGCCAAATGCCAAAAACATGCGAAGTTCAATTTGAATCTTCTGTTAGCAATAATAGGATTATTTTATCTTCATCTGATTACAAACTTCAGTTAAAACTTAAATTTTTCTTTTTCCAATTAGAACAATTCTTTGGTAGCTTTCCCGTTTCAAGAGTTTTATGAAATCTAAAATTTTGATTATTAATTTATCCCCTACAGAGAACATGCCCAACTTGAAGTGAAATAGGAAATCTCTTCCTAACAAATTAGAAAAGAATCTCTAGATAATATGATTAACACAACAGATTTTTCCTGTAGCAAAATCTATTATTTTTATTTCAGTTACTACTACTCAATCTCTTTTTTAGTGGAAAAAAAATCCCTTTTTTTTTCTCTCCATCTGGCTTCACTAACTTCCTACCATTTTGTCAATGAGATAATCAGCAACTGATATTTCCATAACAAATCATCACATCTGTATTCCTTGCTCTCTGCTTATCTGCCCCTTCATAAAGATTCTACAAATTAGCTTATTATTATGATTATATGTGAAAGAGTCTGTTGCTAGACTAGTCAAAAACGTGGTACCATTCTCAACTCAGATTGGGGCGAGGGCCGGCCACCTCTCCCAGTCTCAGGTGTAGGTCCAGACATCTTTCCTGCTTAATCAGACCCTTAATTTTGTCCCATTAGCAACAACTCCATTGAGTGTAAATATTACATATTATATAGGTGCGCTTATACTCAGTGTGCTATGGTAACTAAAGTTGAATTTTGGAGTGCGTTACTACATTCTGTACTACGGTAATCCCGTAATGAACATTTCTTCTTTTTTTCAGTCTCTAACCCAGCGCATTACAAGATTGTTTCCTTTCAACATGTATCTTATCTGTCATTAAAATGTTAGAAGCAAACATCTGAAGCTGCCACTTGTTACAAAGAATAAATTCACGTAGCCACCCAGCTGCTACCCCACAGGACCTGTAGACATCCGCCTGAATTTCAAAATAAAATCACTCTGCTCATAATCCGTCATTTTAAACCATTTATTTTCTACTATATGAGAGATCTCACAGGCATCCCATGAATATCATTAAAAATATTAGCTAAGTTATTTATTATTATTATAGAGTTAAAGTTGCCGCTGCACTTAAGAAATCCCAACCTTTTGTATTGAGCTGCACGCAGCTAAAATATCCCTCTCCTTATCAGCTAGCGGTGGAGGTGTGTTCCTTCCCTTCTGCCTTCCTGCAGTTGGATAACCTTTAACAATTTTGAAACGCATGATGAATCTGGTTTCAAAGAAGTCTTTTTTTCCTCAGGAAGTCAACCCATCACAGTTGGTTTCTTTATTAACAGAACAACTAATGACCCAATGTTGAGGGATAGAAGGGAGGTCTTGTTTATTATCAGAACGGCCCTTCCTTGAGGGTAAGGGGGGAAGGGGGTCGCTTGTTTAAAATAATTCATTTAGATCACAGTAAAGTTTACCTTACTCTTCATAGGAGTTTTTTTTTAAATATGGAAGTGAGTTTTCTCTTTTATTTTATTTTTCTTTCGGCAGAACTTTAGGAGAAAACAAAGTTTAAAAATTTTTTTATCCTCCCGAGTGCTGAGAAACACATCAGCTTCACGCATGAACCCCTCCTTTTTCTCTTCTTCGCTTCTTCCAGAGGAATTCTTTTATTTGAGACGCCAAATGTCTAATTCTTCAATTTTGATCTTTTTAATTTTATTTTATATCGCAACTACCAAGAAGTGCGCGAAATTACTTAGTCAATCGTCCTTCAAATTCATAATCTTTATTTTAAAGAAATGTATTGTATTTTCTCTTACATAAATTTTGCATCTCCTTTAAATCTTCTTCGCTATTTTTTCCCCATATTTCAATAAGTTACATTTTACTTTTTTTATTTTTCATTTTTAAATATTTATCATTCCCGTGTTAATGAAGTAAATCCAGCTTTTATTTCTCTTTTATCTGATCTATTTATCTTATCGCAGTGTTATTTACTCAATTTTCTAACCATGAGACTCCTTTCAGCCTACAGCTGTTGCACCATAGAACTCTCCATTCACACACACACACACACAGTCACACAACCGGTTTATCACACATTAATATCATTATGTATTTATTATCATGCTTTTTCATTACTAGTATTATTATTTAGATCTTATTTATCATTAGATCATTAGGTCTATTTCTAATTGAAATCCCAGATCTCTGCGCGCTTTTGGAGTCCAACTCCTTTAACATGGATTTTCATTGTGAGATCCTGGATCATCACGAAAAGATCCCCCATCTTTATTTGCAAAACACAAACTTGCATTACAAAGGTCCCGGACCTAGTTATTTCTTCTCTCTTATTTTTTATTCTTTCACGCATCAAATTTTTTTCTCACTGGCTGTTGTCCCTGTGAAGGAAGACCCCGTCATCAACTGTTGCTCCGGGAGAAACCCCGGATCTGCCGGCCTCCTTTTTTACCTAACGGTGGGGTGGAGGACTTTGATACTGGTTCCGAACCAGGCCGTGCACGGGCTCTCAGCAACCTGTGCGAGAAAGTATAGACCACTAGCTGTCAAAATGCAAATGAGACCACGCCCCTTCCGGCCACGCCCTTCGACCACGCCGGATACACCCTGCCGGTCACGCCCCTTCCGGCCACGCCCACTTCCGGTCACTCCCCCTTCCGGGTGCGCCCACTTTTGCAGGCACCCTGGCTGTCGGAACAAGCTCCGCCCTGTCACAATAAGCTCCGCCCCCTTACGGCCACGCCCACCTGTCACAATAAGCCCCGCCCCCTGGTGGCAACGCCCACCTGTCAAGATAGGACACACCCACCTGTCAAAACGGGGTGCGCCCCCTGGTGGCCACGTCCACCTGTCAAAATATGGCACTAAATGGCTCCCTCTAGTGGTTCTACAATTAAACTACATGCAAAAAATGAAAATACCTCCCCCTAGTGGCCCAATAAATACTATTACACCCAAACTTATAAATGCCTCCCTCTAGTGGTTCAAAATTAATATAACAGCCTATTGTATAATTGGCCCCCTCTAGTGGATCAAAGTAACATTACATGCAAATGTAAAAATACCTCCCCCTAGTGGCTCAAAAATTAAATGACATGCACATATGAAAGTACCTCCCCCTAGTGGCTCAAAAATTAAAATACATGCATATATGAAAATACCTCCCCCTAGTGGCCCAATAAATAGTATTACACCCAAATGTGAAAAGACCTCCCTCTAGTGGTTCAAAATTAATATAACAGCCTATTGTATAATTGGCCCCCTCTAGTGGATCTAAGTAACATTACACCCAAATGTGAAAATACCTCCCCCTAGTGGCTCAAAAATTTAATTACAGCCTATAGTATATATAGCGCCCCCAATGGTTTGAATCTAACTCCTCAGTGTCATCAGAACATGTCCGAACAAGTCCCTTTAATATTATACGGTCTGGGCTCTGTCTCAACATGACTCCTTGAGCATTCCATTTTATTTTAAACAGTTAAAAGGTGCTTTTTAGCTTCCTGACTTTAATTTAAAACCACATTAGCTCCAACACTCTAGAGACACCATTACATCTGATTCTAACAATTCAACCATGATAAATTAAACTTGTAAGCGCACTAAAAAGAGAATTTATTCACCCACAGCTATGTTGAAGCAGATGCTCATCCTTTTGTTGATTTTAAAAATGCACCATTACACAGTCTTTAAAAACAGATAAGGATTAAAAAAAAACATCACTTTAAACCTGGTTGCTTTAAGCTGGAAATAAGAAATCTATCAAACTACTAAAGTTACTGATAAAAAACAGTCCACCAATCAGCGTTTGACACGCCCCTGCTCTGCTTTGTATTCGCTGTATTTATCACGCCCCTGACTTCACCTACGTCCGCAAGTCAGGTAAACCGGTTTGGGCGGTGCTCACCGGGCGGCATTTACCTGTATAAAAGGCTGTTGGAAAATGGTTAATCTCTACAGCATGCTGGAAGGACCTCATTCAACAATCCGACCTTAAGGACACGGAGCGCGGTGCTGCAACGAACAAAGAAAACAGCGGTTTCACGAAGACTGTATCACCGGCTTCATTCGAGGGGAATCCCAGAAGCCCGCGTCATTGTCAGACCGCGTCAGAGCTGAGTCCAAGCATATAGCCTCTTCTGCCTCAACTCCAACCATGGACCTAAAAAGAGTTGAATTTAAAAATGAAGAACTTGATGAGGAAACGTCTGTTCTTTTATCTGAATTGTCAAATGGGATTCCATCCGTGACGACACACTCAATGTGCGATAAATCAACCTCTACAACTCTGGACAAAAATCCGACATTGGCTTTTACAGAAGACTTTCCTCTTTTAAGCGAGACTCCGATTTCCTTCCTGGATCAAGAGAATCAAATGGAGGAAATTGAGAACTGGATACCTACCGCAGTCAACAGTGCTATTAAAACTGCTCTAAGCCATTTTATGGGTTATGCCTGCATATCTCTACTGCGGAAACAATGTAACTCTTGCAAAATGGGAGGCAGTCAGCAGGAGCACCAGTGTTTAGGTGTAGATGCTATAAAGCAAAATATGTTTTATTCCCAGCAAAATTTGTTACAAACAGGTCCTACCCTCTTTTAGTAGCTTACCCTGGTTGGTTTAACCTGGAAATAAGAAACCCTCCAAACTATTCAAGTTGTAGATAAAAAACAGTCCACCAATCGGCGCTCGACTTGCCCCTGCTCTGCTTTGTAATCGTTGTATTTATCACGCCCCTCATGCCGAACATGTCCAGACAAGTCTACAAGCCCCGCCCCGTACGCTAGGTTCCTATATAAACCTCCTGGTCTTCGGCATTACATCCAGGACTTCCAGGCCGCCGTAATCTTCGCTCCTAGACGATGGAAATGGGAGGATTCGTCAAGCAGACCACTCTACCGTCATACTGGGGGATCGGCCAGCCGTATGAGCCGATGAGCACTCCGCCATCGCCTGTGGGGTTCGGCTACGCTAACCCATATCATCCACCGTCAATTTCATCGCTCTCGCAATGCTACTCTCCACCATCCCCTGTGTTCTCTCTTTCGGAGATTCTGCCTGCAGATGCCCAGCCCGACGCTTGGGTCGAGGGATCATACAACCCTGAAGCTGGGGGAGCGGTTCACCCTTATTTCAACTATTATCGGCCGCCTACAACGAAACATCGCCGTGTAAGACCCCCTCTATCTACTTCAACCCCGGTGCCTATGCCCGATCTCGAGGGAGAGTGTGATGGACCTTCAGCGCCCAGCGATGGTGGGACCCCCGATGCGCCGGAATGCGCGACACCGGAACACGGGTGTGCGTCTCAGGATGAGGGGGGTGATTCTCCGGCTCTGGCTGAGGTTGACAAATGGGACCTGGTGGACGGTTTGATGTCATCCAGGTTCATCAAGGCTGTAAAGACTGCTGTTCTGCATCTATTTCACATGACCAGTGCTGCTTATCAGAAAGATAACTGTTATGAATGTCAAATTAGCCATCCCAGTCAGTTGCAGCATCAATGCCTAGAGCTAATGGATGAGGATTATTACCAACTCCACTTTCAATCAGTCATGCGACAACTTCTTACCCCGCGATTCATTCCAGCTATTCAAATTCTGCTGGTAAATCGGAGCATACAAGATGATGATGATCTGAAGGTGAAAACAGTAGCTGAAACCATTCTACATGAGCTGAGGAGTATGCAGGGGTTCTACAACGCGATTCAAGCTGTGTATGGTGATAGGGATGATGAAGCCATCCTGGAAGAACTCAGGACTGTCTCCCGATGCTATGGATATGAAATCTGATGTGTACTAATGTTGGTTATATCTCCTCTGATATAAATGCTCTAGTTTAATCCTGACGTGTTTTGTTTTTTATTCATTTGTTTTTATAATTGTGTAATGCTATGCTTTTAAACTTGTAATAAAAAAAACTTTGATCCAATCATATGGTTCATCTATCTGATTAATACAAGGGTTAAATTACACTAGCCGTTCTCCTGTACTATCATTCGACAGTAAAATGTCAGAACAGAGGGTGTTGACCAATGCATACTATGACCCCGCCCATCCGGGGAGCTATGGGGGTGTTGACAGATTGAGAAGGGGTTTAAAGGACAGAGAAGGACGTGTGATCGGTGTCGAAAAAGTAAAAGACTTTCTTTCAGGCGAGGACACCTACACGTTGCATAAACCTGCACGAGTAAAGTTTCCCCGGAATCGTGTTTTTGTAACCAAACCCTTGAAGCAATTCCAGGCCGACTTATGTGACATCCAAGCCTTGGCGACACATAACGACGGATTCAACTATTTACTAACAGTGATTGATGTCTTTTCAAAAAAGGCGTATGTGCGTGCTTTAAAGAGAAAGACGGGGTGTGAGGTCGTTAAGGGGTTTGAATCAGTTTTTCAAGAGAGTCAAATTCCACAAAAATTACAGACGGATGCTGGTAAAGAGTTTTATAATAAACAATTTAAGTTAATGATGAAGAAATATGGTATTACCCACTTTAGTACAGCCAGTGATCTAAAGGCATCTGTTGTTGAGCGCTTCAATCGCACTCTGAAGGGTAGAATGTGGAGATATTTCACCGCTAATAACACCTTCTGGTACATCGACGTCCTTCAAAAGCTAGTGGAGAGTTACAACCACAGCTTCCACTCAAGCATTAAGATGACACCTATGCAAGTGACGTCAGAGAATACTCCTCAAGTCATGAAAAACCTCTATTGCATCACCCCATCGATAGACTCTGGTGAAATAAAGACAAAGTTTAGGAAAGGGGATCTGGTCAGAATATCAAAGTTACGTGGGGTATTTGATAAGAAATATGAGAACAGCTTCACAGATGAAATATTTACGGTTGACCGTTGCATACTCCGCTACCCCCCAGTGTACGAGTTAGTTGATTATGATCAGGATCGAATACACGGATCGTTTTATGAGGCCGAATTGCAGAAAGTAAAAATTAATGGTGAGCGGGTGTATAACGTGGACAAGATTTTAAAGCGGCGGAGAGTCAACGGGGAGGACCAAGTCTTTGTGAGGTGGAGAAATTGGCCCGAAAAATTCAACAGTTGGGTCAGAGCCTCAGATGTTAAAAGTGTCAAATAATATCGCCCACAAAACCGTGTAACACATCGTCGATTCACTATAAAGCGTGGGTTCTACAGACTATGATTAATTAGTAAACCTTACCCTCCAAAGCCTTTAGATGACTTTTTTTGCTCCGTCAAATTCACAATGTCTGATGAGGGGTTCTATGTAACTCTACCTTCCAACGCCAGCGGAGAGGTATTTAAAGATAACACGAGCTCAAATTATACTACAGACCTTCCAAAGGCTATTGAGCTAAGTGGAGACTGGGTAGTGAGACTGTGTGAAATTGTCTACCCTCATACATGGTATAACCTGTCGGATCAGCATTCATACATTGATTTAAAGAAGGTTGTTTATGAGGTGGGAGACAAATCTAAAGATGAGAGGAATACACCCCGTATAGAATACGCCAGGTCCAAGTTTTCCGGAGGGGGGTATTTTGAGAGACCTCAAGACCTCTCAGATGCTCTATCTAAGCATCGATCTAACCTACAATAATGTCTCGAAAATATTTGACTTCAGGGGGGATGGAAGATACAAAATTCGAGCTAGCAACCCTCTCTCCATCATGCTCGGTTTGAACGCTGACGAATGGTGGACCATCTCCAACAGACCTGCGCCCCACCCAGCGGATCTCGGCACTGGTGTATATAACCTGTTTGTCTACACAGACATAATCCATTTCCAAACTGTTGGTGACAGTCACTCACCTCTGCTCGGTGTCGTAAACATAAATGGTAAATTTGGTGACGTGATTGGTGTGAGGTATAACACAGTGCATTACCTCCCCGTTTCAAAAAGCTATATTAAGACAATCTGCATACAGGTAAAAACAGATCGTAACGAGTGTGTGAACTTTGTATACGGGAAGACGATCGTGAAGCTGCACTTTAAACCGGTTTTGACACCTGCGGTAAAATGGCATACTTAACACACAGACCAGAACCAACGCGGTTTGTACAATATTATGTGAACCAGACGGGTGGAGAGCTACCCGGGTTTTCAGGACAGCCTGTCATGTATGGTCGTGGATTTGGATCTGTGTTTGCCCGCCTCTTCCGATTTATATCCCCATTTGTTAAGAAAGGAGTGTCGATTGCTAAACCGCACCTTAAAGCTGCGGCATCGAAAATAGCTTCGGACGTCTTTGGGAGGGCGGTCAATAAAATCAAGAGCAAGATCGGTCAGAATTCTGATGCTCAGGAAGGTTCAGGAATAATGATCTTATCAAGACGAGGTCGAAAGAGACCCCCTGGAGAGCGTGTTTGGATGACTAGAAAACAAGCCAAGACAAAGAAAAAGAAACCACTCAGGGTGAGCAGGCAGAGGGGAAGGAAGTCCGGCAGAGGCTCTGACATATTTTAACTGAATAGGAATATGGCTCTACTACATGTCAAATCGGGAGAGTGTATGCTCGGTGAGCTTGACTTATTTTCAGCGCCTATGACTCAACTATCGGTAGAGGATAAGCTGTACACTGAGATTTCCCCCCTTTCAGCCATCACCGATGGAGGACCGATAGAATTTTTTATCCCTGGTGGGGGCGAGTCGTATACCGATTTAAATGACATGTTGATCCATCTCAGAGTTAAAATTAGCAATGCTAACGGTTCGCCCATGGCTCGTGACGCTAAGGTCGGCTTAATTAACTACCCTCTGAACACAATTTTTTCCCAATGTGATGTAACCCTTGGAGACCGTTTAATATCGCAGTCCAGCGCTACGCATCCTTATAGAGCTATGATCGAAACATTGCTTAATTATTCAGATCAAACCCTTAAAAGCCAGTTCAGTGCAGGGCTTTTTTATAAAGATACAGCCGATGAAATGGATTCTACAGAGACTATTGATGGACCGAATGAAGGATTAAACCAACGTGCCTCCTTTACAGCCCAATCTCGAGAGGTGCACCTGCTAGGACCGCTTCATGCTGACATATTATTCTGTGAAAGACTACTTTTGAACTCTGTTGACATAAGAATTAAGCTAACACGAGCAAGCGATGCGTTCTGTCTTATGGGGGCTGCAGATTCTACTTTCAAACTATGGATTTTAGGTGCAGCTCTCTTTGTCAAAAAGGTGACTGTATCTCCCGCCGTACGGCTCGGTCACGAGACCGCATTAATGAAAGGAAATGCTTTGTACCCGGTATCGCGTGTGAATGTAAAAACATACTCTATACCTGAACATTCAAGAATATGCACTCAGGAGAACCTGTTCTTGGGTATGACACCTAAATATGTGGTTATTTTGATGGTTAATCACCAGGCCTTCACAGGAGCGCGCAATTTGAATCCGTTTTCATTCAACCATTATAATATGGAGTATCTAGCTCTGTCCCGTGATGGTAGACAGATTCCTGCTAAGGCCTTCCAACCCAACTTCGATCAGGGTAATTCTGTACGAGAATATTACAACCTGTTTACATCCACAGGGAGGCATTTAAAGGATCTCCCCCTAAGCATAACTAGGGAGGACTTTAACACGGGTTACGCATTATTTGCTTTTAATCTCGACCCATGTGCTGAATCTGAAGCACTATCACCAGTACGCAGTGGTAACATTAGGCTAGAAATGAGATTCAGAACACCGTTACTGCACACAACAACGCTGATTGTATACGCGTGCTACGACTCCATCCTGGAAATAGACTCTAAAAGAAGAGTTTTAGTGGATTATTATTAACCACTTGGAAACATGAATAATCACGAACTCGATGCAATACTCAGTCATCTGCTTGGGAAGCTTTTCTGCGGTGTATGGGCCAGCGACCAACTGGAGCTGCTACCACTGACATTCCCCAGACCGGCTTATTTTATCGTCAATACACACCCTTCTAACATGCCTGGGGAACACTGGCTAGCCCTCACTCTGGAAGAGGGTGGTAAAGCAACGTTTTTTGACTCTTATGGGTACTCACCAGAATTTGTCTATTACCCTTCATCCATTTTGGATTTTTTGAAAGATCGTTCGTCTGTGATAATGTACCATAACCAACAATTTCAGAGCGTTCAATCTTCTGTTTGTGGGCATCACTGTATTTTTTATTTATGCCATAGAGCCTGTGGTCTCTCCATGCAACAAGTTTTATCAAAGTATTGTCAAATTCCTGAATCAAATGATGAGCTTGTATCTAACTTTGTCAAAAAGTATGTGAAATGTGCTATGAAGCGAAACACAACGTTTTTCACGCATAGAACCTGTTCTCTAGATGTGTTTAAAGATTGTTACGGGTTTTGATATGTATGAGAATATGCATCAAATGTATTAGACTTATTATGTTTAACTTGGAATGAAATAAACCTGTACGCATTAAATTATGTGAATAGATATCGTTTATTGTGAAAAGAAACAACGCTTATTCAGTAGTCATGCAGCTAGGGGGAGAATGTGAGCCAGCTGGGGGCTCGGGTTGCCTTACGAAGAGACTTTTTACTGAAATGATTTTCCGCTCTGGTCCAGAGGGGTGATAACGTAACACTCTTACGCTTTCTGCGTGGTACCTGCGCATTCTGAGGCCAAACTGGTGACATCATGAACGACCTCCTTCTTTCCCGCCGTTTTGTAGCAGTTGGAGCCTTTAAAGACGGCCAAACTGGTGACATCAATACGCGCTTTTTATTTTTTGATTTCCTGCCTGCTCTCTCATCCACGACACTCTCAACGGCAGGTGTAGAAGAGGTCTCTGCGGAGTCTAGACCGTCTAAACCTCGGCTATACCCACTAACGATCTGGTTGTCCTTCGGGGGGTCATCATTCGCACGGTCTCTCTGCAGCGATAGGGTGACACGCGGCTCTTCGTTCTCTCCTTGCTTAAGGAGGGTTAGGTATTTCTGAAGTAATGCGTGGTAGCGTTTAATTTTCTCGTACGATGCACTGTTTGGGTCATCCAATATTGCCTGCATGTCCTCATCAGTGTCATCCTGAACCTTCTGTCGTATGGTTCCGGAGTTATCCTGTTGCTTCAGACGAATTAATTGATGCGGTGAGACTAGAAACATTTTCTGTGATGCTCTCAGTGTCATAATACACTTCTACCGGCGGAATATTCCAGCCACCAATTCTCAGAGAAACGGTATTACAGCTGCAATCAGTGGGAGAATTCCTCCTGTCTGGGTTTTCAATGTCTGTCGTTTGCGCTTTAACCCCACCTTCCGATCAGCCAACAGCCTGAGGATTTTTTTCTGCTTCTTAAGTCTGTTGTATTGTGTTGTGGACAGCTTGATGTTCCCTTTCAGCACATTTAAAGCAATCTCGCACAAGGTTTGTAGAAAGTCGGGAGAACAATGAGTTAGGATATCTTTACGTTTCTGGGGTGTGGAATGAAAAAGAGCCCCTAGTAACGGTGCATTTCTTTTTATGCGTGCCGACATGTTGGTCACTTGTTCTTAGCTATGTAAACAGCCGGCCACTGTCCAGGAAGTAAACCTGTCCTGAGCCTGTATTGGTCTGGTGTGTCAGGGGTTAGGTCTACACATAAATAGCCGTGTGGTTGGCTCGTAGCATCTTCAAAACTCTCCATGAAAAAGGGTTTCTGTCCAGGGAAAATTTGACGTGCTAAATTTGCTACCTGCAATCTGTCACGTGGGTTTTTAAACAAGACCATATAATTACAATTAAAACTGATAGTTCGAGTATGTTTCCCCTTGAGAAACACATTCTGAGTCAACATCATAACGCTCATGTTTCTATGGTGTCGATATTGTGTAAATATTTTCACGACCTCTGGATGCTCAGCTGCTTGAAAGAGTACATCATCGAGAATCAATAGATGCGATTGATCTGGGGGGAATAAAACATCATCTTCAAAGGAATGAGGCAATCCTTCGATGAATTTAATTGATTTATTAATCTTCATCAACTCCGTATACAATGGTTGGAATGAAGTGTAGATCCAAACAATATTTTCAGGTACAGAATCCATCACATGTAGACAATTAATCAAAACATTTTTTACAAAAAAAGACTTCCCACAGCCACTCGGGCCTACCACAAGACTTGAAAAAGGAGTTTTAAATCTTGGATCAAAGTTAATCGCTTCCAGTTCACCCTGATGCTGCATTTTCCCCCTCAAAAACCAAATGGTAGCGTCGTTTCGTCTGGGAACAACCTCCGCTTGTCATAGACCACCCTGAAAGTTTTGGTAAATGAGTGATTCCTCAGATGGAACCCGTTTTTATCACGTTTGATGGAATGCTGCGGTGCTTTGAGTACCTCGCCTCTCTCACCACCCAGGAACCGTCAACAAGTCCTGTCATTGTATCAAAATTCACCCTTTCACAGCATTCTATGGTTCGCGATATCCCCTTTGCCCTCATCACAACCTTCCCCCTGTGCTTTGTCTGATACGAGTAACTCTTTGGCCCTGCGGCAACAAACTCCTGAATGGTGTCCCCTGGTGGGAGCTCGTTTGTCAAGTCACCCAAATAGCTACCTGTCGGCAGAGAGCTCTCGCCTTCACGCACAACATAGATCACACTGTCTGTGTCAAGGTAGAGTACCCGTTCTTGGAGTTGGTGTAGGTATCTGAATAACTCTAGTCGTGCGTAAGCTGTTGTAAATGCGGCAACGAACACATTGGTGGTTTTTTATTAGGGGGCGTTACACAGTTTTTGTTGTACTTCCATTGAATCATGACCATCTTGGGGTTCAGAAAGCTGAAGTATGTCACGACGAACTTCCCTGAAAACAGGAACTCAAAAAACTTGTCAGGGTGTTTAATGATTGAGGTTTGGGTTTGGTCATTTTTTTGAGCAAACTTCCCCCAAAGCGAATTCAAACACAGCATGGCTACTTGACATTTTGCCGGGTTTACTTTAATTTTTTCAGGGTCTAACTCTACACCCTGATTCACCATGAAATCCTGGATGTATTTCTGTTTGTCCTCCTCGCTCTCTACACCCTCGAGATAACCTGAAGCTTCCTGCTTGGTCTTCAAAAAGGAGTTGACATACTTTGCAAAGATCTGATCACTATGCTGCTCAAAGTGCCACACCTCAACGATCTGATCAATTCTGTAGCCGTGTGAAAGGGCTTCTTCAACCTCTTCAGACACCCATACACCTGTTAAGGCTCTCTCAGTGTCAGTGTGGGTGCAACTATGTGTCTGATTGTTCTCCAATGCACATGTGCGACAGAGGGTGAATACAAGCTTTCCATGATCTGTTCTGAATGGTAGAATGGGGAAATAAAGACCACGAGGTGGTGAAATGACTGCTTTGATAAATCCATAATAATTTCTAGGATCATCAAAGTTTTCCCTGATTATGATCGGGTGCCCTACAGGAAAGCTTTTCGTCTTCTGAACAAATGGGTAAAGACTACACACGTCCTGGTAAAGAACCTGCTCACCGGGGGCTGCAGAGTACCTCAACCTGACTGCACATGTACGCCCTCCAAAAAGCGCTTCACGGGGGGTAAGTGGTGCAGGAGCCTGGTAGGTCATCATGAACTGCTTCACATCAGCGTTACTCTTCTTCATTTCTTCCCACACATGTTCCCACATCACCTCGAGCTCTATACCGTACACAGTCCTCAGCACATGCTCCCTCTCCATGGTCGCAGCGTAGAGCTGCCCATAAGGCACACCGGTCAATGGACTCTCAGCTGTTGGATAGCGACAGGTGCTGCAGCCATGATGCTCACACCCATGGAACTCAAACCCTATTTTACGCTCCCCTACCTCCAGGTAACCGTCTAAAAAGTATGATCCAATCTTTTTCTCGCCACCTCTTAGAGCATGCTGTATTCCAACCCTCCTTGTATGTGAAACATATTCCAACCATTCAACGGAAGCTGTGGAAAACTTTTTAAACTGTTCGCTGTAGTCTGTAGGTGAAGGCACAGCGAGAGTGTCTGCCTTCAAATGATTGCTTTGAAACACTTTCATACAAGCACTTGCGATGGTGATCCTGTTAAAAGGGTCAATCTGACTGTCGTTAAAAAACTCCTGACGAAACCTTGTACATCCTTGTAGGAGTATCTCCACATCATTCTTACAGTAAAAGAGAGCCTCCTTTTTAAAGTCAAACACGCCCTTGCTAACCTCAGCGTACCATGTATAGAATTCCTCCTGCTCAGCACGATTCATTCGCTCAACACCGTAAAATGATGGCAGCGGGTAAGAACCTACATAGCTCAGATTATCAGAGGATGAGAAACGGTGTGGGAAATAGCCCTTGCTATGGTCAGGAAAACCGAGGGCTTCAGGCATTTTACTAAGCTTCATGGCAAGGAAAGATAGGCTGTCAATGAACCTCAAACCGTAATCAGGATCAGTGATGCTCAGAATTTTACACCCTTGCATAATGATGTCAGGATTTAAACCCATCTCCGTCATTGCATTCAGAACAAGGTAGGAATCAAAAGCTCTAGCATTATGGGCTACACATGTGTAATTCCGACGGCCTGGCCTCCTGATTTCACGGATAAACTCGTGAATACAATCACTGCCGTAGGCTGACCACTTCTCACCAGATGTGGACTTTGAACAGATCAGAAATGGAACATGCTCACCCTGCGCACCAGGGAAAGTTTCAATATCGTAAAAAATCACCTTGTCACTTATTTCGGTATCGACAGAGCATGTCTGGATATAACATTTATGGTCTGATGCTGGCTGGTCCTTGTCAAGCTTACCCCCACAAATCCTACACTTCTTCCCTTGACACACATGCTTCTTGCCTGTTGTGAGACTCTGGTTATAGTTTAACCCACAGTTGGGACATTTCTTCACCTGATCACAATGACTGACCATCACACGCGCCCTGGGTTTTAGCTCAGGTACTTTATGTCTATCGTAACACGTCTGGTTCTTGCAATATCTGTTACAGTCATGACAAAGAATCGGATTTGTAACCCCCTGAGCACACGCTGCATCATTGCAGACAGCGGACGAACCTTTGCATACATGATTGTATTTATGCCCTATAGGATCGAAACAGTAGTGACAAATATCCCGAGCCCCTATAAAACCCTTCAAGTTTTTGATCCCGTAGTAATGGTCTCGGAAGTGCAATAGAAAAACAGTCCTGCTTCGGTCCTCAAAGTCGGTCTGAATCTTCCCTAGAGCTCTCTCTCCCTCACTTCTGATAAAAACAACTATTTTTCTGTTCAACAACTTCTCAAATTTGTGGATATCGCCTGATCTGACGGGGGTGTGTTCTGAAAGGCCTGCACGCTGTTGCAACTCTCTACCGAGCTGTATAGCCGCATCGGAGCCGAGGCTAGGGTCTGCAACACAGGCTAAGCTATTAGCAAAACACAGTTTATCATCTCGATCATTGTTCACAATATATAGGTGGCGTCTCTTCTTGTGTATAAGCTCGCAATCGAGAGACATTTCAGCTTTTCGTCTAGCTCCCCCGCTAAGATCACGCACTGTTTGAATTACAAACTCCAAACGCTCTGTTGAGGCTATTTCGGCATTGGATTGCATCAGATCATCTAAAAACGTTTCGAACTGGTGCATGACGTTACTCCCCCCTTCATCGACTGAGAAAGTCACGCTGCGAGACACGCCGGGTCCATTAACCTCTATCTGCACAATATCGTTAGTGTTAACCAGCGGTGTCACCCGGTCTGATAAACCCCTGAGCAAATTCATTATGTGATTATGAAATTCGTACGGACACGGATGATCACCCTCAGGCCGGACAAAGTTGTGTCGGATCTCTATGTTATTGAATTCGTCACGTACATTGATCTGAAATTCTTCATCTTCCTGACTAGACGGTTGAGGACTATTTAGCTCCTGTGAGACATTCATACTGACTGGTTAATGTTGCTATTTAAACATACGATCAGAAAAAAAAAGGACATGAAAAAACATTCAGAGTCAGACAATACACAAGTTGGAGAAAGCTCCAGACAGTCTCACTGTTAATTGAAGTAGCAAGGCTGGCGTTGGACAGATCCGCTGAGATCCAATTGCAAACAGCTCCGCGCTTCGATCACGATCTATGATAAAGCGCAGGTAAAAGTCAGGAATATAATAAAATAAATAGAAATATGGTAATACCCGTATCTAAACAGTCAACATAATTTAACAAGCAGTAAACTCACCTCAGAGCGGAGTTTCGCTTTGTAGCAACCCCCAGTGCCTTTTTCCCGCTCCAGCCCGAAACCAGAGTCAGACAATACACAAGCTGGAGAAAGCTCCAGACAGTCTCACTGTTAATTGAAGTAGCAAGGCTGGCGTTGGGCAGATCCGCTGAGATCCAATTGCAAACAGCTCCGCGCTTCGATCACGATCTATGATAAAACGCAGGTAAAAGTCAGGAATATAATAAAATAAATAAAAATACGGTAATACCCGTATCTAAACAGTCAACATAATTTAAAAAAAAGTAAACTCACCTCAGAGCTGAGTTTCGCTTTGTAACAATCTCCAGCGCCTTTTTCCCGCTCCAGCCCAAAACCAGCTCAGAGCAGCAACTGGAGTTGAGCGATACTTCTAGCTGTAAAAGAGTATGTATGCTATGGTGAATCTATCGATAAGCCAGCAGCGAATCCATCTTGGTGCTATGAAACATCCGTAGACGATCGCACAATTGCGAGCTAAAAAAAACATTTACTCACCTTGCTCCAAACCGATAATACAGGTCGCCGATGTGAAGATTTCCTGAAGTCGCTGTGAAGTTGATTTCACCGCTGAACCCGTAACTCCAGCTCTTAGCAGGGGAAGCTCGGGAATCCCGCCAGGACTCAGCTCTGACGCGGTCTGACAATGACGCGGGCTTCTGGGATTCCCCTCGAATGAAGCCGGTGATACAGTCTTCGTGAAACCCCTGTTTTCTTTGTTCGTCGCAGCACCGCGCTCCGTGTCCTTAAGGTCGGATTGTTGAATGAGGTCCTTCCAGCATGCTGTAGAGATTAACCGTTTTCCGACAGCCTTTTATACAGGTAAATGCCGCCCGGTGAGCACCGCCCAAACCGGTTTACCTGACTTGCGGACGTAGGTGAAGTCAGGGGCGTGATAAATACAGTGAATACAAAGCAGAGCAGGGGCGTGTCAAACGCCGATTGGTGGACTGTTTTTTATCAGTAACTTTAGTAGTTTGATAGATTTCTTATTTCCAGCTTAAAGCAACCAGGTTTAAAGTGATGTTTTTTAAATCCTTATCTGTTTTTAAAGACTGTGTAATGGTGCATTTTTAAAATCAACAAAAGGATGAGCATCTGCTTCAACATAGCTGTGGGTGAATAAATTCTCTTTTTAGTGCTCTTACAAGTTTAATTTATCATGGTTGAATTGTTAGAATCAGATGTAATGGTGTCTCTAGAGTGTTGGAGCTAATGTGGTTTTAAATTAAAGTCAGGAAGCTAAAAAGCACCTTTTAACTGATTAAAATAAAATGGAATGCTCAAGGAGTCATGTTGAGACAGAGCCCAGACCGTATAATATTAAAGGGACTTGTTCGGACATGTTCTGATGACACTGAGGAGTTAGATTCAAACCATTGGGGGCGCTATATATACTATAGGCTGTAATTTAATTTTTGAGCCACTAGGGGGAGGTATTTTCACATTTGGGTGTAATGTTACTTTGATCCACTAGAGGGGGCCAATTATACAATAGGCTGTTATATTAATTTTGAACCACTAGAGGGAGGTATTTTCACATTTGGGTGTAATACTATTTATTGGGCCACTAGGGGGAGGTATTTTCATATATGCATATAGTTTAATTTTTGAGCCAATAGGGGGAGGTATTTTTACATTTGCATGTAATGTTACTTTGATCCACTAGAGGGGGCCAATTATACAATAGGCTGTTATATTAATTTTGAACCACTAGAGGGAGGCATTTATAAGTTTTGGTGTAATAGTATTTATTGGGCCACTAGGGGGAGGTATTTTCATTTTTTGCATGTAGTTTAATTGTAGAACCACTAGAGGGAGCCATTTAGTGCCATATTTTGACAGGTGGGCGTGACCATCAGGGGGCGTACCCTATTTCGACAGGTGGTCGTGTCCTATTTTGACAGGTGGGCGTGGCCACCAGGGGACGTACCCCATTTTGACAGGTGGGCGTGTCCTATCTTGGTAGGTGGGCGTGGCCAACAGGGGGCGTATCCCGTTTTGACATGTGGGCGGGCCATCAGGAGGCGGGGCTTATTGTGACAGGTGGGTGTGACCATCAGGGGGCGTACTCGGAAGTGGGTGTGGTCGATGGGCGTGGCCGGAAGGGGCATGGTCTCATTTGCATTTTGACAGCTAGTTGTCTATACTTTCTCTCCTGCGGTTCCTCCCGGAGATCCAGTCCGATCTGAGATCCTGGTCAAAGGAACAAGAAATGCCAGGGTTAAAATCGCTCTCTGATCTCTGAGTTTTCTTTTTTTAGACATTCCGTGGTTTCTCAATCCACGAGCTGATCCCACTCAGCCTACCTACGGTTCCGAACACGCAGGCTTTCAGTAAGAAGCGTCCTAGCTTACCTTAGGGCCGGCCACACCCTGAGTTTACCGACCCGGTCGGCGTCTATTTAACTCAGCAGAAACAGAAATCTACATTTACTGGAGAACTACAGACAGAACATACTTTTAGATTAGTCAATTTTGCGCCTCGTGTGTCAGCGCTTACCAAATAACTTCAGACCTGGGTCACTTCCGTCCTCCGATCTCCAGTATCTGTTGATGACAACAATTTCCAAACTCACGTTTTCCTTTGCTCCTCCAGAAATCACGTCGGGGTCACCATTTTGTTGAGAAGGTGTTTTCACTCTAATTTAAAGCTTCTCTTAAAGGAGCAGACACACATTTAATTTATGACCCTGGGCTCTCTCTGAGCTCTCATTTCACCTTCCCGCGTGCTCGTTCATTTCTGTAAAAAGGAGCAATAAGAACAACAAACAACAATTATATATTTTAACAATTCAATTCAATTCAATTCAGTTTATTTATACAGCGCCAATTCATAACAGATGTCATCTCAAGGCACTTAACAAGAAGTTATTTCAATACAATTATACAAACATTCCAATCAGTTAAAAAGTTTCCTATTTAAGGAATCCCAGCAGATTGCGTCAGTCATTGGCGTGAGGTTGGGCCCCGTTGATGCAGACTTTCCAACCACAGCAATCCTTCAGCAATCCCTCATACTGAGCAAGCATGTAGCGACAGTGGAGAGGAAAAACTCCACTTTAACAGGAAGAAACCTCCAACAGAACCAGGCTCAGTAGGAGCGGCCATCTGCCACGACCGTCTGGGGGTTTGAGAAGACAGAGCAGAACACAGAAGGAACAGAAGTTCTGGTATAAGAGTAATTTCTATGTTACAGAAAGTAAAAAGTTGATAACAGGACACAGTGGATGTTCAGTTACTGAGAGGATCATCCCACTCGATGCCCCCCGTCCAACAGGGCATTGCAGCCAAGCAGGATACCAGACCAGGTATATCTTCTATGGGGAGAAAAACACTGAGAGAAAACAAAGTTAACAGTCGAAATAACAGACTGTACTGTAATACAACTGGAGAGTAGTAGGAGAAAAGGAAGTAGCAGAGTGAAGAAAATTGGTAAGTCTGTCCTCCAGCAGTCTAAGCCTATAGCAGCATAACTACAGAGATAGCTCAGGATGACCTAAGCCACTCTGGACTCAGTTCTAATAACTGAGTACAGCTTTACGTCAGCTCAAAGTTTTTATTGAAAGTTGAGTTTCCATGAAACTCCTCCCACATAGATCTTCGTTCATAGAATGGTCACAGCTTCTTCACACAAGGCACACATGATGTACCACATTCCTCTTGATTGTTCACTGTTTCTAAGTGTTGCCACATACACTACAGAATTAAACCCTCATACAACATTAACATAATTTTTATCTCTTCAGCATGTAGGCGTCTGGTCATTAAAGGAGTCATAACCTAGTATTACCTTGGATACCCACGCTCTATTATAGTCTTTCAGGCCCTTTAAAAAAAGAAAAGTTGAAAAAAAGTGAAAAAAATTAACACAGAGCTCCTCTGACCCTTTTTTCTGAAGGCATTATTGTCTCGCGAGATCTGATGCAATATTTTGGATGTCGTGGACGGTGTGGTGTAAAATTGTTATGTAATTAGGAATTAAGTGTATATTCTCCGTTTAGTGAATGCATCTAGGGTAAGATGGCAAGGTTATTGTTCCAACTTAATCTTTATGATATATATGTGTCAGGTCACCAGAGAGACAAATGCCAGGGCAGTAAGATAACAGTCTGGCCTTCGGATGTGCTGTTTTATGCGCTGCTATCAGACTCGCATAAACAAGTTACTCCGGAGGCGGGGCTTGAAGGTTGGAGAAGACGTCTACAGAGATAAACAGTGATTGCTGAATACTATTTAAGCGGTTAGTTTCGTTGGTTAGGGTGATGCACGAGTAACTCTGTCCCCTCCATGTTCTGGCCAGACATGTTTGTAATAAATACTTAAACGCCTTCTGGTACTCAAGTCTTCTTTATTATGGAAACCCTGAGATACTTTTTTGCATAACACTTGGCACCACAACTTAGCCTCAGCGAATGGAATGGACCGGCAATGACAGGGTCAAGGGAGTTGCTAGCATCCTGGGAAAACCTTTTCTCCCAACCTCTTACCTCCAACAGCTGGGAGATGGAGGCCTAGAAGCGTCTGTGTCTGCCCTGCTGTCGCCTGAGACAGAACCCGGTAAGACTGAGTCCTTTAAATAAATAATGATAACAGAATTATATTTGAACTCTCAGGAGGTGAAATATTTGCTGGCGTTTCGTGTTTATTTACTTTCATGCGGTTGATTGATTGATTAATTAATTAATATATATACTTATATATAATTGTATAGTTAATAATGTAATCATTGTTAAAGAAAGTAACGGTTTTTGCTCCGGGTTTTACCTGGGAGCATGGCAGTTGGACAAGTGGTTAATTCAGTTAATTATTTTCCGACAAGGTTTTTTTTAGGCTTTTGTTTAACGTAAGGAAGCGAGAAAGCAGATGAGATGGGGGAGACGTCCTTCATCAATACTGGGTACCCAGGCAGACAATCGGGTCTGTATCTAGCAAACACTTCCCTTCCAGACAGTCCAATATGTCGACAGAAAAATAAAAATAAAAGAATTAATGGGCCCAGGGGAGGAATTTGGATAATCTGAAAGAAAATCCAAAAGTTATGTTATTTATTTGTGGTTTATTTATGTTAAGTTATGTTTAGTTTATTTCTATTTTATTTACTCAGGTTTGCTTCTTCCAGAACTGGAGTGTTTGAGCATTAAGATCATTTGTTTCATGGCTTGTTATAATGCAGAATGGCACACACATACACTGTTTTTGTTACAAATTTCATTGTAGAACTGCTGATGAGTTTCGCTGAGTTGTCCTGTGTTTTTCTTCAGGCTGGTTGGGACCCCTGCCTTCGGTCCAGCAGTGCCTGGGGAGAGCCACAAAGAGCCTAGTCCTACCCCCCCTTGGAATGAGGGGTTTGGCAGCCATAACAAAGGTTGAGGCCGGACTCCGGCCTGAATGCGGGCTGACCAATGGGCAGAGGGGAAAACTCTTGCTCAGGTGAGATGAGTTTAGATTGGGGCTGTGGTTTTCCTCCCCTCGAACATGGCGATTAGCTGGATCGAGTGGGGGGCCCTGGGCCTGCCACCTGCAGATGACCCAGCGAAATTCAGGCAGGACAAAAACACGCATCTCAAATGCAATTAAGAAATGCTTGCTGACTGATGTAGCTGTATTTTCTCTCTGTGACAGCTGCGTATGACACACACACATAAACACTCCCTTAGGAAAGTAAATCTTGTTTTGTTTTTTTGCTGTTTCTGCCAGAGGACCCTTAAGGCCGGTTTATACTTCTGCGTCGTGTCCCTCGCGTAGGGTATGTCGTAACCGCCATAGCCTCTGGGTAGGTCCGCAGAGGCTTTAAGCGCACCTCTTCGAACCTGACGTGCAGCCTGGCGACGAGACGACGAGACGACGAGACGCAGAGACGCGAAGTACTCCCTTGTGATTGGTCAGTGAGATTACGTATTTCCGGATGTTTGGGTTTTGTTGCTGAATGTATGCGGAAGCAGCCATTTTTGAGTTGCAAAGTGTTCAAAAGAAGGATAATTTGTTCATCTGCTTCCACAATCTTGTTGAGACACTGCACCAAGTCGGCCGCCATCGTTGTTCTAAAACAGGAAATACTTGCCGGAACTGAAGCAAACATGAGCAAACCATCAGAAAAACTCCCCCCTGTGGAGTTTGCCGACCGATACCAGCCTACTGCCACCTGCAGGCCCGAAATGAAACAGCAACACGACGCTTTCAGCCCTACGCAGAAGTATAAACACAACAGTGGGTACGGCGGTTACGGCATAACCTACGCGACTGACGCGACGCAGAAGTATAAACCAAGCTTTAGAGCGAAAGGGGTCTCGATGGAAGCAAGCCATAATTCCTGATTCATTCATTAATTGTAATAATGCGTTGACTGGTGGCAGGAAGGAGGGGCGTTACTCTGACTGTCTTGCTCAGTTAGTGCAACTTCAATTGTAACAGCATTCTAGGTCATTTGTTGTTTGCAAAGTAGCAGCCATTACCTGTGTTGTCCTCGAAGCTACTACTCCCGCTAGCATACAATAGCCGCATTAGCAGTAAGCTGCTGTTTGTTACACACAGTAGAGCAATAAAAACACAGCCTTACTGTTTCAATTGCAGGCAAGTCTCTGATTGTTGGAATGTCAATTTTTTCCAAACGAAGCTCGAGTTCGTACCTCGAATCGGAATTCAGTAATGGTGGCGCTCGACTGAATATGAGGGGGAGAGGGGCAAGGTGGGCTTCCTGCAGCATAGGTCTGCGATGTACATGTATGGTATATCCTGCGCCGGCTTGACGTCAAGTTAGCCGGAAATTAACATCACATATTTGAGTGTACGTGCACGTGGGCTGGTTGATGAACCCGAGGGTAAACAAACTCTTCACTTTTAAATATTGGCTTCCCAGCCAGTGTATAATTGTTAGGAAATCATAACATACATTCTTTCTCGTGGAAAAGTGAAAATTACAGGTCATGACTCCTTTAACCTTTTAGCCGCCCGTAGGCATGCACCTGAAGCTGCCGCTTGTCCTACAAAGAGCAAATCCACACGTAGCCTACACAACTGCTCCATAGTACCTGTAGACATCCGCCTAAATTTCAAAATAAAATCACTCTGCTCATAATTCGCAATAATTAAACCTTTTCTTTTCTACTATATGAGAGATTTTATATGTAGAGATATTTAAATGAGAGATATGTTTTTTTCTAGTGTTCATGCTCACCTGTAGATAAATTGTATCCAGCATTGAAGTTATACTTTAGAACAGCTGAAAAGTGACTTTTGTCTGATGGAGATTTGTTTGACAAACCAACCATGTGCTGCACCTTGACAGATCCTATTTTTGAAATAGTGACATGAAATATGGAGGACACGCACTAATATGAGAGCAGGGGACGGTCAGGTTCAGCAGGGATGAAACATGTTGAGGAGGTTCCATGTTAGCTCTGATTTAAGGAGAATTGTGGTGTGAAACCAGATAACAATAATTAATTTTACAGTAAGTGTGCCACTTTGTATGGAGTCGAGTCTAAAAACGTCCAATGAAAATTAAAATAGATATGTTACCAAGCATATTGGTCTCCGTTGTTTACCCTTTTCTTCAGTTTTATTTTCTGGTGGCAGACTTTGCATTTAATATTTCTTTTAAGTAGCTTTTTCCTCTGAAGATATTTTAAAAGCTTTAGTGTGCCTCTTTTAGAAATCTCCTTGTTAATAATTTTTTTCAGTCGTGTGAGTATTTTATTTTTAGCCAAAATACAACATAATTAGTCCATTGTTATGTAAGCCAACAGCGGAAGCTGCGCTTTTGCTGCTTCCTGCTTCCTACATGACCAATAGGAGACTGCGATGCCTTGCCTTCTCGCCTAGGTAATAATCAAGCAGGAGTAATGGTTTCTTCTAGCTCTGTGAACATGACGAATCCAGACCGATCTACCAGCAGGTAAACCCGGGCAAAAAGGGGAAATAACGACGTGGACAAGATGGATTTTTGTGTTACCAGTGGTGAGTATTTTTTATTTTATTGTATTGGCTTATTTCGTTACTAACACCCACCATCACGGGGCTTTTCGTGAGCTGCTAATAGGCGATAAGCTTAGCTTTTAGCTACATTTAAGCTTTGGATATCGGCTAAAACACTGCAGTTTATTTTATTTGTCGTTTTTTTTTGCGGTTTGCCTCAAGGATTAAATAAAGATAATCGCATTTGGTGTTACTCTGGGCTGTAACTTATAATATCCTTCTCTAGCTACTTTGCTGCATGTCTATGCAATATAAATTCACTATAAATGCTCTACATTATACAATCTAATGTACCATGTTTGAAAGACCATAGGCCAGTTTCTAAATACGTAACTAAATATAGTTTGTAATACATTAATATATAATTATAGTCAAATAGCCCAGTTAAAAATTACATCACTAAATACAGTTTGTAATACGTTAATATATAATTATAGTCAAATTGGCCAGTTTTTAAATACATAACTAAATATAGTTTGTAATAGTTTATATATAATTATAGTCAAATAGACCCGTTTCTAAATGCATAATTAAATATAGTTTGTAATGTTAACATTGTAGGCTATTTATTAATCACTGTAATGCTTTTACTGTTATTTAAATTTTACTAACTGTACATTAGTATTATTATTATATTTGTGCATTTATTTGTTTTATTTATAGCCAAGTCATATTTTGTTTTTAATTTTCTCTAGGTGTGACTATTGCCCCAACTGTACAGCTGGCAGACAGAAGAAAATCACAAGAGTTGGAGATCTGTAAGATGAAGCTAGAGTGGCAAAAGGATAAGATTGATGAGCTCACCTAAGAAAGGGGCTATCTGAAGGAGCAATTAGCAGCATGTAAGTCCACTCTTAAAAACATTACAAAGCTTGTCACATACTTTCTCTGCTTGAGCACTTACATAAGCATTCTGTTGATTAACAATTTTGTCTGTGTTGTCTTTTTTACTGTTTTACTAGCTCTCTCAAAAGAACCCACAAGTTCTGTCCAGGATTCCAGTGAGGTGCTGAGCATGTCTTCAGTTTCCTCTGATGGGTCTTTCGATGAGGGTTCTAACTCATCCATGAGCACAACTTTGTCAGATGAAGACAGTAAGAAGAGGAAGAAGGGCAAAGCAAAAAAGCAAAATAAGTCAAAGAAACATGACCAAAAACAAAGAACAAGAGGTAAAGTGATTAACTCTACAGTTTGATTCTGCATGCTCTGTGTTACATTACTACACTATTACATTACATTAATGATTTGAATTAAACACATATGTTCTCTAAATTGCAGTCCAGAATCCTAAAGAAGTGGTAACCCAGTATAACAAGATTTTGATGCTGTTCAAAACAGGATGGACCATGTCTGCTGCCTTTAAACGTCTGGGAGTGGACCGGAACACGATTGTGGCAACTACTCCAGTTGCTGAGCTATTCATTGTTGCACCTGATATGTATAAAGAATTAGAAAAAAATAAGCACGAACAAAAACCTTCATTGTTTGCGAAACAGTGTGCTGCAGCAATCAGTGCAGATCCAGAAGTAGAGGAAAAATTCAAAGCCTATATATTCAAAGCCTAAGTCTTCAGGGAAGTTGCTTCTTCTTAAAACAAAGAAAGATTAGACTTTTTACAAAGTGAAATGTGGTGACAGTTCACCATTGTTAACAGCAAAAAAGGAAATGGTAATATAGTCCAGTTGATTGGTCAGTTGGTTGTAAAAAAATATGTCACACTTGATTTTTGGTTTGTATGTTTTTATTATTATTTTACTGTTATAGATTCTATATTTTAATTTTAATGATCACACATGTGATACACTTTATGTAAAGAGCTACAGGTCATATAGTTTGCATCCAGCCATCCTCTGTATTACTTCAAATATTGGCTTATAGTTTATGACACTATTTTTATTTTTGTATCAACATTTGCGTGTCAAATCTGTAAGCATTGTTCTGATGTTTTGTGACTGGCATCTTAGAAATACAGTGCGTTCTGGATCTCTGTGTTGTCATTTATTTTTTGTTACAATGTAACTTTCACATCCATAAATAGGTTGTAAGGTATATATAGTCCCCACTTTAGATGAGCTCACTCAAAATACTTTACTAACAAGTAGCAAATGGTTTGTAACTTCCTAAATTAGTTTAACAAGGTATTTATAAGTATTTATAGACAATCTATCGAAAAAGAAGTTGGTTGATAGTGAGTTGCAGCTTTGGGAGCCTTTAAGTCACAGTTATAAATGTGTTGTAAGAGATCTACTAAGATATAGCAGCTGACTGATGTAACCATGATATTCAGTGTCCATAAAACATCTAGTATGTAGTACATGTATAGTTTATAGTATTATGTAGGGTATGTTAACCATTTACTTTCCTTTTACCAATGGTTTTGTATACCATTGAACTTGCTGAAATGACTGGTTTGTAACTGATTCAAAGTAGAGTTTATTAATGATTTTTGAACATGAAAACATCATTAATGCAAAGTGTTATAAATTAACTTATTAATCATGAATAAAGCGTTTATAGCGATGCTTTTAAAATATTAACTAATTATGAGAAATACTTTGTAGATGGTTTAGAAATAATCAATTAACCATTAACTAATGCTTAACAGATGATTAACTAATGCTTAATAGTGTGCACTTATTATAAAGTGTTACCAAATAAAGGATTAAATACTGAAATAAATGTATTTACAGTTTTTCTTCTTACAGTGACTGTAAAGAAGCTGGTATAACTCTGTGTCCAGTACTAAGAGACAACGAAAGAGGGTGGGGCTGTTCCGGCGTGGTAAAGTTGGCCATACGTTTGCCTCTAATTTCCAGAAGAATCATCATCAGATTCAAATGATGAATACTAGTCGAAACTCAGAGATATTAATGCTAATATCTGGTGGTTAGGCATGGCCTAATCACTCCCCAGCGCCTCCAAGAATCATTAAAACAACCATCCCCCAGTCATACTTTATCAGAGGATTATGAAATTTGGCACACCTATGTAGTGTCTCAGGACCTACAAAAAAGTCTCTTGGAGCAACAGTCCAAACCCCACAGAAGGTCGGCCATTTTGGATCAACGCCGCCATTTTGTGGTATTTACAAATGTTGTATTTGAACAAACTCCTCCTAGAGCTTTTTATGTAGAGACTCAGAGTGGGTCAGGATAGACTATAGGCATCGGGGATCAATCAAAAGTTATCAAAAGCTTTTCGCTGCATCAAAGCATGTGGGCGTGGCCAAGCCTCAAAGTATGCTTCTTGTCATAAAAGTAGAAGCTGTGCTAACTTCCACATACATTTAGCCAAAATCACAAAACCTTTGCCGTTTTCTAGGATTCCGCTTCAGCTGAGCTCCAGTAGCTCATTAGCAATTCGCCTCTGCGTTGTGGGCGGAACTGTTGGCACGGAGACCCCCCCCCCCCATCTCCCCACTGACCCCCCCGTTGCTGAGAGCTCTGTGAAAAAATGAACAGACATGTATTACTATGACTACATATTACAGTCCAGGGGTCAATACACATCCGGTGACACTATTTCATAATAATAAGTGACATTCACATATTCAGTATGTGCAGCTCCAGCTGCGTTGTCAGAGTCACTTGTCTCTGACGAGCTATCATCATCAGAGGGCAAATCGTCCCCTTCTGAACCATGATCGGTAAAGGTCAGTGCACACACCTCATCCACACTGTAAAGTCATCTGAGCATTTTGTTTTTGGTTATAAAAATCGCTATCTGTCTCTCTATCCATCTTTATCGCTTTTCTCTCCTCTCCTGCTCCTGACAGCTGATGTCGGGTTTCAAACCTTTTTTTCACCGATTTTTTTTCATAAGCCGTTTTCAGACAGAAGTTCTGGAATATTTGCGGACAATTCCATCCGGTCTTTAACCGGAGTTGTGTTTTCAAACACGCCACTTTTTACCGGAACATTGCCGTTCGGCTGCTTTCACACAGCAATAAATGTACCGGAGAATCCTGATGAATGTCTGTGGGGTGGGGGGTGCGGGGGTTCTAAGTGGATATTACGTAAACTTAGTGCGGCGGGTGTACATCATTTCCCCAAACAAATGCATTATTGCAAAGATGGTAGACGAAACTGCAGATCTACTCGCAGTGCTCGTCTTTGTGATGTGTGCAATTTTGCGCACATGGAAACGCTTATGAGACATCGATGAAGAAGCTGAAAGGAAAATAATGACATTTATACGTCATCAATGTGTGCGCTCACAGCGTTCCCTGCCCCTTTACCCCACCGCCCCACACCCCTCCAGCTTCCGCGGAACATTACCTGACTGTCTGAATGCAAACACCATACTGCGAAAAGTCCGCTCTTGTTACTAGGTCTTCAGCCGTAAAATTACCGGTAAAGGGTATCCGGACAAAGTCCAGAAGATTACTTTCAGACACAAAAGCAAAACAGACGAAGTCTGGAAAATTACCGTATTTCATGGCCTGTGTGAAAGGGGCTTTAGAAACATACTCACAAATGACGGCAGTATTGAAGCTATATGTAGTCGACATCTGGTAGTACCATACAGTAACAGCACAAGGCAGTAGATTTAAAGAAAGGGGCTGTTTTATTCAGCAATCTATTGCAACCTGCTACAGCAAATAGGTGTTGATCCGCCATCGTCTTCTCTACTCCTCAGAACCTGAGCGGGCGGGGCGGAGTGGAGTAGGAGCTTGTAGCCCCGCCCAGTGGAGTTACTACATAACAACTCAAGTCTATTTTAGCCGGCATTTTAACATCTGCTACTAATTCACAGCCATTTGAATGCAGAAATACTCAGAAATATAACTTTGAGCTTAATTTTCTCAATATATGTCCTCTAGCATCAGAAAAATGCCACAAGAACATGTTAACACCTAGAAAAACATGATTTTCATCGGAGTGTGTCTTTAAAGTATTTTGAAGCCAGGGACCATACCCAACAGGAAGTCGGCCATTTTTTGCCTTTTGAACACTTTGTCATACAGATTTGATCAGCAGGCTCAGTCAAAGCATTGAGATGGTGTTAAGCCAGTGGTGGGTGAGTCCCGCGGTCGCAGCAATGCCAAATTGCGAGGGCCGTTCGAGGCTGCTTGCAGCTTAAATTTATCTTCTTTATGTTCTTTCTTATGGAGATATGTCCAAATGTGCAAGTTCTTTTCGAAATGACTACCCTTGTTTTGCTCTGCAGGTAGTCTTGTGGAAGCAGTGGTTTCTAGATCAGGGTTTCTTAGCCCTGATTCTCAGCACCCACTATCCTGCACAAGATTTCACATCTCACCAAAGCTTTCTCTGCTTGGTACAAACACAGGACTTTCAAACTGTTACCTTACCCTCCTGTGAAAATAGATGGATTATTTTGACTCTTACCATGGTTAAAAAAAATTCTAAGACAGTGGTGGAAAAGAAGACCCCCTCCCTATGAGGAGAATGGTTAAATTGGCATCTTACAATAAAGTGACTTATGGACTATTAGATAGATTTCATCAATATGCTTGAAATTAATAGTTTTGCAGCACCTGTGTTGGCTAAGCCTTGGCTGACCAAGTCACATTACAGAGAGAGGGAGCAGGAGCATTCAAACCATTGTCTATTTTATGCTTTTTTACCCTGAACACTAGTGACAAATTACACTATATTGAAAAACCATGTATTTGTATGATCAAATCCACGAATGACTAAATTTTACTATATTCGACATTTTGCTGTGAATTTCTATTTATGGATATGTCCAATTCCATGATTCCATTCTTGTTTTCACCATCATGAAATCACATGGCACTACAAAAAATGTGAGGGCTTTTTCCAGATGGTAGCTGTAGAGTCTGTCTCTAAATAGCAGTCCAGGGTTTAAGAGTTTCTGCTCTATAGCATGACAAATTAATATATGGGTTCACTGACTCCTCCAAATCAGCATTTTCTTTCTGGTGAAAATACATCTAAACAATGTCTAAATGGCTCATTGATTTCTCATCTATATTTGGCATACGTTGTATTATATGGGTTAATTATCAGAAGTGTAGACATGATTTAGCCAAGTTAAACTGACATAAAGAAAACCTACACTAGTCAGTTTCATAGTCAGAACCTCTCACTTTCTAACCAAGAGCTTTACTAATTGAGCTATCTATGTGGAGTACCATATTATGCACGAAATAATTTTAAACACAAATTTAACTCTGTTTCTCATCTGCCTCGACAACTTTCTCTCAGCACTTCATCTTCCCTGTGTTCCCAACAACTCTGAGTCTTGCTGCACAACTGACAAAATTCTTGAGGTAACAAAGTGAAATTCAACTCTAATGGTGTCAAGGAAGCATAATACTGTCAGTGCACATCCTATAAAGTTTAATTGTGTAACAACACTCTAGGTTGAAACGTTTGTTTATATCCATTAATGAAGTCAAAATAGGAAAATATCTCGACATCTTTACCATTATTATATTTAACAGTATTTTCTACACATTGATATTAATTCTATACCCCAGCTGAAAGTATTATTAGACCTCCAGAAAAATCTATTTTAAATCTTAACTTATGGCACTTTTGGCCCAAGCAATTTTACTTAGACTGAACTTATAGGTTGAAGTCATGGCTATTGAATCACTGACTCACACTTAAATGAGGCCTATGTAAGGCCTATGTAAAGCTTTAATGTTGAGATCTTGTAATTACTCAGCGGGCTGTTTGTACAAGAAATTTGTAAATGTGCAAAAGTGACATGCATGGTGCTAGCAGTTTTACAGAAACAAAAAAAAAATGATTAAAGCACTTTAGGTTTTTTATCTCAGATAGCATTGTTTGTCATCCTTTGGAAAATCAGTAAGCTCAAGAACTCCAGTTGTTTTTATGAGCTGAAATTGACTTTAGCTGAAAATCTTTGAATATGAAATGAGATGTACGAATTCATTAATACGTCAATAGTTTCTTTGATATATAATGTTTTCTAAATTAATATTCCATTGTTTAAGGTTATTTATAAGAACGAATTGATAGCTAATAATAATTTTAAATCCATAATATTCAAACAAATGATTGCAGAGTAGCTCACCATGGAGTCAGGCTTTGATTCACTTGCTTGTCCAACATTGATGGATGAGGCTGTCATCATCAGAGAAGTGTCACTCTTCAACATCAGTATACCATAAACAATCTTTCATTAAATGTATTTATTTATTTATCAGAACATCAATGCTTCTAGACACACACATACTTTTGCTTTCTTCCAAACTTTAAGTGGCCATTGTAAGACCAAATTTGTTAAAGATTCAAGTTTCAACTAAGCCTTTGATGATAAGCAGAGAATGCCAGGCAGAAGCTTTTCACAGAGCCTTACAGGTTGTTATTAAAGCTTCCCTGGAAGGCGTAAATATCGACCTGAGCGTGGACTCCTTCACAGACCAGTGCACTTCGCTGTCCCGCTTCACTAGTGCCATCAAATCAATCAGCCTTTCTAATTAACTGCATCCAAATGAGGCATCATCTTCTTTGCCTACAGAAGGATAACCTTTTCCAAATCATTCCCTGTGCATATCCAGGATGTGCACCATGACCTGAGCATGGCTCTATGTTTGTACACTGTCTCTGGCTGATGTTGTTTTGGTCACCTTGCAGTGTAATTTTTCTGTACAGCTATTTGGGAGTTAATTCAAACGTGCTTTCCAATTAAAATTGACTTGCATAGGCGCATATTTATTTTTTGTTGTAATTTTGAATGTACTATTCTTATTCTAGAATTAATATTTGTGAGATGTTGTGAATTTGTGACAAAGTATTTCCTTAAGAGCATTTAAAGCAGGACAAGTTGCTCTGAACAGCTGTTCAACAGTAATCAGTGCCAGACAGTCAGCTCCGTCTCTTTCTCGTCTTCTGAGTCCTCTCTCCCCTCACTCCATCAGAGGGAGTCAGGGAGTGGAACTCCTCTTTCCAACACCCTCAGGGCACTTGGAGGGCTACCAGCTGTGCAACTCAGGAACCAAGGAACAGCAGCAGCTTCCTCATTTTGTGAAGCATCAAGCTCTTGATCACTTAATGTACAATCGAGGGTGGGGGGATTGCATGGCGGTGCAGTTGTTAGCCCTTTTCCTTCAGAGAAGAGGTCCTGTCTTTAAAACCAGGATGTTGTGCTGTGAGGACCTGCATATTCTTCAAATTAGGCTCTCTATAGATACTACAACTCACTCAATCTCCAAAAGCATGTGTTTAAACTTAAATGACTACTCTAAATGTTTTTTTTTTGTGTGAATGGGTGCGATCCCAGGGTGTAGACTGCCTCTCTCTGTAATCACTGTAAAGGGGCGCCAGTACCCTGCCAACTGTGAAAGGATCAACGTTTTGCAGTCATATTCAATAAATTACAATATGCATTCTAATGAGGGGGCTGTGCAGGACTCTAGGTAGTGTCCACCCTTCTTTACCTTCTAGAAACTATTTCAACAATTTGCTCTCCCTACCTTGGTTCTGCTGAGTTCTGGCTATTGTGGTGGGCTGGTACATGTCTCGTATGTCAGGGCTGGGCTTGCTGCCGACAGTTGGTGGGTCCCATGTGCCACCAAGGGTGGGTGGCTGGGTCCTGGGCTTGGCCTGCACGGCAGGAGATGGCAGTGTGGCTGAGTCAGGGAGGGGGGTTGGTGCCCTACATCTTACCCTGTGCCTCTTTGGCCTGAGTGCTGCTGCTCCTGTGCTTCACTGACGACCTATCTCTGTGTGGGGCGTATGGTTTCCTTGGGGTGGTGCCTGGGGTCTGTCTGCCTGGGGCAGCTGCGGACTTGCAGTGCCAAGTCCACCTGTCCTTTGCTTCCCGTGGGTGCTGTGTGTTGCCGGCCTTCTGCAGTTATCGCCACTCGCATAAGTGTGTACCTCCTGGTGACAAAACAAAATCTCTAGAATAAAAATGTATTATAACCATCAGGTCAAGCTGTGAGTATTTTGTTCAGTAAATATTGCTCTTGGCAATATAGCAGTTTTATATCTTTGTCATTACTTGTAACAATAGTTTTTCTTCCTGCATTCGTTTTTTTGTTACCTTTAATGCTGTCATTGTGCCAGTTTATCTTCACCTGCCAACATTTGAGATGGGGATTAATGGAAACACGATGCCAGCTGAACAGTCTCACTTAGCAAGTGCCAAAAATGTTTGCTTTTCATTACCCAAGGCTTTGCTTTAAAAGAGAATGCCAGTTTTGCCAAAGCATAAAAAACTTTGACAAATGAGAAAAAAAACATTGACAGTCACAGTTGCATAGCTTGAATATTGAAGAAAATGTTACAACTTAAAATAATCCTCTGACCCTGAGAGAAATGAGTAGAAATCTTTTGGGGCAAAAAAACAACTAAACCATCACCTGGGGTGTGATTGTATGATGCTATAACAGGCTTGTTGATAATTGAAGAGTTTATTTAATTAATGCCAGACTCAGGGCAGATGTTGATGAATAAAAATCCAGCTGGGAGGACTCGAGTAGCAAGTACAATATCTTTGAGCGCCGGCACTAATTAAAAACACCAGGATGCAGAAGTCACGAATAAGGAATATTTTCCATTTTATTTTTGGCTGCTTTGCAGCTTGTGTAAGTCCATTAACGTCCTCTTTGAGGTTTCATTTTGACAAGTATTTCTGGTCATGCAATACATCTGTTCGTGGGATAGGACTGATGCTGTATTAGAGTAATAAAATTACCATATACCATAAACACTTTTAAAGCAGGATACTCAAACCAAAATTATGATGTGGTGTTATTGTAGCTCTGGACTGGATTGACTTTTAACTGACTGGGTTTGAGGATATTTCAACTATGCGCATGGATAAATGTAAGCCCAGTAGGCCACAAACACAAGACCTGAAGGACTAATCTTTGAAAATCTGTTTTTGTTAAGTTTGTACTGATTTCATGTTTTATTAAGTGTCTCAAAGCCTTAACACATTTAAGATTGGCAGCAAGACAAGCATTCCTTTTTTGTAAGCTGTATTCTATTTAACTGTGAAGATATGCATTATTCATTTTTAAAGCCACATTCTCTGAGTGGATCATTTGGCCTGTGATCGTGCCTTGCGGGGGAAGTCTGTTTATTCCTTATTGAAATAATCTCTCAGAAGAAGAAAAGTTGCCCATGTGAAAAATCAGATTTTCTGGCAATGCACCAGAATGCAGAGGAGTGCCAGAGAATAGACGTGGAAAAGGGAAACTGTATGAGTAGGATTTTCTTTTGTTATAGCTATCAAAGGAGACAAACAGCTCTCATTCCACTGGTTGACAGCTAATTGCTACCTCCAAACCTCTTTACAATCATTATCTGTGCTACCTGATTTTTATGTTGGCACTTGTGCTGAGCTCAATCCTTAACTTGGAGGCTGTAGTCTCTGTTAAGTGTTTTGCTTAACAGGATAATTTGACTCAAAGCTGCCTTTTCATTTTCCTTACAAAATTTCATATTTAGGCCTGCGTGGTTGCATGTGAATGTGCATGTATGCCTTATGTGTGGGTGTAAACAATGCACACTACATAGTTGCCATACCTAATGCGCTTGTTACCCATCTCAGAGTCCCCCGAGGCATCTGTCCCTATCCAAGGACTTAGTCATGGTGCAGTTTTAACAAGCACTGTCGATGTGAGGCCATTGAGAGCTTGCAAGATTGCAGTCAATGGTAATTTCATGTGCCACACAGAGTGCAAATGAGCTCTGCAAATATCACTTGGGCTCTCAGTCTGTGTCAGTGACAGCAGGAAGGCTCAGGCGCAATGGCTACAGGCTGTAGGTAGGGAATAATATTGCACTGAGAGCAGGCGACACAACAGGCCAAAGAAAATTAACAAGCTTTGCCTGCAGCCTTTGGTCATAGAAATTATTGATGCTCACAAACTTTTTTTTAATGAGCAAGTAATCTGTGTGGGTAAGTATGAGTACAGTTTCAAACACTTGACCCTGCTTTTAAATAAGACACATTATTCCTTGTATTTTCATTTCTGATTTAAGTTTACTGTTACACAACCACTGGTAAAGCTTGCCCTTAGACCTAATTTTTCTGATCTTGATTTTCACCCTTGTTAATCGCGAGTTAGCAAGCCTGACCCACCAAGTCCGAGGGCCCTTTGATAACTGCTTGCAGTTCTAGTTTGAATTATTTTCAGTTTATTATGCATAGAAAATGATCGGCTGTTGCCCTTTGTGCCTATGGGGCTCAGCACTGCCACCTATCAGTGCAACATTGTACTTTATGCCTCATCCTGTGCATTTTCATTGTGTTTATGGCCAATCAGAAAAACTACATTTGTCACTCACATTCAATAAATATTTTAGACAGACTGTAGAACGTCAAGATGTGTAGCATATCTGTAATCAAACATGTTTAGTGGCAATATAAAGAGAGACAGCAATTGAGTCAACTGCCTGCTTCATTCACTGTTTGTAATCGCTAGTGGTGAGGCACAGCACAGCACTGCCTCACCCCGCACTTCTTCTTGAACAAGCAATTCGTAAATTCAGTGATTTCTACCTTAAAAAAGTTGAAATTCTACTAAAAACAAATTTATAGTAGACAAACTGATTTTCTCTAATCATTGTTAGTACCTATTCTACTTGTCTTGATGACAAGGTTCAAGGTTCTTTATTAGGCGATTTGTGTATAAAACCAACAGTCCAGGCACATTGAAATTCAGTGTTTTCCTTCATTACCTTGTTAAAAAGAATTGCAAATGTCCATGGAAGAATTGAAAATAAACAAATACATTGGTTTTGATCTGACAGCCATAGTTGGCATCTCCAGCATCAAAATTAGGACAATATGTTTACAGAGCAAGTTTCCCAACTGTGGATATTGCATTCAGCCACTGTTCATTGCCATTTGAGAACAAACAACACAAAATCGGGTTTTATTGGAACCAACAACTGATTTTGTATTTTGTCAAAGAAGCATGTGTCCTGTGGTAACATGATAAAATAAGGGTGATCCCACTGAAGTCTGCAGACCTGGGCCCTCATGTACAAAGACTTGCATAGATTTCCTTCTGAGCCATGATGCATGCTTAAGACTGAAAAATGTCAGATGAATAAACAAATCCAGATGAATGTATGCATAAATCTAAGTGCTTTCCCCTGTCCATCTTGATCAACAGGGAATTTAACACACGCTAGGGAATATCTAGTAATACCTTAATATTCCTCCTTTTAAACATGCAAACACTTTAAAATAATTTGAAAATCTAGTTTAACCAGCAAAAAACAGAAATTCATTCATTTAAACAACTTACTAGTAATAATGCCCCGATGATATGATTATGTTTGAGTACACACAAACTCCATTTGTATCACGGGGCTCAATATTAGAACAATTAAATTAAAATACTCACCACATAGCCAACAAAGATGCAATGAGTGACAAACAAATATGGGACTTTTTCACAATGTATGAGATGTCACTGTAATGGTATGAGAAATGGGATAATATTTTGAAATTTTAAGAAAATATCTTTCTGGTGTCATTGTGCCAATAAAATTATCTTGGCTTGGAAAAAAATACATTAGTGATTGGATTTGTATAACTGATCCCTTTCTTAGTGTGACCCTAAAAAACCCTGCTTTTAAGGACTACAAAGCCATTTCTCTTAGTCCTCCCTTCACAACTTAGAAAAATGGGGATGCCCTACCCCATAAAATCAAAGCGTTGTTATGATGAAGCACTTCATTTTGCTCTTCTCTGTGCCATCACTAAGTCAATTCAGATAAACTCTGTTCAAAATTCCGTTGGATGCTGTGCAAGGAGAAATGGACAAGGGGTGAAAAGGGATTCAGCCTTTGATTGCTGCTTCTTAAGAGTAAGACACATTTTGCTCAATACTATTTCACAAAACCCTACCATTCGTTTTTTTATGATTGGAGGTGCTAAAAACAAGTAAGTAGGAGTTTTCCTACTCTAAGCTAAGGTGCGATTTTTTAAAGCAAGGGTAACTAAATATCTAAAGGATATTTTCAAATCCAACAGTTCCAAACTGAAATAACAGAGTAGTGGTTTGCCTGCCTCTCTCCCAATGACTGCCGGATGTTGGCACCAATCCCCCAGCAACCCTGCATAGATGAGCAGGTATAGAAGATGGATGGATAGATGATTTGTATGAGTTTTTGAGGTTTTGTTCTTTTATCAGCCTATGTACTATCAAGCACACAAAAAATGCTAATCCCTATACACCTCCTTTAAAGGAAAACCCCATGAGAAGCACATTGTTGAAAAGTATTATTGAACAAACTGCACTTTTTGGTTATGTGTCAGCATTCTTACTTTTATTACATTTTACAACAATAAAAGCAAAAACCTGCAAGCCTACATATGAAAAGACAACAGGAATGTAACTGCAAGAAGCCTGCTGCCTTTCTAGAGAAACATACATGAAATTCATATAAAGATTGATATTAGTATAACACTGACAATGACATATATCACTAAAACAAGTCAAAGCTTTGTAGAGAAAAGTACAATATAATGTAAAATATCAGCTAAAGGGAAAAAGGTAAGATGAAAAAAACAAGAACAAAAACATTAATGGCCAAATGTTTTGAGATAATGTTGGTGACCCTCCTCATGCCATTAAGCTGAATCCATTAGCAGGTCGGAGGCTCTTAAAGTGTCACGCTGGTTCCTCTGTTATGCCTCTGTGTCCAGAAATAACTTGTACCTTGAATGCTGCTGAATTATAAAATGGGACACAGTTTGAACTGGAAGCCTTCACAAATGAAACAAAGTTCTTCTAGCTTAAGTGTGACAGTGAAGTACGAGGAATGAAAATACTGGGGGTTTAAAAGATATCAAGGAGAATAAGGGAAGAGGGAGCAAGCATGAGCTGTTGAGAGGATGGACCAAAAAGAAACTCTCTTCATGAATTAGGAAACTCGTGGTAATGGAGTCTATGGTCTCATTGCAATTTGTGATCGAAGCAGCCATGCATTCATTCCCTGCTTATTAGGAGGGAATGGGAAGACCCACTTCTTTTGATTAATTCTCCAAGTGTTTGATGGGGAGGCTATGGGCCAGCAGGGATAAGAACAAAACAAAAGGGAAGAAAAGATTATGATGAGAGGAATAAAACTTATACATCTATACCTTAAAATGACTGACTAATAACAAAGGGACTGTCAACAAGTTTGTCAAGATGCCAGTTAGCAAAACAAGGTAGTTCAGCCATAACAAAGAATAACTATGAAACATAGTGCCAATTCAGTGAAGGGTGAAAAGGACAGTAGATTTATCCTGGAAACCCCCAGCATCTGGCTACCATGCTTTTTTTTCAAATGCAGCCTGAATCAAAAATACAGGATTTATCAGTAAGGATAAAATAAAATTGCTTTAAAAAAAGTTCCTTGATTCAACTTTTCAATTGGGGCTACAAGGAGGTACACGTTGGTCCTGTAACTGGTGGGTTGCTGGTTTGAACTCCTGCTCAATCTATCTCAGTCGTGTGCTTGGGCAAGACATTTTACCTGCCTTGCCTGCTGGTGGGGGTCAGATAACCTGGTGGCATTTACTGCATGGCAGCCTCGCTTCTCAGTCTGCCCCAGAGCTACAGTGTAGCTCATCACCATCAGTGTGTAAATGTGTGCGTAAATGAATGTAGTGTAAAGCACTTTGGAGTCATCTGGATAAGATAGAGTGCTAAGTACAGGCCATTTACCATTTAAACCAAGCATCAATTTTATGGAACTGATACAATTTAACTTGATATTGAGGTAAAAGATTCTGTTCTTTTACACTTTTTGTTTTGAAATGGGCTTTAGTAGCAACTTAAAATCTTGACAATAAATACGTGAAGGTCACTTTCATCTTAATTTGAAATACTCCTGGAAGGGGATGGATTTTTTTATACTCTAGCTCCACAGTATTGTTATTAATTCTGAAAGATTAGAATCTACAATCTATAAGTTTTTAAAGGGTATTAAGGGTAGGATATGTGATTCTGTATAAGCTTTTAGAGCAGGCTGTATTTTGAAAAAATAGTAAAACCCCCTTTCCTTAGACTCCCTCTCTAGGCCATGCCAATAATGCGCACTGCTTGTTCCCGTGTTTTCACGCACAGACTAGCGCTGTGTAGCTTAGACAGACTAAATGGGGCATTCACAGGTAAAAAAGTGTTTGCTAATGTAGCTATTGTGGCTCTAGCTTCCCTTCCTGCTTAGTGCTCCAAGCCGAGAATGCGTAATGCGTGCACAAAGAGGGGAACGTGCAGCTCGGGGAAGTGTTGTGAGAGGGGAGTTTGATTGATGGCTCAGGAGCCAATCGTCCTGACCAGCCCATTCAAGATGATTGGACAAGGTTTTTCCAATATTTTCCGCTTCAGAGGCAATTATGATTCTTAGTTTATTTGACGAAACATCTAACTTATTGGTTGCCGTCGGTATGTGAAAAGCATTTTAAGCAACATTGCAAAAAGTGTTTTAGAATTTTCTGGTTAAAAACTGTGACGTCAGACTCAGAGGAACTGTTTCTCATTTCTGTTGAATCACAGTTGGATGAATCCAGCACTAGCTGAAGGTCATGCCTCAAAGATGCCAGCAGAATGACATCATCCATCTGTGAAAAGCAAAGCTAAGACCATAAGTTTCCCAAACCAGAACCCTTCCTCTTCACAACTAATCTTTGAGATCCTGCCAATGAAATAAAGAAAATTAGTTTTACCCGTACAAGGTACAAACTCAACTTTGTGATGACAATCCAGACACAGCCCCTGGTTTGAGTTTACAAGGACTGAATGACCCTTAAAAAATCCGGTACCAAATACTCACAAAACATTCTTCACAGGAATATAGTTTCTCCAGATCATGAAACCTTCTTTTCTTTCGAACATCCTAGCTTAAACTTTTTCAGAAAGTCCGATCCCTCAATAGTCATGTCAGGAGTGTGGTGGTGTGGTGCATGAACCTAAACGCAGATGCTGGTAGAAACTGCAAGGATGTTTATTGAAGTGCTGTTGGTGGAGGTGATGATGATGATGACGGCAGAAACGGAGAGACAGGAAATGGACGAGCAGGAATGGATGACAGCAGGATAACAGACCATGGAGACAACGATAATGATCCGGCGCTGAGTGAGGGGAAGTGACAGTTTATAAACACATGAGGAAAGGAGGATCAGGTGTGGATGATTGGAGAGATAGGTGAGGACAATGATGAGGAGAAGGAGCAAACAGGGAAGCATGACAAGTCAGACCACCCTCTTCATACTTAAAAATGGGGACAACCCTGGTCTGCCTCTACACACCTTTTGATTAATTGTTTATAAAAAAGGAAACAGAATAACAGATCAAAAAACTATGGCAATTAATCACACATTTTCTCAATTCCCTAAATTCTGGCACACATGCAATGTTGCTTCCCACACTCCAACCTGGTGAGTGTATTGCAACTACAGTGGACCCCCCGTATTCACAGGGGTTAGGGACCACAACAGCCCACAAATGGCTTAAATCTGTAAATACTTTAGACAGACAGACACCTTCTAAAGACGCTTATAACTGCCTTTTTTATTTTTTTCAAACAACAGATAGACTTTAATGTGCATTAATACGCACAGTGGAAACCGCAGAAGCTAATGTATACAGTCTTGCTTATCTTAGCTCTAGGGGGAATTGCCATTCAGCACCAAGGGCACTGAATGGTGCTTCTGGATCGGATGCTTTGTAAACACAAGCTAATAGCTTATCAAGTAGAGTACTTATTTCAGCGTCCCAAGCTGCATTTTCTTTCAAATATTTTAGATATACTTTACAAAAAAATCCGGAACCGCAAATAGGCGGGGGTTGGCTGCAGGGTTTGTTTGCTAGCCACCAGGAAGATATACAGGAAGTATTGAGTACCACAGCACTTCAAGCCTCTGGACTATTATTTCTGAAAAACATGTTGCTGGGAGCAGGGACAATGGTTCCCTATGACAGTTGTGGAAATACAACTGTTACCAGCACACAACAAACCACTTGACTGAGGTTCAGTAGTAAGTAAGTCTATTTCTGACTTATAAAGAATAAAGTTAATATATGTCTATTCATAGATACATTTATCAACAACACATTTAACTGAATTGAAAACATAATGCTTATTGTGTCCAATGTTGATACTTGATAAAAAATGTATTGCTTTAGGTTAAAAACAATGCGTATTGATATGTTTTTGTTGTGTTTACATGGCAAAGAGTTTAGTGACTGATACTTGAAACGTGACTGTAAGTAACATTTTATATTTTGATTTTGTACATTTTGCCTTGTTACATTTTCTATATGCCTTTGTTGGTGCTAAAAGCAGTAAATGTAGAGAACAAACCATCTGTGTCAGAAGAATAAATTACTTGTTATTGTAAAGTCTTTTTTGTGTTTAAAAGCTAAAAGTTCAGATCCATCTAAGTGAAAAAATACATAATTTAGTAAATATGATGGCATAGGTAATAGCACTGTATAACAAAAAAGACAGCAAACAGATTAACTTAGTTTTATTTTCAGGACCTTGCTCAGTGTCAGCTGATAAAAAGATGTGTTAATAGAGACATGTCCCTTATAGTTCTGTGAGGAGGAACATTCCATCATCAAGGCCCTGCAGCAACGTATGTGATTAGAAAAGTTCACCTCAAGCTTTATGGCAACTGCATTTGTAATACAGAGAAAAGCTGAACAGAGAAACGTCGAGGAATTAATTGGAACATTTATATCAGTTCGTCAATGTGACAGGACAGAGAGGAAGTGGTCTTGTATTAAGCTATCAAATTAATCCGTGGGCTGTAAATTTATTTTGTTGCACCTTGCAGTTAAAAAAATACACTGGATCCACCACACACTGTAACAGTAAAAACAAGGAAGTTACAGAAATAAAGTAAAAACAACAATATGAGTTGCAACCAGTAGATTGTCTTATCGGTAGAAGATTCATGATTAGTTCTGAATAAAGAAAACACAGTGAAAGTTTTGGAAGCTGTGTAAGTTTGAATACCATGGTGAGCAGTTATGCCAAACCAAACTCCCCCAAAATAAAAAAAGTAATTACATGTTACATTTTTCCCATTAACCCAAAAGGTTAATTGATTTACAATGTATATGTTGGTTCAACACTTTCTTACAAACATTTTTGCACATTTCTTTGGCACCCATGGTAAAAATGTCCAAAGTCTTACAAAGTAATCTTTTATTTCAGTAGCATAATCTCACAATTATGAAATTACAATTTTCAATAAAATCAGTGGTGCCACGATTATTATTACCAATGTACCTTTTGCCAGTAGAACATCAATTAGTATTATCCTAAATGATTTCACAAGGATGAAGTACAGAGAGAAAGGGATCTTTTATATCTTTTGATCATCCAGGGTCCTGGGTATGGAGGACTACGGGGGTCATTGGAAAAGCAATACAGCATTTTGACGATGAGTGGTTAATTGTGAATTAAAAATATAGATTGCTAAATATAATTTCAAATTCAACAATTAATTTATACCAAAAAAAGACAAATTTGAAAAGCATTTTGTAATTACACATTTTAAATTGAAATACTAATGAGGAATTGCAAATTGTATTTATTATTTGATTATTAAATACTGTGATTTGAAAACGTTTTTCAAATCCTATTTCAAAATGGAGAATTAAATAACGCAATTAATAAATGAGATTGTAAATATCTTTCCTTTTCATACATTTAAAAAAGTTATTCCCTTTTCTACATCCGTTTTCTCTTTCCAGCTCTCATTTTCAAATCCTTTTTGCAATTGCATTTCCTAAATGGTTTACCCTCTCCTTTTAGCATTCGAGTGACCCTCCTGGTCCCTGAAGACACTGAAAACCAAGTTCAACCAATCACAGCTGCTCCTCGAATGTAAGCAGCTCTCTATTTGGTTAGACACGAGCTGTGCAGCTCAGCAAGGTCCACCCAAATATGGCTGACTAACCAATGAGAAAGCTGGTTACATTCGAGGAGCAGCTGCGATTGGTTGAACTTAGTTTTCAGTGTGCTCAGGGACCAGGAGGGTCACTCGAATGCTAAAAGGAGGAGGTAAACCATTTAGGAAATGCAATTGCAAAAAGGATTTGAAAATGAGAGCCGGAATGAGAAAACGGATGTAGAAAAGGGAATAACTTTTTTAAATGTATGAAAAGGAAAGATATTTACAATCTCATTTATTAGTTGTGTTATTTAATTCCCTATTTTGAAATAGGATTTGAAAAACGTTTTCAAATCACAGTATTTAATAATCAAATAATAAACACAATTTGCAATCCTCTTTAGTATTTCACTTTAAAATGTGTAATTACAAAATCCTTTTCAAATTTGTCTTTTTTTGTATGGATTAATTGTTGAATTTGAAATTGTATCTAGCAATCTATATTTTTAATTCACAATTAAGCACTCATCGTCAAAATGCTGTATTGCTTTTCCAATGACCCCCGTAGTCCTCCATAGAAAGGGGTTGACAGTAAAAGGAAATCAGGAGGCCACGCGACCTGACGAAACAGCCACGCGAGCCAACCGCAACGGACAATACAACAAGCCGGGAAATAATACAATATACTGCTTCTGGTTGCAACCAACAAGTAAAATAACAATAGAACCCAAAGCATGCAACATTCAGGGCCATCGTACGGCGACGCTAATTGACCAAGAATAACAGTGGTTTACAAGTTCACAAACGTATATTGACCAACAGAAAAATGGGATCTAACCCGTTGGACCTGAATCTCCTCAACCCAGACTCAACAGAAATAAACCAGGTTTATCCTACTTGTTGATGACTCTCTTCACAGTCCACGACAAATGATGTAGAATGGCCTGAGAGTGTCCAGTTTAGGAGGAGCGGCTGCACAAACTGAGGTCAGAAAGCGGACGTCCAATTTCAGGCGCTGAGGGACTCAGGCCTATTTTCAATAGAGCTCAGAGGCCAGCGGACTTCGGTTTATTTGGCCAGTTCACTTCGAAGTTTAAAGAGGGGAGTTCTTTTCCGGTCCAGCAGGTTTGAATGAAAAAGGGGAAAGTTTGCTAGCAGTGAAGTAAAGCGTCTCCTTGCGGCTCCGCGGGTAGAAACCAAAAGACAATGATTTTAGTTTTCGCGCCCCCTTTATCAACTCTGTGATGTCATCACTGGCCACAGACCAATGACAATGGGTTGAGGGCAGCGCAAAGGATGCTGGGAGATGCAGTTCGTTCAGTAAAAGGATGCTGGGAGATGCAGTTCGTTCAGTAAAAGGCGATAGCCTCAACACCAGGGACAGAGAAAGACCAAACAGAAACAATGATTTTGTGTCCTTTCAACTAATCAGTGTTAATCTGACAACATTTTCTTGCTGAGAGACGCAATGATTGCCCTATTTCAATATATATATGTAGAGTCCACCAGAATGTCATTTAAACACTACTGGTATTTCATAGAGTTCATGTAGCCATGGAATCTAAGGGTCTGAGGGCTTTTGAAAGAAAGACAAAAGCATGTTTGCTGCAGAAAAGATGAATACAGTATACAGTGGCTTGCAAAAGTATCCGGCCCCCTTGAACTTTTCCACATTTTGTCACATTACAGCCACAAACATGAATCAATTTTATTGGAATTCCACGTGAAAGACCAATACAAAGTGGTGTACACGTGAGAAGTGGAACAAAAATCATACATGATTCCAAACATTTTTTACAAATAAATAACTGAAAAGTGGGGTGTGCGTAATTATTCAGCCCCCTTTGGTCTGAGTGCAGTCAGTTGGCCATAGACATTGCCTGATGAGTGCTAATGACTAAATAGCGTGCACCTGTGTGTAATCTAGTGTCAGTACAAATACAGCTGCCCTGTGACGGCCTCAGAGATTGTCTAAGAGAATGTTGGGAGCAACAACACCATGAAGTCCAAAGAACACACCAGACAGGTCAGGGATAAAGTTATTGAGAAATTTAAAGCAGGCTTAGGCTACAAAAAGATTTCCCAAGCCTTGAACATCCCACGGAGCACTGTTCAAGCGATCATTCAGAAATGAAAGGAGTATGGCACAACTGTAAACCTACCAAGACAAGGCCGTCCACCTAAACTCACAGGCCGAACAAGGAGAGCACTGATCAGAAATGCAGTCAAGAGGCCCATGGTGACTCTGGACGAGCTGCAGAGATCTACAGCTCAGGTGGGGGAATCTGTCCATAGGACAACTATTAGTGGTGCACTGCACAAAGTTGGCCTTTATGGAAGAGTGGCAAGAAGAAAGCCATTGTTAAAGGAAAACCATAAGAAGTCCCGTTTGCAGTTTGCCACAAGCCATGTGGGGGACACAGCACACATGTGGAAGAAGGTGCTCTGGTCAGATGAGACCAAAATGGAACTTTTTGGCCAAAATGCAAAACGCTATGTGTGGCGGAAAACTAACACTGCACATCACTCTGAACACACCATCCCCACTGTCATATATGGTGGTGGCAGCATCATGCTCTGGGGGTGCTTCTCTTCAGCAGGGACAGGGAAGCTGGTCAGAGTTGATGGGAAGATGGATGGAGCCAAATACAGGGCAATCTTGGAAGAAAACCTCTTGGAGTCTGCAAAAGACTTGAGACTGGGGCGGAGGTTCACCTTCCAGCAGGACTACGACCCAAAACATAAAGCCAGGGCATCAATGGAATGGTTTAAAACAAAACATTTCCTCATGTTAGAATGGCCCAGTCAAAGTCCAGATCTAAATCCGATCAAGAATCTGTGGCAGGATCTGAAAGCTGCTGTTCACAAATGCTGTCCATCTAATCTGACTGAGCTGGAGCTGTTTTGCAAAGAAGAATGGCCAATAATTTCAGTCTCTAGATATGCAAAGCTGGTTGAGACATACCCTAAAAGACTGGCAGCTGTAATTGTAGCAAAAGGTGGTTCTGCAAAGTATTGACTCAGGAGGCTGAATAATTACGCACACCCCACTTTTCAGTTATTTATTTGCAATAAATGTTTGGAATCATGTATGATTTTCGTTCCACTTCTCACGTGTACACCCCTTTGTATTGGTCTTTCACGTGGAATTCCAATAAAATTGATTCATGTTTGTGGCTGTAATGTGACAAAATGTGGAAAAGTTCAAAGTTTCAAGTTTGTTGAAAATGATTACCCTTACCCTTAATTTGGAATTTACTCAATGTAGGCTACTTAAATTACAAGGTGCATTTTTTACATTTTGTTCTAGATTCACAGTGAGAGTATGCCACTGCACTAAATATAGAAACATGTTTTTTACACATCTTTACTTGGGATGCCAATAAAATTGTTTCTCACAGTATATGATATTTCAGTGTTAATAATAAGAATTCTATGTTGACAAAAGAGCCTTTTTTACTTAATAATCAGGTTCTGTGCTGATCTACCAGGATATTAACTGTTCTTCACGCATGTTTTGTTTTCGATGGGAGTCTATACTGCAGGTTGATCAACAAAGTTATGTAGTGCTAAAATCTTTTAGAATCCTTACATTTCTCAGAGTTTATCTCTGCACAAAACTAAATGGAGTTTTCCCAGGTCCATGCTAAATTTGTATGACATTTTCTGTCATGGTTTTGATAGGGTACATTTTGTATAATACTTGTTTGTAGAAACAGCACCAATTCCTGTAGACCCAAAGTCACCAGAGTTTGTGAGTTATAATTGAGAATAAATGTGGGAAGACTTAAACAACGTTGCAGAGCAGTAGACCAAATAGTTGTTTCTGCAGAATGGTTACAGACATTTTTTTAATAATTTGCTGTATTTCAGTCATGAGCATTTGTCAGCAGCAACACATGACTGGCTACACTAAAACTGCTGGGTTATTTCTTTACATAAATCCTGGGTGTGTGCTGTCTAGAAAGAGGTTGGATAGTTTCAACCAAACATTGGGTCAAAAAGTGTGACCTAGGGAAGACATTAAAAGAAAACTCATCATTCCTCACATTTTGGACTATACAACAACCTGATCAGACATTTAGCTATATTAATTTATTTTGAAATGTTCAATGTGATTTGCTTTATGTATTGAGTTTGAATTTGTTTTTTAACTTTATTTTTTGTCAATAAAGGTCTAATTAGACATAAGGCTGTTGTTTTTATTTTTATTAAATATTACTTTTAATTATTAACACTTGTTTAGTAATCCAAGTTATGAGTTATTCTTTCTAACTCTCAGTCTTGTTGTCTATTTGCTAACTTTAACTTTTTTTTGGTGTTGGAAATCTAATCACATATCCTTGATCAAACCCATATTCCTGTTATGCCACGAGGTGATTATTTTTCCCTTGTTCTGGTCCCTTTGTGTCTGTTGATTGTTGCAGCTGCCCTGTATTGTGTCCTGATTGGTTCCCCGTGTATATATACCCACTTGTTCCCCACGTTAGTTGCCGGTTCGTCTTCATTTGTCGCCATTCCTCGTCGTTCCTGTCATTGGCGTCAGTATCTAAGCTACATGCGTCCTGTCCTCAGATGTTTGCAACTGTAAGTCTCGTGTCAATGAGTTCCCTGAGTTATTCTGTGTGGAATCACTATTAAATGAGTCTCACTACATCTCAACCTGTCTGCGCATGAATCCGCCAACACAATTATGACATGTTATGTTAAATTTAAGCAGGGCAGGATTGGTCCATATTTACATGGGTTATCAAAATATAATAAAATTGAGTTGTTTTTTAATCCCTTTTTTAAGAGTGTTAAATCGATATCTTTGCAATTATTTCATTCAAGCTGGAACGGCTTGAAAACAACATTGACAATTATTGGGACTGGTACAAATTTTTCCTGATAGCTGTCTATTTTTGTAGGCTCAGGTTGATTGTGTGAATAATAATTTCTTTAAGTCAAATATACAGATTCAAACTTTCACAAATTGCATCCCACACAAACCCTTTTTTTTCTTTTTGGCTCCTTTTTAAACAAAATAAGTTCTCATTAGAATTCTGACTGATCTGTTGATGAGGTCTTAACAATGGGGAAATAAAACTCTATGTGTTTTCTATCTGAGACAGAGACAACACATAGCAAACGTCCAATAAATTTTTAGACAAAGATGAACCCATCAAAAAATATGAGGAGACGAAAAGTAATATTTCTTACTACAACACCAATTTCTTGCTTCTGTCCCAAGATTTTTAGCTGCTTGGGTTCTGCTGCTTGAAATCAGGTTCAGAAATAATATGGTCTAACAACCATAAATACAATTTTAAAATTATTTAAACACACCTTATTTACAATGCTGTGAAAAAGTATTTGTGCTTGACCAATTTTTTGTGTTTTTTTGGTACACTTGTATTGCTCTGATGGAATTCTGGTCCGGTTATGTTTGAAAAATGTTTCAATTCTGTCACATTAGAATAGAATAGAATAGAATAGAATAGAATAGAATAGAATAGAATAGAATAGAATAGAATAGAATAGAATAGAATAGACTTTTTATTGTAAATGCACATGGCAATTAAATTGCGGGTGGTCCGCCAGCAGCAATGCAACAGTACATTTTTCAAAAACACAAATGACAACTAAAATATCTAAAACATACAAAACTAAAAACAATGAGAGACAAAATGGAGCAAGAGGGTTGTAATGCAGTGCAAAAAAAAAAAAGGTAGTACAAATCTTTTATAACAACAATTAAAATACAGTTAAGAAACCACTTTAAATAAAAGAATTGAAAGTGCATTGTGCTGTTATAGTCCAGATTTCTGACGGGGGTGTGGTGGATTAGAAGGCTTTCAATCCTTTCAATACAGTATTCGAATTGGACTTAACGACTTAAGCACTACATATAGAATTAGATCTGTTGATGTGCTCTAGTGTTTCCCAACCTGGGGTTCACAAACCCCCACAGAGGTCACTATAGAGCAGGGGTGCCCAACCCTGGTCCTCGACATCTGCAATTCAGCAACTTTTAGATGCATTCCTTCTCATCACAGTTGAATCAAATGAATGCCTCGTTACCAGGCCTCTGCAGAGCTGACAGACTGCTGATGAGGGAATTGAACAATTTGATTCAGGGGTGTTGGAGCTAGGATACATGTAAAATTTGTAGGATGGTAGATCTCGAGGACTAGGGTTGGGCACCCCTGCTAAAGAGATTGCAGGGGGTGCGCACCTCAGGGTGAGGAGGTTGTAAGGTTACCAACATTATATTTCTTAACATTATATGCTTTTATTTATTTAATTCCAATAACATGCCCAATGGTATAATCAAAACTCTGTGTAAGAGTATTATACTTGGTATAGATTATACTATATTAAATATTATTTTAATTATATAATTATAACTATACCATATTAAACATAAATACTACGTATTTTCTATATGGGTGTCAAATTATCGTGTTAATTGCGATCAATAATTACAGCCATATTTAGCACGCTATGTTTTTTAATCGCGTTAATCTTATTTTTTATCTTTAATTTTACAGTTTCTGCATCCGAGTTCCCTTTAAATAAAACCCGTTTTATGCACTGGGCTTCTTGAGGTTGAGTTTTTCAGGGTTAACCACACCCTGAAGTGGACATCGGTTGGCTGTAAACTCATCAGAAGATGACTGGCATCCATCATGGTGGGGAGGGCGAGGTGAGGAGGAACGGTGAGTTGCCGACAGTGTTGCCAACTTGCTATATTTGGTGAGTTTTTAGACCCGTCTAGTGATTCTTTCTAAAAAAAATAAATTAAAAAACAGCTAGCTGCAAATCTAGCAACTTTTTATGGGGTTATTGAAATCTTTTGGGTGAAGCATGTAACGTTGTTACTCTTCTCACCGAACAGCGGGGCGCTCTTCCATCTAGCTCACAGGAGGTAACCAGTCTGCGTCTCTGCACCGCACACTGCAGCTCGCCTCCACCCAGCCGCTTAGGTCCACCGGTAAGGCAAGCCATCGGTATCAAAAATAATGCGTATATTACGTGTTGTTTTAACCCGTAATACAGCTGGACTCAGAGAATATATTTACCCCACTGTGTCCAGAACGCTAATGAATCACGCATGCTTGAAGCAGAAGGTTGCAGGCGCCACTTGGGACTAGTCACAAAAACAGCAGAATGTATATGGCCAGGACAGCATCTGTTCAAGTCTGTTAAATACAATAAATGACTTTATAAAGCCAGTTTTTAATTACATGTATCAAACTTTTGTTCTACCACAATAATGTAATGAATTTAAAAGAAAATACCTCAAAATGAGGGCTTTTCTCTGTGATTATTAGGAGAGATTAAAAAAAGAGATTAATTAATTACAGATCATAATTAATCAATCTCAAAGTTTTTTTAAGGTCATGACAGCACTAATTTTATATACCTGGTGACACACAGAAGGGAAGAAAACTGCATACTGATCTATTTTAACAATGAGTCAGTATCTTTCTGTTGATAATGAGGTAAACCTATTAGAATTTATTTTAAAAATTGTGTGTGTAATATACACCTGATGACTTAAGGAAGAAAATTGTCCATATAGCCTATTTAGCGGAGAATAAGACTATATAGGCTACATAGATGAGAATAAGAACAAAAACCTACAACTGCTGTTAAATATTTGCAAATTAAAGTTTGTAATTAATTACTTTTATTGCCTCTCTGTGGATAGGAGTTGGGGTTGGGGGCTTGGCTTTTCTTAGACATACCTAGGGGGGCCATTAAGGGAAAAGGTTTTGGAACCACTGTTCTAAATCATTGTCTTTTTGCCATTACCATGTCACAAACTGATGGCTGAAAATTCTCTTTCAGGATTTTCTGGTAGAAAGAAAAATTCATGGTTCCATCAATTACTACACATCATCCGGATCCTGCAACACCACAGCAACCCCATGAACTACCTTTGCAAAGTTTTTCTCAAAAATTGCTACTTTAGATGTTCACCAAATACACATCCTGTCAGAAAGATCCCTTTTTGTCTTATCAATTTTTAGAATTTTGTCTCAAGACATTTTCAGCAAATGGTTTTGTTTTTGTTGATTTTGATCTTCCCTCCATTGCATGTTTGCCCCCTGTATTATTGTACCTGAGGCAAGTGAGTTTTGCAGTCATGTAGATGCTGTTATGGGTTATATTCTGGCCTCCAGGATGATTTGTTGACATAGTTTTGGTTTGCTAGCCACTTCTGGGTAGAATCACCCCTGTTTCATGTTTTCACAATCTGCAGATAATGGCTTTCTTGTGGTTAGGAGTCTCAAAGCCTTAGAAATGGTTTGTAATCCTTTCTGGACTGATAGATGCCAAAATATCTATTTCACATCTTGAATTTCTATAGATCAGGGCATGTTGCGTTTATAGATTTTTTTACCCTACTGCATGTTGTCAGACTGTTTCTACTTCAGTGATTTGTTTATTCTACAGATCTAAAAGTAATCATGCCTGGATGCAGCTTGCTGTGTGCTTAATCATGGTTAAATATTGAGTTAACAAAGAGCAATTCACTTCGACATAAAAACCTGTTGGTTTAGAAAACTGATTTTTAGTATTAAATTAAAATTTTATTTGATAAGATAATCTGCCTTTATTTTACTGTTTATTGTAGCAAAATTACAGCTGTCAAATAATATAATTAGTTATCGTTTATTCAGTAGATTTAAAGAAAGCAAATTTAACCTTTGCAGTTCTGTAGTTGTTTGTTCAACAGTTCTTTTTTCCTCAATAGCGTCATACCTCCCATGCTTCCACACATCTCATTGCCGTTCTAATTACGCTCACTGAGACATTTTTGCACATTGTTACCATCGTTTGAGCCAGCTGTCAAAAATACTCGAAAGATAAACAGTGTAAATGAGAAAAACTCACAACTCACACACTCTGCCAAGTCTATGCTTTCATCCATCAAGGAACTTCAGCACTGACACTTTTCTCTATCACCTATGTACTACAAATCACCCAGTTCAAACAGTTCTCTCGTGTTCTCACTGACAATGTTGCTAAAAAGACTTGAGGTGAGGTGGTTGTTTCATTACTATTTTTTTTGTTCATTTCTAACGCCATGACTAGACCTTAAAAACATTTCTAACAAGCAATACCTGCAGCTTAAGTTACCATGGAAACTCTACTCTTAAAAATAGACCTGGAGCAAAAAAAAATCTGCTGTTGTTAGAATGTGCTTCCTTGATGTGGTTTAGGAAAATATATGCTTCTGGGTGCACCATAAACCAGGGCAGCGTTTGGCACTGGTACAGAAAGCCAGCGATTGCTTAAAAAAACTAACAAGAAACTGTTTCTATTTGAAGAATATTGCTGATGGACACATTACTTTGAGTGACAAAAAGTTTCCGATGTTTCAGTATATTTAGCAGAGCAGAAAGCAGCAGTACATGGTGTCTTTTTCATTCCTGCACCGAATGAAGTCTTTTTTTATTCCTGCGCTGAATGAAGTCTTTACAGAATAGTGTTTAGACAGCTATGACAGACGCAGACTCACTCAAAGGATTTACAGGTCCTTCTAAAAAAATTAGCATATTGTGATTAAGTTCATTCTTTTCCATAATGTAATGATAAAAATTAAACTTTCATATATTTTAGATTCATTGCACACCAACTGAAATATTTCAGGTCTTTTATTGTTTTTAAACTGATGATTTTGGCATACAGCTCATGAAAACCCAAAATTCCTATCTCAAAAAATTTGCATATCATGAAAAGGTTCTCTAAACGAGCTATTAACCTAATCATCTGAATCAACTAATTAACTCTAAACACCTGCAAAAGATTCCTGAGGCTTTTAAAAACTCCCAGCCTGGTTCATTACTCAAAACCGCAATCATGGGTAAGACTGCCGACCTGACTGCTGCCCAGAAGGCCATTATTGACACCCTCAAGCAAGAGGGTAAGACACAGAAAGACATTTCTGAACGAGTAGGCTGTTCCCAGAGTGATGTATCAAGGCACCTCAGTGGGAAGTCTGTGGGAAGGAAAAAGTGTGGCAGAAAACACTGCACAACGAGAAGAGGTGACCGAACCCTGAGGAAGATTGTGGAGAAGGACCGATTCCAGACCTTGGGGGACCTGCGGAAGCAGTGGACTGAGTCTGGAGTAGAAACATCCAGAGCCACCGTGCACAGGCGTGTGCAGGAAATGGGCTACAGGTGCCGCATTCCCCAGGTCAAGCCACTTTTGAACCAGAAACAGCGGCAGAAGCGCCTGACCTGGGCTACAGAGAAGCAGCACTGTACTGTTGCTCAGTGGTCCAAAGTACTTTTTTCGGATGAAAGCAAATTTTGCATGTCATTCGGAAATCAAGGTGCCAGAGTCTGGAGGAAGACTGGGGAGAAGGAAATGCCAAAATGCCTGAAGTCCAGTGTCAAGTACCCACAGTCAGTGATGGTCTGGGGTGTCAAGTCATCTGCTGGTGTTGGTCCACTGTGTTTTATCAAGGGCAGGGTCAATGCAGCTAGCTATCAGGTAATTTTGGAGCACTTCATGTTTCCATCTGCTGAAAAGCTTTATGGAGATGAAGATTTCATTTTTCAGCACGACCTGGCACCTACTCACAGTGCCAAAATCACTGGTAAATGGTTTACTGACCATGGTATTACTGTGCTCAATTGGCCTGCCAACTCTCCTGACCTGAACCCCATAGAGAATCTGTGGGATATTGTGAAGAGGAAGTTGAGAGACGCAAGACCCAACACTCTGGATGAGCTTAAGGCCGCTATCGAATCATCCTGGGCCTCCATAACACCTTCGCAGTGCCACAGGCTGATTGCCTCCATGCCACGCCGCATTGAAGCAGTCATTTCTGCAAAAGGATTCCCGACCAAGTATTGAGTGCATAACTGAACATAATTATTTGAAGGTTGACTTTTATTTTATATTTAAAAACACTTTTCTTTTATTGGTCAGATGAAATATGCTAATTTTTTGAGATAGGAATTTTGGGTTTTCATGAGCTGTATGCCAAAATCATCAGTTTAAAAACAATAAAAGACCTGAAATATTTCAGTTGGTGTGCAATGAATCTAAAATATATGAAAGTTTAATTTTTATCATTGCATTATGGAAAAGAATGAACTTTATCACAATATGCTAATTTTTTGAGAAGGACCTGTACATGTGCTGCAGCTGTGAGGTTGGCTGATGAGCAAGGGTAGGGTGTATTCTTCTTTATACAAATCCAGACACACTGGTGATTTTACACCTCCTGTTTATCATAAAATGAATTAAAGCTTTGTCACTCTTAATGACATATCACTCCACACTTGTCATAACCAGCCCCCCCACTGTGGGTATATCTCGCAGAAACCCCCTAGGTGCACCTTGTAGTTTGTGGAAAAAAATTTATTTAAACACGTCATGGGTTTGTTTTGGGCAGATTCACTATCAGCATCTCAAAATTAGTTCCTCTTTTATTGTTGCAGCATAATCACACTGACAATTTAGAAATATCCATCCTTTAATTATGTAAATGAGAGAAAAAGACATGTCTGTCTATAACAATAGATATCTATTTTTCAAAAGAGAAGCCAGGAAAAAGTATTTTCTGTCCTAAACATACAATGGTTGAAACTAAAAGTAAAACTTAAGACTTCATTTGCTGTCTGATTAATTTGGCTAATAATTATTTGATCAGTTAAGAGCACTCATGGAGCATTGAAAATATTGAAAATTAATTACTAGATGATAGGTTGGCCCTTTATTAGAATAGAACATAGATAGAATTATAAAAGTTAAGAACCATAAAAAACATAAGATCATAACTCAGACAGAAAGTCAGTCCAGTACACATGAATTTGTCACATCTTGTTAATTTCCTCATAGTTATATCTATAAAACAGATGTTTTCCAAAATGTCAGCATACATGGCATGATAGGAAACGATGTGACAGCAGTTTAGGATTCACTTTTTCTGCTCAAGGGGGGGTTAGGTGTGAAACGAAGAATGAATTTGTGGGAAAAATCCCTTATTCCCACTGTGAAGTACAGTGAAATATCTGAGACGCTGTGAGCCTGTTTCTTGGCCAAAGATAACCTTTAAGAGTACCTGGTATTGTCAACTCTTTGGATTACTTTTTGGATTATTAAATAAAAATGTGGCCTTTGCCAGAGATCTGAAAATGGGGTCAACGGGCCTTTCAGCAGGATAAAGATCCAAAGCATATCATCAAATCAACACAGAAATGGATCCTCATACTCAATATCAACCTTCTTCAATGGCCACCCCAGTCCTCAGACCTGAATACTATTGAAAACCTCTGGGGATAAATGAAAGAGAAAAAAGTAAGACAGGACCCAATGCTCTGGATGATATGGAGAGGTTGAGGAAAGAGGTATGGTAAAACAAAAATCTCTGCTCCAATCCAGTAAAGTAGATAGAAAACTGATAAACTGAATTTAAACTGATTGGAATGTATGTAGGATTGAATAGAAATGACTTGTAAAATGCCTTGAGATGACATGTGTTGTGAATTGGTGCTATATAAATACACTGAGTTTAACTGATTTGAAAAAATTCCTGTACTGACAAAGGTGTGTTTTAAATGTTTTACATATTTTCATCAGGGGTGGCATTATATAGCACAGTAGTGCAAGCCCTGCATGTATTTTAGTCCTTTTGAACCATTACTTTGTAGTTGACATTAAAGCATAATTTTAGATTATGTTAAGAATCCAGAACCTTGTGGTAAAAAGTAGCATTAACTCCTTTTTATTTTATTTTAACATACAGTTGCTGTTGATACGTCCATTAAATTTATCACCTTTCCCTGAAAGGATTCATAATTTGTGTCTTCCCTTTGTTGAGCCAATTATATGTGAGTGACAGGCTCTAGTGAGCATGAGCCACAGGCTGTTTTCTAATTTACATTAGGTTCCCTATTTCATCCAGGAAAAAAGGAACAAAAAAACAATTATTTGCTGATAATGAGGAGAAAATACATAGTAGCAGGTACTTAAAAGACGTCATTCAGAGAAATGTGAAGACTGCAATGAGTGCAGAGTGTGGAAAACAAAGATGTTTTCCAGAATGGAAAATAAAAGTAAAACCAGAAGCCTCCCAAACAGGCTGTGGTTGAAAAAAAAAATAAGGTTTGTTTGGGGCAGCTATGGCTCAGGAGAGGTGCAGTCATCTGTCAAGGGCAAGGTTGAGAGTTTGATTCCAGCTCACTGCTTCGCATGTAAAACTATCCTTGGGCAAAACAGTAAACCCTTTTTTGTATTTCTATTGATCAGACTGTATGGTCTGTATAGGGACTGTTTATGTTATGATTTCTAATCAAAATGAAAAGCGGACTACTACTATTTATATAAATTTTGTATTATTTTATAAAGGAATCTAACAACTTAGAAAAGGAGTGTAATGATTCATTTAGAAAACTCGATGATACACAATAGAGATTGTGTCTCGAGCCTGATACTCCCACAAAGTCTCAAAAATAAAAGAAACTACAGATTTGACTTAGGCTTGTGGCCTAAAGTCGTAAGACATGACTTGGACTGTCTTTTAAAATCTAACATGGCATTATATCTCCATGGTTATGGAAAAACAAAAGCAAACAAAAGAACACATACTGTATAATCTAAGGTATAGGTTGTAGATCCTGATGGCTGTGGGCAAGAAGGATCTCCTGTAGCAGTCTGTGTTGCAGCGACACTGAAGAAGCCTCTGACTGAAGACACTCTGTTGTTGTAGGATAGTCCCATAAAGAGGATGCTCAGGGTTGTCCAAAATTAATAAGAAACTGTCAGCTTTAGATTCAGAGAATGTTAAGCAGTTAGTTTACCTTAGCAACTGGATAAAAATTTATAGGTTAAAAGGGCCATGTTTAAATATGATAGTGGAATTCAAAACAAAAGTTCTATGGTTCTCTCCTGTATTTCCTTGAAAAAAAGAGCAACTGCGTCTGGTTTTGTTATTTATTTACACTGAAAATTGTACTTTTTCAGTCATATTTAGGAATGTTAATTAATCGTGAATAATTGTGATTGATTCACAGCTACCCTGTGATTAATAAGATAAAAATGTTCTCATTTGACAGCTCTAGTTTAAAGCTGCAGTAGGTAACTCAGAGAGGACAGCAGACTTTGCTTGAAAATTTAAACCCAAACAAGCTTCCCATCACTCCCCCTCCCTCTCCGATGCAATCAAGCCCCGCCTCCAATGCCCTCCTCCCTCCTTCTGCTGCGCTACTGGCGTAACAACTGCCAAAGATAATCAGCTGACATGACTTAGAGAACAAACTTTTGTGAATATTTCCTAACATTAAACCACATATGACAACATTAGCCGTGAGTGCACGGAATATTGCACGCGCTGCGGTGGTTTACTGTAATATCACCACCACAAAACAAACAAAAATAAAATAAATATTAATCAAGCAAGGGTAATTATGCTTTCAGGTCCCGTAGCTCCCTTCACCTCTCAAAGGTTACGCCAATATTTACCCTCGTTTTATCTCGGGCTCGGTCAACTTCTTTCTTCTTAGCTTTTTTGTCCTCTTTGGTCATCTTCTTTTTTGTTTGCAGCGGCGGTACGGGCAGTTTCTCTTTAGGTGGCTGTTGCAGCCGGTTACGTAGTGGAGCGAGGGGCGGGTCGCGGTGTGTGTGTGAGGAGTGATAGATGTCAGACACTCCATCAGACGCTGCTCTGGCTCTGATTGGGTGTTTTCTACCGGGCGCGGTGGATTCTTGCAAATCGCAGTAGGGGCTGTAGGCGTGACCAATTGAGCTGCTTTTTTTAACAGATTACAAATCTCATTTCCTACTTTCAGGACATATGGACAGTTTTAGGAAATATCACAAAAACTTAAAAGCTGCTACTGCAGCTTTAAACGTTAATATCACAGATAACTTTTGTTTTTGTGATTTTTCAAATATGGAGGGGTGTTCTCTAAGTTTTACTCTTCCACACCATAATTCCAGCACTATAATGCAATACATGGGCACAAGTAAATGTGAACCTAACTGTAGATGGTTTTGGTGAAATAACGTAATTGTAAGCAATAAAGAAAACATTAATTAAAGAGAAAAACTACAAAAAAAATGTATTTAGAGAGTCAATGCATATTTTAAAATATACCAAAAACCAATCACTCTGAGGCACATTTGCTCAAATCAGTGAGGTTGCAAATATTGCATCATAGCATACTAGAGCTACATACATTATAAGCCAGTGATATTGTCACGTATATAATGAATTGGAAAAATTGGCAATACAGTAAACTGAATGAAATTTGGCATAGAACTACATTTGTTTGATCATACGTTGATGTAAAGTGCAATGATATAAACAGTTCTCAAAGCAAATGCCTCTTTGGAGCAGACATAAATACATACATGATCGTAGCATATTCAAATAAATCTGTAAGCAAGGCACCGAAGAAACGGATATCAGTAACAATGTTAATGCTATGAAAAGAACAAAGTGAACTATGAAGCACCAGAAAGACCTTCATATAAGCCCTTTAAATATTATGTGTTGGAGCTAAATCACAGCTTGAAACCTTTAAAATGATCAGTGTCCCAGACTGGTCTGTCACAATCTTCTAACTTACTCAAGCTCAACATAAGGCAAAACAGAACCCACCCACCCCAACAAATAATAAATACAGGTGCAAAATATATTAACAAAGTTTTTTTTTAAATGTCTAAAATCCATTTAATAATCAGCTGTTGGTTTTATATGAAAAATCGTGTTTCTTGATTTGAATAATGGAAAAGCCTTTTAATTTAAAAAATTGCTCAGTTGGGAAGATAAGCCCTAGTTATCATGCACCTTGCAACTAAAATATGTTGCAACAAAGCTTCAAAATTATTTTATTTTCAAATGTACTATTGTCATTATTTTTCAGCTGTTATTTTGGTTTTTCATCACCGAAAATTAAGGTTCTTCCACCATGGCTTTGCCAAAAATAAAATAAAAAAATCTAGTGGTATTTCATGGCAAAGGTTGGTCAAGCCCCTGTTAGCAATGCATATTAGCAAAATGCATGTTTTGCCAACCCACCAACTTTTAAGCATAGTCCCAATGTCATATGTCCAATATGTTTTTGGTACAGACAAATCTGATGGATCTGTGCCAGCTTGTAGGCAGCCATTCTAATTCATTCTGCTTTTGAGGCCAAATGTGATTTGTAAGAAAAAAAAGATGGATCAAAAATTACACACTTATGATCATGAATGAATCATGCATGACAGGTTTTACTAAAGAGTGACTGAATGTGACCTGATAAAATAAAGTAACAAAAATCTATTCATACCTCTATTTGCAACTTTGACATACTGAAAGCAAAATAATACTTGAGTTGTAGATGTGAAACATTTCAATGCAAACTTCTAAACTTTTACATTCAGTAGATTTCCATGAAAGATTTAAAAAAGTATCTTTCTCGTCAGTTATTGTTTTCAGTTTCATGTTTTGCCTCTGGTTTTAATCAGAAAATGTGTTTTATTTGTGTTTAAAGAAAGGTTTAATCAAACTGTGCTACTGCTTAAAATAACTATTTGAAAATGTATCTAAAGTCAAGTATTAAGTGTGGGAACTATTCAAGACCCAATGTTAGTAATTTAAGTTAAACTGATACTACCTACTCTCCATGTTCATAGTTTGTTGGCTCTTCAGTCTCTGTGCATATACAAGCATCCATGTCCCTTTTTCTTCTTGCGTTTTGTCGATCAGAAACTTCAAAATGTTTTATTATGATTGTATGTCCTAAAAACAGAATGTATGGGGTACGCTTATTCAGCCCACCAGAATGCATTTTTTGTAGTTCCACCTCTAAAGCAACTATAGTTGAAGAGACCATCACAGTTTCTTTCAACAATGGCTTTCTACAGACTATTGACCAACCTGGTGACTTAAGTTTTATTTAAGTGTAATACAAATTTATACCACACTTCTCAGATCATTTGCTTAAGTTTAATTTTTGTTTATGCCTCCCTTCTCATTTACAATTATGAGTTTCTATGCGTTAGACTATTATATAAAATTAGAATAAAACCATTTAAGTTTGTGGTTAGAACACTACTAGATATCAAAAATATTTAAAGCAATGGCAGCATCTAGACTGACCCTGCTTTCTTTTCAGCACTGATTCATTAAAAAATACTTTTTTGATCCCAGAGAGAAATTAAGATCTCATCTTTATAGGATCACTTCTAAATTTACCTGGTAACTTTAACAACACAAGGTCCTTTGTCAGCTTCTACCTCTAAATCTTGTTGTTCATACAATTATAAATCACCACTTAAAGGTTGAAAAGGTCATGCTCCCCAATGATTTAAACTTGGTACATCAGCAGAAATACTTGTTTCTTGTATCTGGGGTTTGATTATAGCTTGAGTCATCAGACTGGATCCTCTCTGTCAAGGTGTCAAATTATAAACATATCAAGGGACAACCTCATGAGAAACCATATCAACTAAACCCTACATGTGAAATGATTTGGAAGAGTGCACAGTTCTATTGAACAAGATTGACTGGAAGCCTTTTTTTGCCCCATCAGAAAGATTATATGGAGCTTTTTCACCTGGGCCCTATGCCCATGGCTTTCCATTATCTTCTGCTGCAAGATCAAAGGTGATCTTTGATGGGATGGACAATTCATTCCAGTCTGACAGGTGGGATACAGACAGGGATGCTCATCACTCAAGCTTCCATCAAACTGTCAAAGACGTTTCTTGATCAATCACTTGGTGAGGAGCAGGAAACCGCTCTCTTGACAATCTAGAAGGTAAACAATGATAAGAGAATAACACCTTATGTAAAGCCTATGTGGTGGATTAATAAAGCATATTCAGAAATTATATTCAGGATCAGATGCAGGATTTAATTGTATTTGTTTATTATCTCTAACTATTTTTGATAAATATGTCAAAATGTGTTTTTGTTTTATTGAGGTCAACACAGTTTATCTAACAGATGCTCACTTTTGCTCAGAATTTTGCATATTATTTCTACTATATTTCAGGGTTTTGAAATGTTGAAAATGAATTTGAGCTTTACTATCATAAGAAATGAAAATTTATTTTAGAACACCTAGATTACATTTGTCACATCGGTTATGTTTCTCCATGACCCCATGGTCACAAACATTTCAGAACATCTAATGAAAATAATCCTTGTTGCTTTTCATTAAATATTGCTTTTCAGAAGATATCTGTAAGGGGGCTGCTACTGCTCCATTGTACTGTAGACCTCTGCATGCAGTATATGTGACAATATACATGACAATGCACTAGAAGTTGTGTTTTATGTTAATTAGACATTTGACTGTTTTGGGATGAAAGATCTACAATATGCAAAGTAATATAAAGGAATCATTAATGAGAAAAAATATTTTTCCTTGGGGTGAAAATGAATATGAAGCAACCATGGAAGACAGATTTTCATTTCTTAATCATGGAGCTGCTGAAATGTTATGCATGTGCATGCTCATATTTATAATGCATATAGTAGCACGTGAGTGAATGTGTAGACAAACTCATTAATCTCGAAACAATGTCACAGTCGTTGACCGGCCACATCGGTACCTAGCAAAGATATGCAGTTATTCCCAGTTAGAAATACTCCAGCATAAAACCGATAAAGAAAAACATAATCAAGTTTCATATCAGAGAGGTTGTACTTTCAAATATTTGATGCTGGGTGTTGTGGAGAATTCAATAGGCAATAGATTGCATTTTACAGTTTTAAATATTACTGTATGTATTGTGTTTAAATACATTTTAAGAAACTGTAAACTTTACATATATAAAATTCCTTTATAAAGAATATTACAGTAAGGTGTAGAACTGTCAAAGTTGAAGACATAACATAGAAAATTTCACTTTAAACCCCTATGCAGAGCTTTGTTTCCTAAGCCCCACTAACAACAATGGCAAGGAGCCACATACTTCTTTGTCAGATTGGTTGAAGAAAAAAAAACCTCTATTAAATAATTTTTTTAATTTATCGAACTTCTTGAGTTCACAGAATTACCCAGGAAAACAACTTAAGCAGGTATTCAACATACATTAAATTAAGCCTACATTTCTTTATTTGAAAAGTTGTTTTATTGGTCTGATTTAATATTTTAATCTTAAATGTCGTGTTTTCATTAGATATAAGCAGAAAATCATTATAATTAACAGAAACAAAGGCTTGAAAATATCAGTCAGTATATGTTTCACTTGGCGAATTGAGTCACTGAAAAAAAACTTAATTTTCAATAATATTCTAATTAATTGAATATGACTTTATACTGTATATTGCTTTCATGTATTTATATAAGCTCTGTAGTAAAGTCTATGCTATGAAAAAAACAGGTCGCATATCAGAATTGTTATTACCTTCTGCTGCTTTCTCCAGCAGAGTGAGGGAGAGAAACACAGAAAGACAGGGCTAAGTGTATAATCTGTTGCAAGAGAACATGGAGGTATTGTCAGCAATAACTATGTTGATGGATCCCTCCTGAAAGATGTCAGATAAACAGAAAAGCCTGGCCAGATGTAACTTACCATACCAACTTTATATAGCAGTTAAAATACCCACAGGACCAAAGTGCTGTACACAGAACAGAATGAATGATAAAAATCAATAAAACCTCAAATCAATAAAACAGCCCAAAATTAAAACATTTAAACAAGCATACAATTAAATAGGATGAAGAATCAAACTAATAAAAATGTAATTAATAAAAACAATTCAAAACTAATTTAAAAGTCAGATGGTGTCAAAGGCCAGAGAGAAGGGGTGGGTTTTAATAAATGATTTTTTTTAAAACAGTGAATAGGCCTGTCTGATGTCCAAAGGATGCTCATTCCACAATTTAGGAGCTGCTACAGCAAAAGTGGGGCCTCCTCCAAGCTTATGCTTCATATTTGAGACATTCAGGAGCAGTTCATCAGTTGTCCTGAGGGAATGGGAGGGGTGTATGGATGTAGCAGCTCGCACAGGTAGGTTGGGACAAGGCCATTAAGAGCTTTAAAAACAAATAAAATAATTTTAAAAGCACTCTGACAATGCAGACCTCCATCAAGGCAGCTCAGGAACCCCCCCAGGGTTTTCTGATCACTCCAAAATTCTAATCACTTGTTTCTGGTCCTATTGCAGACATTTCCTGAAAATGTCATCAAAATCCACCGCTTACTGTGAGTTATGTTGCTGACTAACAAAACAGACAAACCCTCGAAAAAAATATAACCTCCTCAGAGGTAATGAATCCTAAAATGTACAGGCAGCCAGTGCAAAGAGACTAAAACCAGGACATTTGTTCAAACTTTCTTGTGCCTGTAAAGCATTTTGGACACTCTGAAGCTGATAGATACAGGCATAACTTATTTCTTTATAAAGTGTCATATTTGGTCACAAAAACTTTAAAGGAGTCATGACCTGTAATTTTCACTTTTCCATGAGAAAAAAGGTATGTTATGATTGCCTAACGATTATACACTGCCCGGGAAGCCGATATTTAAAAGTGAAGCGTTTGATTACCCCTGGGTTCGTCAACCACCCCACGTGCACGCGCACTCAAATACGTGATTTTAATTTCTGGCCGACTTGATGTCAAGTCGGCGCAGGATATACCATATATAGACATCGCAGACCTACCTATGCTGCAGGAAGCCCGCCCTCCCCCTCGCTCATTTCCCCCTTGCTCCTCTCCCCCTCATATTCAGTCGATTGCCGCCATTACTGAATTCTAGTGATGGGAATTCCAGCTCTTTTTGAAGAGCCAGTTCGTTTGGCTTGGCTCACCATAAAGAGCTGGCTCTTTCGGCTCCTCAGATTTTCTGTTGCTTAAAGTGTATTTATTACCAAAATTTATGCAAAACAATGTCTACCAAATGTACTAAAACAAGCGGGGGGGGGGAATGAAAAAATAAAAGAACGGCTCCCAATGACGAGCCAGCTCCCATCTTTCACTTCAAAGAGTTAGCTCTTAGAGCCGGTTCGTTCGCGACCGACACATCACCGATTCGAAGTACGAACTCCACCGTGAAAGATGCAGAAAGTTTCTTCACGCAATGATGCATGAAGAAGACATATTCGTGTCAGCCTTTTATTTTAATCAGCTAAATCAGCTAAAACCATTTCTGCCAGAAACGTAGTGCACACGTGAGTTGCTCTGTTGTTGACTGCCAGAATCAGCATGGAAATATTTTTTCTATTTTTTACGCCGGAATCCTTTACGAATTTGGGACAATATCAGGCGAAGTTGGCATCGAAGCTCCGTTTGGAAAAAGGGGCCATTCCAACAATCAGAGGCTTGCCTGCAATTGAAACGGTAAGGCTGTGTTTTTATTGCTCTGCTGTGTGTAACAAACAGCAGCTAACTGCTAATGTGGCTATTGTATGCTAGCAGGAGTAGCAGATGGGTTAGATATGCTGAAGCGTTACCTGCGGTGTCAACCCCCGTCCTTCCTGCCACCAATCAACGCGCCCCTCATTTGCATTATTACAATGCCCGTCCACGACAGCCAAAGTATCGCATCAGATCTCGCGAGACAATAATGCCTTCAGAAGTAAGGGTCAGAGGAGCTCTGTGTTTATTTTTTACACTTTTTTTCAACTTTTCTTTTTTAGAAGGGCCTGAAAGACTATAACAGAGTGTGGGTATCCAAGATAATACTAGGTTATGACTCCTTTAAATCTGGCAACAACTTCAGACGGCGACAATCTGTTTTAAAATGTTTATCGAAAACAGAGGATCCAAGGGAGAGATAGAGAGAGCTGTGATGATGATCCCGACGATGTAGTTTAGGTCCTCTAATTCCAGTCTACTCAACATCCCTAGAATTAGAACCAAACATGGAGAAGCAGCTTTCAGTTTCTATGCTCCTCTAATCTGGAACAAACGTCCAGAAAACTGCAAAACTGCTGAAACACTTAGTTCTTTTAAATCACAACTAAAAACATATCTGTTTAGAACTGCGTTTGAGTAATGCTTTGATGTATCATGTTTTGTGTATGCTTCTTGCTTTATTGCTGTTTTTACTATATATGTGTTGTCTGTGTTTTACTGCTATTTTTATTTTACCCCTTAATCACATAAAGCACCTTGAATTACCTTGTTGTGGAAAGTGTGCTATACAAATAAAATTGCCTTGCATTGTCTAATGTACTGGGCCAAAGAACCAACTTCTATTTGGGAGGGGGGGGGTCTCAGTGTAGCTCCTATAGTCTTCTATGAAGACATAAAACAGAGAAAGAACATAATGTTCACAGTAACTACAGATAATGTATAGTAGAGAGTACCAGGAGAAAGTGCATAGGAAAAATATGATCTCTCTTTATAACTCATCATAACTCTCACTGCAGTGTTTTAACTGTATTTTGGGGATTTCCTTATTATAAAGATATACAACAGGCCAGTCTTGTAGTTAGAAATGCATAGGCACATTTTTTTGCATAATTCAATTCAATTAAATTCAGTTTTATTTAAATAGCGCTGATTCACAACAGATGTCATCTCAAGGCACTTAACAAGAAGTCATTTCAATGCATTTATACAAACATTCCAATCAGTTAAAGAGTTTCCTTTTTAAGAAATCCCAGTAGATTGCGTCAGTCATTGGCGTGAGGTTGGGCCCCGTTGATGCAGACTTTCCAACCACAGCAATCCTTCAGCACTCCCTCATACTGAGCAAGCATAAGTTTGGGACAGGATATTTCTAACTCTAGCCATGTATATTGCAGAGACAAAACAATGCATTTCAAGAAACCTATTCAATATGAGAATTAAATTGCATGTCCTGCTCAAAGATGATGACACCAATGCTCTTTACTTCATCACTGAAAGCCCTCTTAAAGTGTAACTGAACCCCCTGAAAAATCATAATCCCGCCCCCAGACAACATTTGAAAAATTCTACAAAGTGGGCGGTGCCAGGAAGAACGGAGGGGTATGGCCAAGTGTTGGGGAAAAGCGGAGGGGGGACGTGGGGGTGTGTTCAGGAGGACAGTGACAGCTCGCTTAATGTGACACCGAAACATGACAGTGACCAAAGCGACGTTGGCAGTTTTGCGACTGATCGATCTGATCAACATTCATCTGTTTTGAACGTTAGCCTATGTTAGCATTACCACTCAGAGACTGGACTCCTCCTGTCTCCCTCTGCCTCTGCAGCACCGGGCTTGGGCGGCGCAGGCTCGGCGCCCTGAGCCAGTGGATCTCCTCCGCCGTTATCGGAGGTAGAGGAATATAGGGAGGCTTTATGGAGCCCAGCGGTCGCGAGCCGTATCAATTCGAGCCGCTGGCTCGGGGCGCTGAGTCAGCGCTGTCCGAGGCTGGCGCTGCTGCTGAGGGAGAGAGAGACAGGATGGGTCCAGTCTCTGAATGGTAATGCTAACATAGGCTAACGTTACCCCTAACCCATAGGGTAACGTTCAAAACAGTATGTTAGCTATGCTAACTAAGTGCTAATGTGATAATAATGGTAACCTGAAAAACGCAATCCAACTCCAAACTCGCCACGGGGCCGGTATTAGTGATGTGTCGGTCGCGAACAAACCGGCTCTAAGAGCCAACTCTTTGAAGAGAACGATGGGAGCCGGCACGTCATTGGGAGCGGTTTTTTTAATTTTTCACCCCCCCCCCCCCGGTACATTTGGTACACATCGTTTTGCATTAATTTTGGTGATACATACACTTTAAGCAACTGAAAATCTGAGGAGCCACTTGGGAGCCGAAAGAGCCGGCTCTTTATGGTGAGCCAAGCCAAAAGAAATGGCTCTCCAAAAAGAGCTGGAATTCCCATCACTAGCTGGTATGTCTGATAGTTTTATACCCAAACCCACGGGGCGTGTCTGTGAGACCATGACTGCTGTGACACAGTCAATACCTGTGACGTAAAGATGTACCGCTCTCCACCAATCACAAAACTTGAATGCAGTAGCCACCGTTCAACCCTAAAAGGGCAGCACTAAGACGTTTTTAGACCAAAAGGTGTAGAATTAAACAAGTTTACACAAAAATTTTAAAAAATCCCCAGAAACTGAAAGATTGCATTGGTAAAGACCCATTTATACAGTTTAGAAGCAAAAAAAAGTGTTTTGGGGTTTAGTTACTCTTTAATGTCATGCAGAATAAGTGAATGACTGAACACCTCAAACAAGTAAACGAGTAATTCAAGCCATGTTCTGATCCTTCAAAATCAAAACAATGACAAAAAAACAAATTCAACATCTGTTTGGATCCATCCAAACAGATGGTGTGAATCTTTTAAGGTGACATGAATTTTTGAGTTTTGCTACAGTTTACAAGCAAAGTGAGGGTTTAGATTTTTAGGCCTTTAAAAAAATCAAACAAAAAATTTACTCATCCAAAAGACGGATTTAAAATACAGCCAGTAGGTATAATGACACACTATATACTTTTTCATGATCGTAAATTTGGAAGTCAGGAGCAAATAATCAAAATTGATGACTGGACCATTTTATTCTGATATTTTTCTGTAAATAGTGTAAAGTGCTGGCATCTTTTAGTGAGAGGCTGAAATTCATTGTGCCTGTACTTTCACTTCAAGTATATTATATACATATAGCCCTAACTGTCTGAAGAGCTGTATAATGAATTGAAAATCTATACTAGGTAGCAGTAGCAAAAGTGGCCTCACTGCCAAGGATGGTGATGTGAACAAAGTGGGTTGTGCTGCAATTTAGAACACACATGTTTTTACAGGAAAGCTCCCCTTATTATCATTGTGTTCCATAACAATGCCTTTAAAATAAGACTCTCCACAAGCCCCAGAAATGTTCAACCTGTACCAACTATACCTACAGTATGCACAAAATAAACAACTGAATAGATTTTTTTTACAAATCTGCATGGTTCAATACTTAAATAGTTAAAACCTGCACAAAATGACAGTTTAATATGGCATTGTATCGATATGTATGTAATCTTTGGAACAGTTTAAATGGGTTTGCTCATGAATACATTATCATGGCAACAAACACTAAACAGCAGACAATGCTTCATTGCAATGGGGTGGAATGAAAAATCTCACCTCTTGTGCATTAAATCTCATATTGTAGCAGGGGTGATGCTTTCTAAAAATAGTTCACTAATCCCACCTTGCGGAGCCCTTTAGCTGTAATTGCTTGTAGCAGCAAAATTTTGCTGCAATAACAGCTTGCTATTGTGGTGAGGTAAATAAGAAAATTGTCCAAATAAAAAAAATGACTGTCTGGCTGTGAAAATGATAAAACCATACACAGAAAGACAAACTTGGATAAATGTTTCTAATTACAGGAGCTCTAAAGGAGTAAGCACAAATTTTGCACATGATGTGTTAATTTTAGGAAGGGTCAGAGTCTACCTGGTGAAGAGGTGAGGTCTTTCGGATTCCAGGGAGCGCTCCTTAAGACTTTCTTTGACTCTGTGGTGGCATCAGCCATCTTTCATAGTCTTGTATGTTGGAGCAGCAGTTTATCTACAGCTGAGAGGCAGAGATTGGATAAACTCACCAAGAAGGCCAGCTCTGTTCTAGGATGCCTCCTGGATCCAGTGCAGGTGGTGGGAGACAGAAGGACTCCGGCCAAAATAACATCAGTGATGTACAGAGTCTCCCACCCAATGAAGATGCTACTGAGCTGCACAGCTCCTTAAGTGACAGATTGCTGCATCCTAGGTGCATGAAGGACCATTTTCACAGATCCTTCCTCCGTGCAGCTGTTAGGCTCTGCAACCAGAACTGCTCTAAACAAACTCAAGAATGTTTACATCACTGCTGTAATTTGCACTGTTTAACTCATTTAATTAACATTTCTGCAGCTGCTATTTGCACATCTGTTTTTCTAAGTTTATATTCTGTTAACTTCTTGTAAATAACATGTTTTACTTTTTATTCCACAACGTCACATGTACATTCTGTGAATATTCACTGTTTTTAAAGGATCCTACTCAGTTGCACATTCTAATCTGGATATGCCACTTTATTTTTTTAAACTTGCACAATACTTTGGTTTTTTAGTGGTTTGGTAATTGTATCCTGAATGTTGATAGTGAACGCTTCTATTATCTGTCACTTTGCTGCTGTTACAGCTAAAATTCCCCTTGTGGGACAATAAAGAATTATTAAATTATATTATATTATATTCTAACACATAGTGATACAGGCATATGAGAAACTAGAAAATCTTTCTTTGTATATAAGAAACACCACATCAACTTGATAACCACAGTTTTAATGCATTTCTCTTCGAGAACATTTCTATAAGAACATTTCTGTACAGTTAAGAGCCAGTAGGAACAGCATGTGAGAAGGCAAAAACACAAAACCCTTAGTAGTTTGAAATGATAAGTGGACACTAAAATTCTGAAGGCTCTCCATGGTTTGGTGAAGTTGGGAAGTCTGTTTCAAGCTTTTTACAGGGATCCCTATATGGATAATTAAAGCACAAACGGAAGGAGGAGTTGCTGCAGAAGAACACTGTGATCCAAAATAATTAACAAGCTGCATAACCTCAAGGTTTATTCTTGATTCATCTGTGTTATTTGTTTACTCATTTAAAAATTAAAAGCTGGAATAGGAATTAGGCAGGTGGTTGTTTTGAAATTGTAAGAAATGCTAATATATATAAAAATTCGACATATGGATCTCTCAAACTGCCAAATTGGCACAGCTGAGTATAAAAAAGATTATTTTGTGATTTTTTGAAAAGATACTTTAGGTACTGAAACTAACGAAATAAAAATAATCATATTTTGTTATCTTATTGTAGCTACATTTATACCAGCCCTCATAAGCATACTGATGTATGTCAGCTGCTTACGTGTTCTTTTATTGCATCATGTTCAAAGAGTTTGCATAGATAAAGCAACAAAAGAAAGAAACAGATAATTTTTTATGTAATTCACTGCATTAAATTGACCAACAGTATAGCAAAATAGTTTTAAAAAGTTTTTAAAGTCAAACCTTTGAGTAAATTGCCATATTTTCATCTATATATCTATCTGAAGAAGTTTAGATTTTAAAGATTTTAAAATTGTCGCAAGAGTTTCAGACCACGCACACAGAGATACAAAATCACGGATATTCCTGTTTTGGTCCTACAGTGTGTGGTGTGCAGCCACAAGGCAGTTAGGAGACACCACATAACTGATTTTACGCACAAATATTCCAAGCTCAGACAGGAAATCTCACAAAACCTCATGATATAAAACATGAGTAAAGTCAAAGGAGTAAATAAAGATTGATGGGCATTGGCAATAGTCTGTGGAGTAGTTTTAACAGAGGAAAAATGAAATCCTGGCTTCACATAAAGGAGTGGACACAGCAGGAGCAGGGGCTATACTTTCTATACAATGATATGGAGGTGAATTATTGTTTTTTTTATACTGGGAAATGCTGCATTTGCTCTGACTGATCTCTGTTTCTAAGCATTTGTGGACTGCGGTCAAGTGAGCAGACACTTTGAAATACTAATAGACCCTTCCAAGGTGTATCGCTGCCTGTCACCTCGCTTTCTGATTGGTTACAGGTCACATTCAACAGGCTGCCTGCTCGTTTGTCCTCGCAACACACCACACACACTGTGATACCAAGACAATCCAACATGTTGAATATCCCTGTGAGCAGTGAGCAGACCAGAGCGCTCTGAACACACCACACATGGCAGGAATATCTGTTAGGATTATCTTAAGAGCCATCACGACAATCAGGGCATGTCGGAAGGGAAGAATCGGGACAAAATCGGTCTAAAAATCCTGTCGCGTTAACCAGGCCTTACTGTGGGTCATTGTTGCTGCTGCCCAGAAATTGAGCTGTTTGCATGTCATGATAGTCATGAGACTGTCATACAGCAACCGACTTCAGTCAGAGGCCTCTTCAGATTTGTTGTAAGACTGACTGCTACCAGAAATCTTTCCAGTCCACAGCTACACTATCCACAACGGCTCTTTGAAGATTATTGGATGATGAGTTATAGCAACATTAAATTTCTCTTTGGGATAAATGAAGTACTTTTGAATTGAATTGAATACAGCTGTTGCTTAAAGGCCTCAGCTTGTTAGACAACACTAGAGAACAAACAATCCAATCTGACTGGAGTTAAGCTATTTTCCAAATAAGTATGGGTAAAACTGTCACTTTCAAGATGTGCAGAGTTGGTAGTGACAGACTGTAAAGGTTTTGTGGCTAATATTGCAGCAAAATGGGGTTGTACAAAGTATTCACTCATACTAATGAACATCACTGTTTTTATGTAAAAAATTTAATATATATTCCACCTATTCTCTACATGTTGGCCCAAATTCCCAATGAAATACATTGAAGTTTGTTGTAGTAAGATGACCAAAGGAGAAGCAGCAACAGGCACTATACAATTACAGCCTCCAAGAATTTAAAGACATTTCCCATGCTTACATATCTAAATTGACATTCTTGAACTTTTCAATCTCAGTATTTAGGTATAAGTGTAAGTGTTTTCCTATATGCAAAGAACTTGACAGTCATAAACATATGGAATAAGGACCATTAGAATCAGTAAACACTGAAGAAGTTTAATAACAGTTCAGATTTTTTCCTGGATGACTCATTATTCCACAAGTCTAAATCTATAACAGGAAAAATCAATAATCTTTGCTTTCTTTCTAAGTAGCAGTTCATATGTCCCCTCCATGAACTTTTCTTCTTGATTTCACAAATATGGATCACACTGAACACTGCCACCCACAGATAAGATTCTGAGAACTGAGTATTTTTCTACACAACCCTACTTTAACTAAAAAATGTATTTGATATGCAAGTTAAAGACCTTTAAGATTCTGGCAAAATATCAAATTCTCACTATGGTAAACTTAACACAACAAATTATCAAAAATAGCATAATACCTTTCTGTTGCTTCTCACATTTTCAGTGATGGTGTCTATAGATGTATCTTTCTGAGCAGGTGAATATACACTGCTTTGACATCTCAACCTTACAGTTTCTTGGTTCCTGTGCTAGACATGATTTGAAATGGCAAAATTATCAAATGCATTTTTTATTTCTCAATAGTTGCTCTGTTATGTTGGTAAGTATCATTTCAACATCAAAACAAGTAGACCGTGGCAGATTTCTTTATTCTTTTTCCCCCAAGTAAATATTTCCCTTTATTTGAAAACACCTCTCTCTCCTTTTCCAAACTGTTGAGGAAAGTAGGCCACAGTCAAGCATAGCTCAAAATATGAGCTAACTTAGATGCTTAGATATGTCATCATACAAGTGTCTTGACAGACCTGAATTTTAAGAAGGGCTAACAGTTTTTCTATTTTTGCACACCAAGTTTATTGTCTTAAAAGTGGCAATTGAGACTAAAGCGGCATGTAATCAAATACAAGGCAAGCTGGTGTCAGCATCTAAAAAAAGATTACAGTTCTCATCACTGCCAGGTTGCTGGAGCGCTTCCATTAATTGATCTGATGTAGATTGATGCATTGTTATTTGTCACTGAGCTGATTCAGATCCATTCCAGAATTAATGTTTGGTGTTAGAGGCGGGCTTTATTTTATGTTATATCCTCTACTACATTAACTTACCTCACCTGATCATCAACAGAGGAATCTGAAGAGTGCTGTGATTATTTTGAAGGCCTGCTTTGAGAAGGTGCTTTTAAAAAATTCAGACACAATTTGTTTGCAGATTTGCATTTATAAAGGCTTTAGTAAGTGCTAGGGTTGTGTACATTTAATTTCATATTGTTTTTACTGTTAATGTTTTAGTACAAAAAGTATGCCAATTGGCTCTTTAGTTTACAAAAATAGTACTGTGTCCGAGGACATGACTTTGCCTTTATAATTAGAAACAGAACCAGATAGAATATGGCGGATCCCCTATTTGCAGATTTTTTCATAACGCAAATCTAAAATATTGGAAACACCTGAAACACCTGAAACACCTAAGCGCAATCCTGACTGGCTGTCTTTTGCAAAGCATCCAATCCAGAAGTACTATTAATTTTGCTTGGCACTGACTGGCTGTACACCCCTAAGAGCAGCGTTAAGGAGGACTGTGGATGTTACAGTAGCTTCTGCAGTAGTGACAGCGCAGTTTCCAGTAATGTAAATAAAAACTTTTAAACAAGCATTGAATGAATACACAGGCCAAAAGGTGAAGGGGTTGTGTGCTAAAATAATTAACTAAATGCAGAAAAGTGTTAGCACAGGATGTGACCCATGGGTCAAAAAGGAACGGTCACGATTAAATGGACAAAACTGTTAAGAACAGGATATGAGTTAGACAATGGGTCACGATTCTCTGAAAAAAACAGGAAACATCTGGTTGTTTGATCGTGCAAATGGTCTGTTGCGAGAAGGAAGGTTTTCTGCTTAGTAACCAAAAGGTATATATTAAAAGGGGCTTAACCTATTAGGGACGGACTACAGGCACACTTTGCATCTATATGAATATGTATTATTGAGCTGATTGGATCCTGTAAGAGAGGCTGTCTCTCAGAATGTTTTGTAATAACTTTGTAAAGTAATAAAAGGCATTTATGAGGAAGAGTTCTTTGGAGATGATCTGGTGAGAATCTCTCCCCATGCATGCCCAAACATATATATTGTGTGAATGTGTAATTCTTTTTTATACTCTGCCACAGGATAAACGAACTGGGAGAGAGGAGTTAGCAGACAGCAGACTGGTCATAGACTGGTAGCATAGCAGCGCGAGGCGCAGGCTTTCACTTAAAAATCTCCTCTCATCAATTAGATTTTTCCGCCCGGTTTCGGTGGCAGAAAGTAAGTATTTTAAAGACACCTGACGGTTGGCAGTGGGACAGGAGTAGCTGGCCAGCAAAATAAACACGGTAAGCAGTACCCTTTATATAAAACTGCTATATTGAACATTTCCAAAGCATTCCTGTCTCATATCTAGCCTGAAGTGCCAAAATCGAAAAGTATTAATAGGAAAATAGAGAATTTAAGACTAACCTTTTTCTTTCCTCTGGAGGTGATCACTCCAACGTTAAGTCCAACGGGACTTAAGGTACAACGGTTGGCCCGCAGATCGGGACACAGAATTGAGGACTCTCAAACCTGATCTTGTGACAGAAAACGTTGCACCGGAGTCTGGGACTCTAGGTTACTGAAGCAAAAGGGTTAGGGAAAGTGTAGAATTTAGTAAATCTTAACATTATATGATTAAATAAGGGAGAAAAATATAGGACTGCAGTGTGTGAATGTTGTGAGAAATAAATTTGAGAACAGCGAATAGGAGACATTGCAGCCGTTTCAAGCATTAGGTTTGGACCAGCACTCGCTGCAATATTAAAGGTCTCCATAGTTGAAGAGGTTGAAGACGGGGAATCTAAAATCCATCCAGACCTGTGATTAGAACACCCAGTAGGATACTGCTTGAATAAATAGTATTCAAGTAGAAGCTTGGATGTTAGGGGCTGGATGAACGTCACTAGGCATTTTCCCTAGAAACAACCTGTTTTTTTTATAAAAGGTGAACGTGATATATTGTTATAATGTCAGAAGAAAAAAGTAAGTCCAGGTCTGCAGGACCTGGCAAAAGGTGGTTGACCTTAGATGAACAATTACAGAAATACCTCCAGGTTGTATTTAACATGGCAGGATCTAAGAGTAAGGGAGAAAAAGCTAAGAAAAAAGCAGCAGAATCATTTAAAAAGATGTGGGAAAAGTATGGGTATGAAAAAAGTGATAGATATTTTTTAAGTCAGATGTGTTTTCAAGAGGAAAAGCATTTTCAGGAAGAGGCAGAAAAAGCAAGTAAATTGATGGGGAGAAAGGGTAAGTTAGAGAGGGACAGCGATCAATTTCAGGAGAAACAGCACCATCATATGACAGACCACCAAAGAAAGATGATGAAGGAGAAAAGGAGAGGAATAGCTTAACTGGAACATTAAATCTAGCCCTTCACATTGAAGGAGGGAATTTGTGCTACACAAAAGAAGAATTAGATGTATGGGGAAAAATAGTACAACACCACGATGAGGGAACTCCTAAGGAGGAGGGTGGGGGAGACGATGCAGATGATCCAGATAACTTAGAACCGCCTCCCCGAGGAGACTTAAAAGGGGCTACAATGGCACCATTAATTAGTACTCATGAAGGTGAAAGATTATACAAACCTCTTAAATTAGCAGATGTGCAGGGAATAGACCAGTCCCTCCCATCCTTATCTGAAGGAGCCAATTTGTGGCTGAGGAAGTTTGATCAGGTGACTCAGGGACAGACTTTAGCTCTAGGTGACTTCAGAGCTGTGGCAGCACAATGCATGACACAGATATGTGAGATTTAGAAGCGGAAGCAGATATAGCTTGTAGGGTGGATGGTGCACTGTTTATCCAATATTCCCGTGATATTTATACATGGATGCGTATTCGATGGCCAGGAACACATGCTTCCAAAGTCCCCAAGTTTGTGTGGACACCTGAGGTGTCTCCTACAGATTATATTTCTCAGTGTAAAGACAAGTGGGTAGCGTTGAAAGGGGAGTACCCAGGGAGAGCGGATACAAACAGAGGTTGGTTCAGAGAAGCAGTTTTGGGAGGGGTTCCAGAATCAGTTCAAACAAAAATGAAGGAAAATCCAGATCTGCCTGGATCGGACCAGGGTAGATGGGAAGTGCACCTCACCCACTTCTTGCAAAAAGAACAAGATGATGACTATGACAAAAAGAAGGAGAAGGGTGATTTGGAAACTGCACTGTTAAAAATGCAGCTGAAGGAGGCCCAAGTTAAAATATCAGATTTAAAAGGCAATAAAAAGGGGAAGCAACTGGTAGTGGCTACACCTACACCTCCTCCCCCTTCTGAACCCATATTACAAACAGTGCTGTATTTGACACCACCAGCGTGCATGTATCCCCAGGTGGCCCCAATGGCCCCACCTCCAGTATATAATCACCAACAGTACAGGGGAGGTTACAGGGGGGCTCGTGGCGGGAGGGGCAGGGGACAGAGGGGAAGATTTCCTGGTAGAAGGTCAGACGCATGTTTCATTTGTGGACAAATTGGCCACTGGGCAAGAGATTGTGGGTGGAGCCAAGGCCCACCCACACAGGGACCCCCACCGTCTCAGCAGGGGCCACAGCATTACGCGCCACAACCTCATCTGGCCCCGCCCCAATGGCAGGGACAACCATCTTATTGACAATGCCCACAGAAAAGCCTGAGTGAGAGTGGTGCGGGAGACCCTCTACTCACAATGAACGTTGCTGGACATTCATTACCATTTCTTGTTGACACAGGCGCCACCTACAGCACTGTGGACAAGCAACCTCCACTTGCTGCACTTTCTGGGGAAAAGGTTTCTGTTGTTGGATTTTCTGGGGCTCAGATGTCTCTTCCTGTGACTAAACCCTTACCTGTGGAACTGGGAAACCAGCGGGTGGTACATCCCTTTATGGTATCATCAGTTACACCTGCAAACTTGATGGTCAGGGATCTGCTCATTAAACTTGGAGCTACACTTCTGTGTGGTCCTGACAGATTGATTGTTACCCTTCCCAGTGGACATTATTTTTTCTGTTCTGGATCTGATGGACAGTTCCTTCTTCAGGATGATACTCCACAGGTGGCAGATATCTTTTGGGCCAAGTTGACCCCTCCCTATGGACCACAGTCTGCTGCATCTTTTCTGTCTGACTGGAAACCATGGTTTCTGAACTTGAATCCTTATGTTCCCTCGCCAGATCCCTTACATGTCACCCTCCTGTATGAGAGGGGTGATCCTACAATTTATCAGGAGCAGTTTGAGAAAAAAATAGAAGGTAAGGATTGGACAGTAACTGCTGGTTCTTGTTATGTGGGACCAGAGGGAGTAGCCTTAGAAGCCAAATTGACTCCTCAACAAGCTCAATTTTACATGATGGGTTCAGAAGCAGTCTCTTCTGTTACATCCAAAACATCAGGCTAAAGATTTAGGCCCCATGGTGAAAAGAGGGACAGAAACCACTGACTGGGTATTAACTCAAATACCGAGCGTATGGTTTTCCTCCTCGATTGGCATATACAAAATTCATACCACGACATGGGATACTTCTATGTTAGAACATTTACACCTGACCCATTTCCATGGCATAGAAAAAACAAATCACCCAGCAGCTGTTAAAGCACTACAACTTCCTCCCACTCTGTGGTCCTCTGGTCCCACTGATGTGGGATTAGTATACACACAACAAAGCCAATTTCAACTCCTAACCCTTACTCTGAGTGCATTAACACCAGATTTACAGTGGTTCACCTGCATTGATCTGGCTAATGCCTTTTTCAGCTTACCATTAGCACCAGAGGTTAGATATATTTTTTCATTTACCTTCCGTGGGGAACAACTTAGATACACTCGCTTACCTCAAGGTTTTGCTCTTTCACCAGGTTAATTCAACCAAGTTTTTAAAGAATCTTTACAAAAATTAACATTACCTCAAGGATGTGTGTTAATTCAGTATGTAGATGACCTACTTTTAGCAGCACCAACTGCTGAAGTGTGCACCACAGTAACAATACAGATTATCCGCTTGTTAGCCCAAGAAGGTTACAAGGTTTCCAGGGATGAGTTACAGCTAGTGTTGAGAAGGTGTTGAGAATGTGAATATGATTATTTATCTTCATCTGATTACAAACTTCACTTAAAACTTTATTTTTTTTTCCAAGTAAAACAATTCTTTGGTAGCTGTCCCGTTTCAAGAATTTTATGAAAATCTAAAATTTGGATTATTAATTTATCCCCTACAGAGAATATGCCCAACTTCAAGTGAAATAGGAAATCTCTTCCTAATAAATTTGAAAATAATCTCTAGATTTTATGATTATCACAACAGGTTTTTCCTGTAGCAAAATCTATTATTTTTATTTCATTTTTCTAACAACTCAATCTCATTTTTAGTGGAAAACAAAATTCCTAATTTAATTTTATTTTTTTCATCTGGCTTCACTAACTTCCTACCATTTTGTCAATGAGATAATCAGCAACTGATATTTCCATAACAAAACATCACATCTCTATTCCTTGCTCTCTACTTATCTGCTCCTTCATAAAGATTCTACAAATTAGCTTATTATTATGATTATATGTGAAAGAGTCTGTTGCTAGATGCACAAAAAAATGGTACCATTCTCAACTGATATTGGGGCGAGGGCCGGCATCCTCTCCCAATCTCAGGTGTAGGTCCAGACATCTTTCTTGCTTAATCAGACCCTTAATTTTGTCCCATTAGCAACAACTCCATTGTGTGTAAATATTGAAGTGTGCTTAAACTCAGTGTGCTACGGTAACTAAAGTTGAATTTTGGAGTGCGTTACTACGTTCCTTACTACGGTAATCCCGTAACGAACATTTCTTCTCTTTTTTGCAGTCCCTAACCCAGCGCATTACAAGATTGTTTCCTTTCAACATGTATCTTATCTGTCATTAAAATGTTAGAAGCAAACATCTGAAGCTGCCGCTTGTTACAAAGAAGAAATTCACGTAGCCACCCAGCTGCTACCCCACAGGTCCTGTAGACATCCGCCTGTATTTCAAAATAAAATCACTCTGCTCATAATCCGTCATTTTTAAACCATTTCTTTCCTGCAGTGCCGGGGGCCCCTCGTCGGCCCGTCCCTTGTCGGGTCCCTGCTGGGGGGTGGGGTGCCCCTGGGCCCCGGCTCCCCCGGTCCATTGACCGGTCCATTGACTGGCCCGCCCCGGCGCGGCCGGTTGCCGGCGGGGCCCGTGGGCTCATCACTGCTGCCCCCCGGGCCCTTGCATAGTGGCCGCTGGATGTTCCCCTGGGGTTCTCCTTTGCTCCACTCTTGGGGGATGCGGTCGGCCCCACCCGGGTCCGCCTGGGGCTCTGGGGGTCCTTTGGACGTCTTTGCTCCGATCTCCTTCATGTCTGCATCAATTCCTGGGAGACGGATTGATGCCTGCTCACACCAACTATCGAACACTCTTATGGAGAAACCTTATATGCACCAGCATGCTAACACACACACATAGATGTGGGGTCTCTGGTGTTTAAGGATATATTCTTGGGCTGAGGTTATCATTACTAGAGCTTGATTAATCGGTACCATGAGTTTTTCTGTGACATTGTTGTTGTATTTTTATATCTATTTTTGTGTGATGTGGTTGTGTAATTCTTAGTTCACAATGTTTGGTTTGTTTTGTCGATGTTCCTTTTTCGTGTTATGTTTTGTTTTTCCCCCTCTCTCTGCCGTCCTGTGGGTATGGAGGCAGACTTCAATGTCTTCCTGTGTTTTCTTTGTTCCCCTTCCTCTCTTGTATTTTCCACTCACCCTCTCTCTTGACTTTTTGTTTCCTACCTCTCTTCTTTATCTTCCTTCTTTCTTCTCCTTAATTCTCAGTCTCCGTGTCCATAACATCAGGAATAAAAACCCCAACAATTCATAATAAAGATTTTTCACACATATATCAAGTGGTGGACTATAGCAAAAGCTGTACTGCTCCGTTTGTGAAAGTAAATCTGTTGGGCTTCTACTTGGTACTCAGACACCAATTCTGAGCTCCACACTGCCAAACAGGACACGTTAAAAAAAAAAAAAAAAAAAAAAAGGTTAAAGAAATGCTGTCCTTTTTAGGACTAACTAACTTTGGCCGTCACTATATACCCAGCTACACTAATCTGACCACTCCATTGCGTGCGCTGATAAATGAACATGGTATGAAACAATTAAATGCTCCTCCTAACTGGATGGTGGCAGCAGAAGAAGGGTTTATTGTTCTAAAACAGGAAATGGCAGCAGCAGCAGACTTGGCTCTGGCTGATTACAGACTAGAATCTTTTCTAGACTCCTCATAGACTGATGGAATAATCAATGGTGTCCTGTTTCAAAAGGTAGATGGACATAGACACATTTTGAAGTATCTCAGTGTAAACCTAGATACAACAGAAAACAGACACCCACCATGTACCCGGCATGCAGCTGGACTAGCCCATCTCATCTCTAAAACAGCACACATTGTTCGCGGGCATCCTCTCATGGTGTTAACTACACACGGGGTAATGGCATTCGTTAATTCTGAGGCATTTACCATGTCCACACTCAGACAACAGCGCATGAGCAAAATCTTGGAAGCACCTAATTTAACATTTGTTCATGAGGGTATCAACATGGCAGATCACATGAGGGGAGGTGTATCACATGACTGCATTGAGAAAACGGTTAAAGATAACAAAATCAGGGGCTGCCACCTTATCGTGGTGGAGGGGTTTGAGTGTCCCAATGATCCTAGGAGCTATGTTGTCGGGGGCTTTTGCTCCTGGTAGGGTCACCCATGGCAATGTGGTTCTAGGTGAGGGATCAGACAAAGTGCAGCCCAAAAGACCCCTATGATGGAAACGACAGATGGACTCAGTGTTCCCTCGCCCGGACGCGGGTCACCGGGGCCCCCCTCTGGAGCCAGGCCTGGAGGTGGGGCACGTTGGCGAGCGCCTGGTGGCCGGGCCTTTACCCATGGGGCCCGGTCGGGCTTAGCCCGAAGAGGTAACATGGGGCCCCCTTCCCATGAGCTCACCACCTGTGGGAGGGGCCATAGGGGTCGGGTGCTGTGCAGGATGGGCGGCGGCCAAAGGCGGGGACCTTGGCGGTCCGATCCTCGGCTGCAGAAGCTGGCTCTCGGAAAGTGGAACGTCACCTCTCTGGTGTGGAAGGAGCCGGAGCTGGTGTGCGAGGTTGAGAGGTTCCGACTGGACATCGTCGGACTCACCTCGGCGCACGGCTCTGGCTCTGGAACCCGTCTCCTCGAGAGGAGTTGGACTCTCTTCCACTCTGGAGTTGCCCCCGCTGAGAGGCGCCGAGCTGGGGTGGGCATACTTGTTGCCCCCCATCTCGGCGCCTGTACGTTGGGGTTTACCCCGGTGAACGAGAGGGTAGCCTCCCTCCGCCTTCAGGTGGGGGGACGGGTCCTGACTGTTGTTTGTGCTTACGCGCCAAACAGCAGATTAGATAACCCACCCTTCTTGGAGTCTTTGGAGGGGGTGCTGGAGAGTGCTCCTCCTGGGGACTCCCTTGTTCTGCTGGGAGACTTCAACGCTCACGTGGGCAATGACAGTGAGACCTGGAGGGGTGTGGTTGGGGGGAATGGCCCCCCCGATCTAAACCCGAGTGGAGTCTTGTTATTGGACTTCTGTGCTCGTCATGGATTGTCCATAACAAACACCATGTTCAAGCATAAAGGTGTCCATATGTGCACTTGGCACCAGGACACCTTAGGCCGCAGCTCAATGATCGACTTGGTTGTTGTCTCATCTGATCTGCGGCCGCATGTTTTGGACACTCGGGTGAAGAGAGGGGCAGAGCTGTCCACTGACCACTACCTGGTGGTGAGTCGGCTCCGATGGTGGGGGAGGAAGCCGGACAGACCTGGAAGGCCCAAACGTGTTGTGAGGGTCTGCTGGGAACGTCTGGCAGAGTCTCCTGTCAGAAGGAGCTTTAACTCACACCTCCGGCAGAACTTTGAACACGTCCCGGGGGAGGCGGGGGATATCGAGTCCGAGTGGACCATGTTCCGCGCCTCCATTGCCGAGGCGGCTGACCGAAGCTGTGGCCGTAAGGTGGTCGGTGCCTGTCGCGGCGGCAACCCCCGAACCCGCTGGTGGACACCGGCGGTAAGGGATGCTGTCAGGGTGAAGAAGGAGTCCTACCGAGTCTTTTTGGCTTGTGGGACCCCTGAAGCAGTTGATAGGTACCGACAGGCCAAGCGGGATGCGGCTCGGATGGTTGCTGAGGCAAAAACTCGGGCATGGGAGGAGTTTGGAGAGACCATGGTAAACGACTTCCGTACGGCTTCGAAGCGATTCTGGTCCACCATCCGGCGTCTCAGGGGGGGAAAGCGGTCTGCCACCAACACTGTTTACAGTGGGGATGGTGTGCTGCTGACCTCGACGCGGGACGTTTTGGGTCGGTGGATGGAATACTTCGAAGACCTCCTCAATCCCACCAGCACGCCTTCCAATCTGGAAGCAGGGTTTGGGGACTTGGGGTCGGGCTCTCCAATCTCTGGTGCTGAGGTCACCGAGGTCGTTAAAAAGCTCCTCGGTGGCAAGGCTCCGGGGGTGGATGAGATTCGACCGGAGTTCCTCAAGGCTCTGGATGTTGTGGGGCTGTGTTGGCTAACGCGGCTCTGCAATATTGCGTGGACATCGGGGGCAGTTCCCTTGGATTGGCAGACCGGGGTGGTGGTCCCCCTGTTTAAAAAGGGGGACCACAGGGTGTGTTCCAACTACAGGGGGATCACACTTCTGAGCCTCCCTGGTAAGGTCTATTCAGGGGTTCTGGAGAGGAGGGTCCGACAGATAGTCGAACCTCGGATCCAGGAGGAACAATGCGGTTTTCGTCCTGGCCGTGGAACACTGGACCAGCTCTACACCCTCAGCGGGCTCCTGGAGGGTGCGTGGGAGTTCGCCCAACCGGTCTACATGTGTTTTGTGGACTTGGAGAAGGCGTTCGACCGTGTCCCTCGGGGGGCCCTGTGGGGGGTGCTCCGGGAGTATGGGGTACCGGGCCCCTTGATACGGGCTGTTAGGTCCCTGTACGACCGGTGCCAGAGTTTGGTTAACATTGCCGGCAGTAAGTCGGGCTTGTTTCCAGTGAGAGTTGGACTCCGCCAAGGTTGCCCTTTGTCACCGATCCTGTTCCTAACTTTTATGGACAGGATCTCTAGGCGCAGCCAAGGCGTTGAGGGGATCCGTTTTGGTGGCCTCAGGATCGGGTCTCTTCTTTTTGCAGATTATGTGGTCCTGTTGGCTTCATCGGAGCGTGATCTACAGCTTTCGCTGGAGCTGTTCGCAGTCGAGTGTGAAGCGGCTGGGATGAGAATCAGCACCTCCAAATCCGAGGCCATGGTCTTGAGCCGGAAAAGGGTGGGGTGCCTCCTCCGGGTCGGGGATGGGGTCCTTCCCCAAGTGGAGGAGTTTAAGTATCTGGGGGTCTTGTTCACGAATGAGGGAAAAATGGAGCGGGAGATCGATAGACGGATTGGTGGGGCATCTGCAGTTATGCGGGCGATCTACCGGTCTGTCGTGGTGAAGAGAGAGCTGAGCCAAAAGGCGAAGCTCTCGATTTACCGGTCGATCTACGTTCCTACCCTCATCTATGGTCACGAACTCTGGGTGGTGACCGAAAGAACGAGATCACGGATACAAGCGGCTGAAATGAGTTTCCTCCGCAGAGTGTCTGGGCTCTCCCTTAGAGATAGGGTGAGAAGCTCGGTCATCCGGAGGGGGCTCAGAGTAGAGCCGCTGCTTCTCCACATCGAGAGGAGTCAGTTGAGGTGGCTCGGGCATCTGGTCAGGTTGCCTCCTGGACGCCTCCCTGGTGAGGTGTTTCAGGCACGTCTCACCGGGAGGAGGCCCAGGGGAAGGCCCAGGACACGCTGGAGGGACTATGTTTCTCGGCTGGCCTGGGAGCGCCTTGGGGTTCCTCCCGAGGAGCTGGAACAAGTGGCTGGGGAGCGGGAAGTCTGGGTCTCTTTGCTTAGGTTGCTGCCCCCGCGACCCGACCCCGGATAAGCGGAAGAAAATGGATGGATGGATGGATGGATGGAAAATCAGGATAGACTTACAATCTCAAACTCTTCCAGATAGTATATCCTTGTTTACTGATGGCTGCTGTTTCAGGTCTCCCAGTGGAGAGCTACAGGCAGGGTATGCAGTAGTTCAGAAAACTACTGATGGGTTTCAGGTAAGAAACAGGGGAAGCTGGAAGGGAAACAGTCAGCATAGAAAGCAGAAATCAGGGCTCTGATTGAAGCATGTAAGTGGGGAGAAGGAAAAAGAACAACAATAAATACTGATTCTATGTATGCCTGGTCGGCTTTACATATTGGACTCCCCCAATTGAAAATTAGTGGGTTTCTCACCACTCAGGGACAACCAATACAACATCAGCAAGAAATGATTGAGCTTCTACATGCTGTGCAGCTTCCCTCTGCACTAGCTGTTAAAAAATGCAAAGGGCACAGTAAGGAAAATACATTTGAAGCTGCCGGAAATGCAGCAGCGGATACAGCTGCCAAAATCGCTGCTGGGTATCAGCAAGCTCATGATTGGATGATGACAATGGTAGCAAAAGTTACTGAAAACATGGAGGATTTTATTAAAACTGAAAAAAACAGTACTGCGCCTCAAGTCAAGGAAAATCTGTTTGGCTACAAAGGGGAGCAGTACAATCTCAGGGACTCTGCTGTAGCCCAGATGGTCGTCCAGTGTTACCTTCAAACATGAAATCTGAGATTTTCCAAGAAGCACATGGCTTGGCCCATGTAGGTGCCGCTCAGATGAAAATAAATTTATGTTTTTGGTGGTACCCTTACATGACAAACTGGATAAAACATTTTTTACATGAATGCAAAGTGTGTGGTGAATTTAATTCTAAACCCACCATTAAACCTGAAATGGGGTGGTTTAAAGAATTATCACATCCTGGTGAAGAAGTTGTCATTGATTACACTGATATGGGAATACCGGTGAAGGGCTACAAGTACCTTCTGGTTCTGACTGATCCATTGACAGGCTGGCCAAGCGTGAGGATAGTGAAACTGTTGTTAAGTGCTTGATTAATTATTACATTCCCTGGCACGGTTTTCCTCGAACTGTGCGAAGTGATTCAGGAACACATTTTAAAAATCAGCATCTTCAGTTTGTAGAAAAACAGCTGGGATTAACCCACAAATTTGGGATTGTGTATCATCCACAGTCTCAGGGGTCAGTGGAAAGAATGAACCAGAATCTTAAAACCAAAATAGCTAAAATAATGGCACAAACAGGACTGACGTGGGTAGATGCCCTTCCGATAGCACTCATGGCTTTCAGGTCACCAGTTTGTAGGACTAAAGGACCTTGTGAGTTACAGACTGGCAGGGTATTCCACGGACTTCGGACTGTGACTGACCCGACTCCTCAGAACCCATCCTCTGACTATCACATCTTAAAAGCTTTGGTAAAATCTTTCACAACAGCTCCTCCTGCAGTACAGGGCCCAGCTCCACTCCCCAGTGAAGCTGCCTGGGTGTGGTTGAAAGTCATTAAAGGGAAGTGGCATAAACCCAGGTGGACGGGTCCCTTACCAAGTTACTGCCAGAACCACTCACGCTGTTCAACTGAAAGGGAAGGGCTGCACCTGGTATCATTGGAGCCAATGTTCTCCCGCATCTGAACCACAACTGTCCCTCGCAGAAGTAAGGGAGGCCCTGAAGGGGACAACAGAGGGAGAGTAAAGGTTCTTAGGTGCTATCGAGCCCGGCTTTTATTCTCTGAAGAAAATCTGTCAGGGAGGAGTGATCAGGGGTTAGATCACTCCTAAAGAGGGTAAGGGGTACTTAATTCTTAAGCCTGAAAAACATTACAAAAAATACATATACATTTTTATAAAGGCTGGTTAAGTATTCCCTGAAGATCAAAGGAAAAGAGAAGAAAAGAGGTTCACCCTCGAACCAGTGGAGGACAGTAAACAGAAACTGATGAGCATCTTCACATTTTATATTTTATCTTAATTTACATCTTATCATTTATATTATATTTTAGCTTAGCTTGATTTTATCTACGTACCTTTTAAAGATTTTGTTATTTGCATTTTTTAAAATAACTCCAGCTGCATCAATATTTTGGAAAAAAAGACAAATTTATTCATAATTTTTTTTATTTAATAATAATAAAAATGTTATTTTATTTTAATGCTCATATTTTTTATCATTTACATTCTATTTAAAAAGAAAAATTAAAGCTTAAGTTGTTGTGCAAATTATACAGATTGAAAATGTTTAGCTACAGGAGGTTGGGAAGAAATCCCCTAACTGATCCTATTTGGGGTAATTGGACGGTTTTAAGCTGCGCGGTTTTTGTACTATTATTAATATTGAATGTTATATTGCTTCTGAATTGCGACTGGCCCTACAGATATGCAGCTTACTGCCAAAACACAGACAACTGCGTGCATCCCAACAGCTCAGTAAATTCCAAAAACCACTCAGATATCTGGATAATACAACGTGGCAAAAGATGGGTATCAGACCCTCATTTAGGCGTTAAAGATGAAGACCCTCTGCATGGATACCATCTTAATCAGTGGTATAACTATGTGGAAGTTCTTGCAAGATCGAAGAATTATTCTAACTGCTATGTGTGTTTTATCATGCCAAAGAGCTCCTCTCAACCTGTATTGGATCCATTCCCATTGTCATTTAGGAGTTCTTTTTGTGTATTCCAGACTGATGTGAAGCGCTATGGCGGTCATCAGATTAACTGGAACAACTGTACTTTAGTGTCCTACTTGCGTCCTCAAAATTTCACAGCGTATAAACTCCTTACTGCACTTGAACCACTTGCAATGTTTCCACAATCTTTTTTGGGGGTAGCACATTTAAAATCCTCTATGACTTTTCCGGCTTGTTTTCATAGCAACGGGACAAGGAATCTAGGACGATTGTCTCCAATTAGATGCCAAAAATTGTACACCCCTAAAAAGTGGTAGTTACATAGTAGTTACACTATTAGTCAAACCTTAGATCAAAATGAGACCTGTCCGGGTAATATTAGTTCTTTGTATTCTACTAGTACTCATCCCGTAGGAAATTATTCGTTTGTAAACTGGGATAATGCAGCGTTACCTGGGAAAAAGGGCACGAAACCAGTAGATGACATATATTGGCTATGCGGACACAAGGTGTATGTTTGCCTGAAAATTGGGGTGGAGTATGCGCGCCAGTAGGATTAACTGACCACACGTTCATAATCACCACAAAACAGAAAACTGATTCAGATAAAAATGAAAGTAGGAATAAACAGTCTCTAAGCAAAATAGAAGTTCAAAAGCATGACAGTGTTTGGGGTAGTGATGTCCCAGACGACCATAAATTATGGACCACAGCTAAGAAAATAATTGGATCACTGATTCCCTTAATAGGGGTTGGAAATGGGAATCCAACAATAAAGAGATGAAAGCGTTTTCTGCTTAGTAACCAAAAGTAGTATATTAAAAGGGGCTTAACCTATTAGGGATGGACTACAGGCACACTTTGCATCTATATGAATATGTATTATCTAGCTGATTGGATCCTGTAAGAGAGGCTGTCTCTCAGAATGTTTTGTAATAACTTTGTAAAGTAATAAAAGGCATTTATGAGGAAGAGTTCTTTGGAGATGATCTGGTGAGAATCTCTCCCCATGCATGCCCAAACATATATATTGTGTGAATGTGTAATTCTCTTTTATACTCTGCCACAGGATAAACGAACTGGGAGAGAGGAGTTAGCAGACAGCAGGCTGGTCAGGGACTGGTAGGAGAGCAGCGCGAGGCGCAGGCTTTCACTTAAAAATCTCCTCTCATCACTAGTTAATGCTTATTAAGGTATATTTGCTGTTTGAATTATTAAAATAGGCAGTTATAAGTGCTTTCAGATGGGACCTCAAGTATTTGCTGATTTCAACTGTTCGTGGGTTGGTGTGGTCCATAACCCCTGCAAATACCCGGGGTCCTTCATTGAATTATAACAGTTGAATTAAATTTCTTGGCAGAAGTAGGAACTCTAAATAGGAAATGAAAACACCAACATGATGATTCTACTAAAAGTCAGATTCAGACTTTATTTTTAATATTAGACAGACAGACTTTTATATGGGTTTGAGGGACCACATTTCTGAGACACAGAAAAACATTTAAACAGACTATAAGAGAGCAGTCTAGGCCCAACCTCATTTTCTCTCCATGCATTTCCATATTTATGCAAATGATACCCAAATGTACTTTGGCTATATGTTGAACCAGACAATGTTGTCACAATAAACTCAGTCCCGCACTAACAGTAATAAATAAATGGTTTAGCAGTAACTGTCTAGAGCTAAATAAAGAATGAGCCCTGAAATCAACAGTGATTGGCCTTTGATAAACCTAGAAGAGTAAACCCAATGGATAAAATCTGACGTCACAAATCTGACTGTCATCTTAGTGTCCAGATAAAGATTTGATTCTGATGTTAGACATTTTCCACTACATCCATGTCCCACCTGAAGAATTTAGTGAAGATGACAAAATTTTTGGGCAAAAGTAGATTCATAATTTTTCATCTGTACCTTTTTCTTAAGTAGACTATTTGTTGGCATGGCCAAAAGTCCTAAATGGAAATGTCAACCTGTCCAAAATATTGCATCTATGGTAATAAAAGTAACTAAGAAGAGACAAAACATTATTCCAGTATTAGCTGCTCTGAGTTGGTCATATTTTACTTTTAGAGTTAATATTGAGATACTTATTCTTACAACAAAACTTTAAATAGGTTTGGATGAAGCAACATCACAAACTCATTTTTGGAACTATATTCCCTCTAGACCATTCAGACAACTTACTAAAAATTCTTTACAATGGCTAGGAGATACACCCTTTGCCGACTATCAATGGGGAACCAGCCAACTTCAAAACCAGCATTGTTGGCTCACAAACCAAGCAACTAGCCATGAGACGCAGTATTTCCTGCTGACTGTAAGGCTCCAGCTCTTGTCTCATTTAGTGCTTGGATATTCAGTGTTATTACCATGTTTATTACTCCCTTTCTGGCAAGAAAAACACTATGCATCATTCATCAGAAAGATTGCTTGAAGTCTAAATTGAAGTAGATAAATCAACATCTACCATGAGAAAAAGAAATGATGTTCTAGTCAGTCTTTGCCACAGAGCAATGGCACAGAAAAAGCAACTGGAGGCTGAAGACTGCATGTATTTGTAACGATGCTAACAGTTGTAATGAATAAATAACTAAAACTTGATGTATTATGCATGAAGCAATTTCTGAAGCAGGATTGAAAACTGTGTTAAAAAAAGGGTGGAATGTTTTTAGTTTTCAATATTTCTGTGGTGGAATGCAAATCAACAGGCAGACGTTAAGAGGGAAGCCATTGATCATCTGTGCCTGCTGGAGTCATAAGTGAACATGCCAGAATTGTAGATCACTTATCACAATGTAAAAAAATAACAATTGGCACACTTTTTATGAGCTCTCTGTTAATTGAGATAAATGAATAAGAACATTAGCTGAAATTGATAATTATTCAGCCATTATCTGCTAATAAACATTGTAATTGTACCAATTATCTTACATAGAATACAATTTTTCCCTTTGTTACTCCACTACATAAACACCTAGTTCAAATTTAACTAAAGCTCTCTGCATAATGAAAATGTTCTTGCCATTTTAACACCATAGTGAAGAAGGAAGACAATGTCATGTAGTAATATCTCAGTAAAGTCCCAGGCCATAACCTCGCATTTCCACTTTTTGTAGAGTTAAAATCCAAATAATAACACAGTTTTTCTGTCACAGCTTAAGAGGAACTGCAGTGAACAAACAGCATTATGAAAACCAAGGAGCACAGCAGACAGCTGTGGGATAGAGCATCAATACCCCAACCTTTAGAAATCTCATTAAGCATTGTTAAATCCATTGTCTAAAAAAAATAATGAGTAAGGCACAACTGCTAACTAACCAAGACGAACAGCAAGAACCAAGACACTTAAACCCCAAGGCTGGGCAAGGAGAAGAAAGGACAATGACCCTAAATATAGAGCCAGGTGGTGGTGTAGTTTTGGAGTGTTCAACTCCAGTCTTGGAGGACCAGTATCCTGTGTGTTCAAGATGTGTACCAGCTCCAACACAGCTTATTCATATGGCTGAATAACCTCCTCACCATATCCTTTTCCTGTAAGAGTCTGCTAATTACCCATCCATTTCATTCAGGTGTGTTGAACTAAGTAAAAATCTTAAGAATGCTGAAAACCATCCTTTGAGGATAGAGTGACGACACCACTGGCTTATATGGAGTTAAATCAGGGCCATAATGTTTGTGTATTTGAAAGAAATATTTGAAACTGAAAATATGTAAGCTGAAAACGAAAGTCAAGTTTTTATTTTGAACATTGAAAAACAAAAAATTGGGTTCAAAATGAAATGAAATGGTATAGGTTTATATTAATTGAAATTTCAATGGTATTTTTATTTTGTAATTTTCTGATTAAACTTTAGAAAAATCTGAAACTGTGAAGAACTTTTTCAACCGTAATTAGAAAGATCTGAATCTGAAAAAAGAAAATCTGAAACTGAAAAAAAAATCTTAAACTTGAAAAAAAATATAATACTGAACATTATGAATTCAAGTTTATTCAAAAAATTACAAAATCAAAATACCATTGCAATTTCAATTAATATAAATCTTCAATACCATTTCATTTCATTTTGAACCCAATTTTTTGTTTTTCAATATTGACAATGAAAACTTGACTTTCGTTTTCAGCTTACATATTTTCAGTTTCAAATATTTCTTTCAAATACACAAACATTATTCAATTCAATTCAATTCAAAAATAATTTATTGATCCCAGAGGGAAATTAAGTGTTGGTATAGCTCATTTAATTAATTCTTTAAAGAGTTGTTGTAGATGATGATGGCTGTGGGCAGGAAGGATTTCCTGTAGCGGTCTGTATTGCAGCGAAACTGAAGAAGCCTCCAACTGAAGACACTGTGTTGTTGTATGACAGTCTCATGAAGAGGATGCTCAGGGTTGTCCATAATCTTTTTGATTTTATGAAGAATCCTTCTTTGCATCATCATCTCCAGATGTTCCACAGTTTTCCCCAGAACAGAATCAGCCTTTTTATCAGGTTGTTTAGCCTTTTTAAGTCCCTGGCTCTGATGCTGCTACCCCAACAGATGATGGCTGAAGAGATTACACTCTCCACAACAGACTTGTTGAAGATCTGCAGCATCTTGCATTATGGCCCTGATTTAACTCCATAGCTTGGCTCAAAGTATATTCATGTCTTAGAATATATTAAGTTGAGAGTTATAAAAAGTCAAGACCTAAATGCAATTATGATTCTAAGGTGAGAACTGAACAGTGATGTTCACAAATACTTTCGGAACTGACTGAACCTTTGTTATATATTCTGCAAATGTGAATAGAGTTTTACTTGTATTAAACTTCCAAAAGCAAAAATCATTTCCCTTTCGCTTAACAATTAAACAGAAGAGGACACAGAAGTTCAAGGGGTATAAAAACTTTAGCAAGATATTGTATTTTACAAAAATCCTCAAAACTACCTAAATGAATTATAATTGAAGTGTTTCTCTGACCGGACAGTATATTCTCACATAACAGCCTGAATGGTAGAGTTCTCATTTGATGTTTTTTCTTTCAAAAGACTATTATCTCCAGCAAAGAAATGTTCATTTAATGCCGAGTGACTTGTTGGCTTCTTGTCAGATCATATTCACTGATTTCTTATTTTGGATGGACAGTCAGAACTCATAAGTGTTATGTTGCAGTTCAGAAAAGCGCAGAGACAGACATAGGTTAACAGGGGATATTTAATAATAAACAAAAATGAAGACTTACAAGGGTAGTAGTAGGGAGAACAGGTCATGGATAGCGGCCAGAAAAAACAGGCAAAGTAATAGAAAAATCCTACAGTTAACAATAAAAACCAGCAAGCTCAAAATACTGAAAAAGGAGTGGAGAAGGACACTGGATGCAGGTGAGAAATTAATAAGGTGATTGGGAACAGCTGTGGAAGGATCAAACAGAGCAAAGAGGCAGGCAGAGGGAAGGTGAATAACTAAGACAAAGGAGTTAAACTAAGACTCAAACTACAAACCAGGGGGAAAATATTAACACTGATCTAAGAGAACTAAATTCAAATGCACAACGAACAGAACAAAAAAATAAACTAAGAAACTAAACACAAAGGACTTAACTTATATGCAAAACCTTTCAAACAATAATTAATACAAAGAACTGAATATGGCAAGACCTAATGAATAAAAATGACAACAAAGTAATGCTTGAAATACAAGCACAAATAAAAACCAACACCCAAACAACCAAGGATCATAACAGTAAGGTTGTTACTAAACGTTAAAGAAATTAAACATGGGGTGGCTTTTAGATGCCTTGAATGGTAAAGCAACATTTTGGTGTCCTCAAGATCTGTTCTTAAACACAATTCATTTCAGGTCTATACACTGTTCATTTAAAATCAATTTTTTTTTTTTACTGTGATACAACAATTCAACTTCAACTTCTGTTTACATGCATGAGTATTATAAAATATTTAATGTGTCATATAGCTGGAGTCTGTCTCACTTAGAAAAGAGGCAAAAAGAGAAACTGATAACTCATGGTGGGATGCACTAGTTTTTTTTGTTTAATGCAATGACAACAAACAGTACTTATGCTTTATCACAGAATGGCATTAATACAGAAGTGCTTTTAGCAGGATGTAAAACACACATGGAAATCTCTTCCATCAAGCACAAATATGACTCTGGAGAGTCTTAAAAAATGTATGCCTTATGTTGGGCTTTATTCAGTCTTTCTTGCCATTGCCATACTCTCGCTGTGCTTGATGGTTCATTCTGCATAAAACTGCATTCGAAGATGATACTCTGAAGTCATTCCCCTGCCAAATGACAGACCACAGTACAACAGCAGTCAGCTCTATGGAAACACAGCAGGCTGCAGCAGTGATTTTGAATCAAATGCTCTGAGATGGATAAAACAAGCACTGTCATGATCTTTAAGGATGCTTTGGAGAGAAAGAAGAAAATTACTTTATATGAACAATGGGGGGTACTTAAGAGTTTAAATTTGAAATTTAAGAGTATTATAAACATATCAGTACTGACATTCTGCGAGCTGTACTTTAACTACCACTGTTTTTTTATGACTAACAGACACTTGCATAATGGGAGGTATCTTTATCTAAAAATAAAATGTGTAAGTGTTTGCATTAGCTTTAAATAATGTTTTTCAAAAGTCATTAAGGTGAGTCATGACTCTCATGTGTTAACTAAATGTTAGGGGAAGTGATAGTATAATAGTCACAGTAAAATACCAGAGAATATAGCCTCACTTGTCTTGTGTGTGAAGTTCTGTCACCAGAATACAATCCATACTGGGAAGGCATGTCTTTTAATTCAAGCACCTCTTTAATATGTAAAAAGTGATTCTCAAAACTGACATCCAACTATAAGGTGGCATAATCTAAGGACCTGTTTATCTATGGTTATATTACAAAAACTGGACAGAGTGAAACATGAGAATTTCCCATTTATTCCAATTAAGAATTTTCATTGAGTACAAAATATGATTGATGTGTAGGGACTTTTGTATTATTTTTCTTATACAGCAGTTGCAAGAGAGAATTTGCTGTACATGGAATAACCTTGTTTAGCACAAATAATACCAATGAAATATGACTGTTTAAAATTTGTTGGACCAGCGGCTCTAATTATGAGGATTTAGAGTGTAAGGTTTCAGTGCGCTTTCAACAACTGTGTGATATTAGTGAGGCCTTTTATTAGATTGTGAAATATTCACCGTTATTCATGCAAATGAAAACTCATTCTGCCTTTTAACTGCAACACTATCCAAAATAATTCTAGGCCCTAAATTGATCAAAATGTTTTCATCAATAAAGTCATGACTGTCAATTTATTACACTGAAAATGGAAAGCATCAAGATGCTGAAAATATATTTAACAAAGCACTTCATATTAAAATCTCTTAAAGGCCAGATATCATCACATTTAAGAGCCTATTTATGACCTACATTTCCACTGTTTGTCAAAGCACAAAAGTAATTTTAAAACACAATTTTCTGACACAAAAAAGGTTTTGATTCATAGCCTCAAAACCAAATCCATTTTACATATATGAATGATGTCAAAGCATCTGTAACCACACCATCTGGAAGCCCAGTCTGTTTGGCAATAAAAAGAAAATGAATTTTTTTTCTTTAAAACACAACCAAAACATACCTTTTTAATGTACGTATGTCAAATAGATGTGTGGTTACTTTTTAGAGACACTAAAAAAAGAGTACAACTGCAAAGATGTAGGAAGTAACTGCAAAGATGTAGGAAGTAACTACATGAGGAATATCCCTAAACAACTATATTGTTAGATTTTGAGGAAGGAATAAGGGGTGAGAACAAAACACGACTTATACACAAGCAGGGAGTCAATAGTCAGACCTCTGAGGACATTGTGGGTGTTATGAATATAAAATGTGGCAGGTAAGAAAATACTTTTTTTCTACTTGTCTGAGTCATTTAAAGGTCAGAGCATTTCAGTTAAGCTTAACTTCCCTTCATCCACCACATGTATGGGATCAGTTTGTAGTAGTTATTTAGGGCCAAACAACATGTTGTTGTTGTTGGGAAGTAACTGTAGACAGACTTATAAAGTTTAGGTGGTGTGATAGACAGTGAGCTCAGGATAGTGTGTTACCTGATATTTCACATCAATGCAGTGATACAAATATGCAGAGACAAATTTGACAAACACGGACGGCATGGCTTGCTAAAATAAAGTAAGCTATTCTGGTGACACATTTTTTTTGGAGAAATAAGAATGGGACTACTGATCAGAAGCATAAATCTGTGTGCTGAAATTACATTTCAAATTAAACATGGTTCAGTACAGATAAGGGTATTGTGAACTTCAACTTGGAGGGTTATGAACTCAGATATTGTAATAGACTAAACAAAGGTGGAGGAAAAGTTGCATTATTTGTGGATAAAAAGCTGCATTTTAGAGTACTGATAGTATGACAGCTGAAATTGAAATGTACTTGAATGTTTAACAACTGAAATATGTAAGGAAAACCAAAAACCTGTCATGATTAGAACACCAGGTTCAAACGCAGGCATTTTTACAGCTCGGGTGGAGAAAATGTATTGTCTGAAGTTTGCCAGTGACCATATGGATGATGCAGAGGAGGCATGGGATAAAGTCATGTGCTCAGATGAGACCAAAATAAAACATTTTGGTCAAAATTTCACTCAGTGTTTGGAGGAAAAAGAAGGATGAGTTGCATCCCAACAACATCATCCCTACTGTGAAGCATGGGCGTGGAAACATCCTGCTTTGGGGCTGCTTTTCTGCGAAGGGGACAGGACGAATGCACAAATGATTATTTTAAAAAGTTTTACATCATAAAATACACGTGAGAAAACTTGCACAGGTATAACAATGTGGTAAAAATTTATTTTACAACCCATTTAGATCCATGTAAAACATAATTTGGGTCTCGATCTCAGCTATACTGTATTGGCTGAGTGAAAAAGAACCAGCTTGTAGGTGAAATGTGCAGATTCAGAATAGGCTACTTGCACACTCACTTCCGGATTCCTAGCATTAATGCTCCTCCGTTTCCGGTTAGTCCTGCTCCTGTTTAACAATGGTGACATTCTACACCCGATGCCTGCAAGAGCTCCCAAAAATTGGTATTTCCGATGTTCATTGGATTTCCAGAGCCACAAAAGCTTCAGCCAGCAAACTGGACAAGGGATTTAAACTGTATCATATATACACAGCTACGAAGGTAAGAAAACCGTGAACTGATCAAACTGACAAATCTGAAGTAAGTTAATAATTTTTAAAATCATGTTTATTCCTGTTATGAAGGTTACAAAATCAGAATTGTTGTAGGGAGAGAAAAAAAAAGCATTCAGGGGGGTATTCTCCTTCTACCAGCATTAGTAACCATAACAGTGAGCTTTGTTACTATTTTTTTTATAAAGGTGAAGTTCAAATACTGATATATTTCTTTTATTCTTAGGTTGGGCTTCTTTATTCATCACCGGTGGTACTAACACACAGCGAGTGCTCGGGTGTGGCTGGCACTCATATGTGCAATCACACAGTGGCACTGCTCTTCCAAGACCGCCCATTACTCCTAACTCAGAGTGCCGGTTGTCCCTCCTTTGTACAGCTGTACTGATTCTGAGCCGCAATGGCACAAACCATGCACAATGGTAAATGGTTTTGTATTGTTCCTTATTTCTATTTAATTAGCAATTGCACACATAAATGTTCTGTGATTTCAGGGTGTGAAGCTAGGACCCATCAATGCCATGATTTTCACGAAGCTGGTTCCAAATAGGGTTGTTTTTGTAACAGGGTTGGTGGAATTTGTGGAAATGTTGTGCTTGCCAAAATTTAGCAATGTAATTTGCCAAAGGCTAATTTTTTGACATGGCAGGTAGTGATATGTTTTTCCAGGTGAAAAAACAAAAGAAATGAAAAACAGAAGTATCCACCTTCACTTGAAAAGGGTATGGAGTTGTGCATTGCTCATTTTGTCAGTTGTGCTAAAATAATGGGTACTTTTCAAGACTTCTTTTTTCCTAGTCATATACATTTTATGATCGTTAATAAAACTACTGTAGGTAAAAAATTTATAAAGTATTTATGGCCTCTATTGAATTTAAACTTTCAAACAAGCGGAAAACCAAAACCTTTTTAATTAACTTTTAGAGGAGCTATAGTTATGCAGAGCTGCTCGTTATTAACAAGTCAAATGTTACATCAGAAAAATGGCAACAAATTCAGATCTAATGTTAAATGTGTCACGCCCATGGGTTGCTCACTGTGACAATTCCAAGACAGCAACTGAGGCACTCATTTGCGAGTTAAATAAGAGCTGGGAGGAACGAAGCAGATTGTGTGAATTAATTATAGTCAATTTAACAGCGCAACCAAAAACATGTAAAAACAAAGACCCTTGTTCAAACTATCCACACTTTCATAGACTTGAGTGCAAGCAGCGCGACACAGGTAGTACACAGGTGCTCAGATCTCTACCAGTCTGTTGTCTAGGGGATGGTTTTGACCTCAATCTACACAGTATGAACTACATCAGGTCAAGGTCCACTCAACATTCATACATTAATGCCACACGATTATTCAGATGTGCGGCTGTCATCACACCTGTCATTATTCTGCTGAGAGTATACCTCTGCGGAGCTTCTGCTGAATGATGTATCACCTGTCGGCTTGGAAATCACCAGTACTTCCATCACACTCTCCCCCTCACCTTGTAGGAGCCGAGCTGCGGTGCACAGGTGTGCTACCTTAAAGGGAATTTACGTTTTCCTCTCCTTCCACTGTATCTTTGTTCATTGCTGTCATGGCAGCTGTCATCATAGGTATGTCAAACTTCATTAGAGGAGGGATTTGGTGCGGTGCTTGTTGCGTCGCTGGCTGCAGGTGGCTTGAGGTACTAACATTAACTGTCCTCTTGTTGTGTCCCCATGGGACATCTGAGAGCTCAGCGGTGCATTTTCTGCTTCTCTCACATGACTTTGACCTGTCTGTTATGCATAATAACTCTACACCAACCCTGTTACATGCCAGCTTCTCTTGTGTCATAAGTTATCAAAGGCCAGCTCTGTTTGTGACTGCAGATTCAGTTTGTTCCAGTTTATTCTAGCTGTAAAGAAGATATTAGGTTTGAATCCTGGCCTGGGGTCTTTCTGCACGGACTTTGCATGTTCTTTCCAAGCATGGATGGGTTCTCCCTAGGTTCTCTGGCTTCCTCCCACAGTCATAAAACATGGCTGTTAGGTTAATGCTCTAAATTGTCCTTAGGTATGAATGTTTGCGAGTAGGGTTGCCTTTGTTTTTCTACGTTGCCCTGTGATGTACTGGCAAACTGGTCAGGGTGTACCCCGCCACTCCACTGGAGATACAGTAGACATTAGCGCTTCCCAACTATATTAGCTTTATTGTCCTCTCTTTTTCTTTAAGTTTGAGAGTGTATACATGCATGGTTGTGTGTCTCTGTGTTTCCTTATGATGAGTAGGCAGTGTTTCAGTGCAAACCTGTCTCCCAACCATTGACTGGTGAGATAGGCAACAAACGCCCCCAAGGCACTCATACACTTTAACTTTGTTATCTTGCATCCACATCCATCAATGCATTTTTGGATGATTGCTGTGATGCGTTGTGGAACGGACCCAAATGCAGAGCAGCGTTTAGAGCTGAACTAGCCGAACTAAGACTTGTGGAAGACGAAGATGACAGGTGACGATGAGAGAATGACGACGAGAGAAAGACGACGAGAGAACGACGACAAACCAACAAAGAGATGAGGGCACAGGGGAACATACAGTGGCTTGCAAAAGTATTCGGCCCCCTTGAACTTTTCCACATTTTGTCACATTACAGCCGCAAATATGAATCAATTTTATTGGAATTCCATGTGAAAGACCAATACAAAGTGGTGTACACTTGAGAAGTGGAACGAAAATCATACATGATTCCAAACATTTTTTACTAATAAATAAGTGAAAAGTGGGGTGTGCGTAATTAATCAGCCCCCTTTGGTCTGAGTGCAGTCAGTTGCCCATAGACATTGCCTGATGAGTGCTAATGATTAAATAGAGTGCACCTGTGTGTAATCTAATTGTCAGTATAAATACAGCTGCCCTGTGACGACCTCAGACGTTGTCTAAGAGAATGTTGGGAGCAACAACACCATGAAGTCCAAAGAACACACCAGACATGTCAGGCATAAAGTTATTGAGAAATTTAAAGGAGGCTTAGGCTACAAAAAGACCCAAGCCTTGAACATCCCACGGAGCACTGTTCAAGCGATCATTCAGAAATGAAAGGAGTATGGCACAACTGTAAACCTACCAAGACAAGGCCGTCCACCTAAACTCACAGGCTGAACAAGGAGAGTACTGATCAGAAATGCAGCCAAGAGGCCCATGGTGACTCTGGATGAGCTGCAGAGATCTACAGCTCAGGTGGGGGAATCTATTAGTCGTGCACTGCACAAAGTTGGCCTTTATGGAAGAAAACCAAAAGAAGTCCCGTTTGCAGTTTGCCACAAGCCATGTGGGGGACACAGCAAACATGTGGAAGAAGGTGCTCTGGTCAGATGAGACCAAAATGGAACTTTTTGGCCAAAATGCAAAACGCTATGTGTGGCGGATAACAAACACTGCACATCACTCTGAACACACCATCCCCACTGTCAAATATGGTGGTGGCAGCATCATGCTCTGGGGGTGCTTGTCTTCAGCAGGGACAGGGAAGCTGGTCAGAGTTGATGGGAAGATGAATGGAGCCAAATACAGGGCAATCTTGGAAGAAAACCTCTTGGAGTCTGCAAAAGACTTGAGACTGGGGCGGAGGTTCACCATCCAGCAGGACAACGACCCTAAACATAAAGCCAGGGCAACAATGGAATGGTTTTAAACAAAACATATCCATGTGTTAGAATGGCCCAGTCAAAGTCCAGATCTAAATCCAATCGAGAATCTGTGGCAAGATCTGAAAACTACTGTTCACAAACGCTGTCCATCTAATCTGACTGAGCTGGAGCTGTTTTCCAAAGAAGAATGGGCAAGAATTTCAGTTTCTAGATGTGCAAAGCTGGTAGAGACATACCCTAAAAGACTGGCAGCTGTAATTGCAGCCAAAGGTGGTTCTGCAAAGTATTGACTCAGGGGGCTGAATAATTACCCACACCCCACTTTTCCCTTATTTATTTGTAAAAAAAAATTGGAATCATGTATGATTTTCATTCCACTTCTCATGTGTAGAACACTTTGTGTTGGACTTTCACGTGGAATTCCAAAAAAATTGATTCATGTTTGCGGCTGTAATGTGACAAAATGTGGAAAAGTTCAAGTGGGCCGAATACTTTTGCAAGCCATTGTATATATACACAGAGAGGTGATCAGGGGAAGACAAGAAACAGCTGACGACAATCAGACAAACACTGGGAGACAGGGAGTGACGCAGACAGGGAGCAGTCACAACGTGACAATTGCATGTTTTAGCTCAACACCAAGTACCTGTACAAGCTACTTTTAAGATACTGTTCTGCCATTCAATGACTTGATGCAATCTGCTGGGATTCCTGAAATAGAAAACTAGCTAAAACTTTAAAGGATCTATATGATGCTATTCTACAACTTTCAAAGTCAACAATAGGCTAACTGATGATAAAATTTCACCCTTGGCATTGTGGAGGCCTAATTTCATTTGAAATATTAGTTATTTTCTGAGACAAAATTCAGCCTCCTTCTTTAGAGTGCCGCCCATTTCATGACGTAGCCCTAGAGCCCCGGTGAAGCAGCATGGGCAACAGGCACGGCAATGAAACTTTGTCGCTCGATTCCAGGGATAAATTCTAACCACTTCAGTTGAGTAGAATCTTATTTGGGAAGGTTGAATAAAACCCTTGGACTTTGGGAACCAAAAACGCATTTTTGCCAACTAGACATGGGGTTGTACAACAACAAAGAATAGCGGTTTTCCCTGAGCAGGACATGAGTGAAATCACCATAAAAAATGAAGGTCTTCGGTCGCTCATCTCTCTCCGCTCCGAGCGAGTGGGCATGTATGTTGCCTGTAACGGGGCGGTGCTCGCAGGTGAAGGGGCTGGTCTACAACTAAGTGACGTACATTGGTTGTGGACCTCTCGTTTTCGAAGGTTGAGCGGAGCTGCTGCTCAGAGCACAGGATTCCGAGGAATTACTCAGACATGCAAGCTTGAACCAAAAAAACACTTGTGGCATGTTTTTGATGTGGAAATAACTTCATAACATAGTTAAAACATAAAAAAATATATTTTGCATGATATTGGCCCCTTAAACTGATTGGAATGTTTGTATTGAAATTATTTTCTTGTAAAGTGCCTTGAGATGACATCTTTTGTGAATCAGCGCTATATAAATAAACTGAATTGAATTGAATTAAAGTCATAAGTTTAAGGTAGAACGAAAATCAAATGTTTATATTTTCTTTCATTTATACATTTCTGAAAGTCATCTATCCTTTCTATTTCAGATTTCAATTAAATTATTAGGCACTGGTACGGGATAGGATTTGAATCTGAAAAGACAGACTGGATTAGGTTTACACCTAATTAGACTGAATCTGACTAGAATGAAACTGTTTGCTTTTTCTGTAAAGTACCATGGAATGCATTTTCTTGTGAATTTGTGCTGTAAAATAAAAGTATTAGTATTAATGTCCCTCAGTGGGGAAATTCAGGTATTGCTTAGTTATTTTAGTAATTCAGGCAAAAAAAAATTCACTTCACACAAAAAGTGTTGCAGGTTAGAAGGAGGTCTTGAGAAATACCCCTATGTTGTGAGCAAGCTAAAACCAGTCAGTGCAATATTATCTTTGTGGTTTAAGTCTGTTGCTTGCTTTTGGAAAGCCTGGCTGGTGCCAGTCAAGCCATATTTTCAGGCTGCCTGAAACAAATCTTATTGATTTCTACTTCTCTTCCACTGATTTCAGATGGAAATCTATATGTTCACATTCCTCATCGCTGCAAAGTGAAAGTGAGCATGTGGCTGCTAAAAGACAAAGACTGATGACAGAGACGTTTTTGTAGTTATTGAAAAAAAAGCCGCATCCCATAAATATTTAATATGGCAAGTTCTTCCAATAAATCAAAGAGGGACAGGAGTGTCCTATTTCTTGTTTTGTCTCTCCTGTATGAACTGGACAATGCACAGCACTAACCACCAACCTTCATAACGAACATTTGCCCTAAAGTAAATCAGCACAGATCACATTATATTGCAAACCAGAAAAAAGCTGCAATGGATTACAATTTAATTTAAAAAGGGATGTTAAATTAGTTCAAGGGCCAACTCCAAGGTCCGCCTCCAAGGTCTTCATGTGCTTCTCATTATTTACTACCAGCTCACTTATCTGTCAGCTGTAGGCAGAGTTAGAGCTCTCTGACAGAAGGCCCAGCATTGTAAAGCAAAGTCTTTGACACAGTCCTGAGCCATGTGTCCTTAATCACAGAGACTGGCATGAAACTGATCACATCTCCTCACATGAAACAACATTAAATTCTTTCAACACTGGTAATATAGATACTAAAGGACAGATGAGAGAGAAATTTAGGAGTAAAGGGCATGTTTATCAAAGGCTAAATTATGAGAAACGGTGTTAAGAAAAATTAAAAATGTTAATTGGAAAAAAATTGTGACATGACAACACTCAACTTAACAGTCCTCAAGTGGCCCATTTCTTTTGCCTGTCCTTCAGTTCTTGACCTTGGCACGGTGTGTTGGAGGCTAGCTCCAGCTGTGCCTGCAGAGTTTATCTCCAGCCATAACTGCCAATGACAGTGTGTAAAGGAGGAAGTTGTCTCTTAGACAGATAGACAGGAAAACATGGTCGACAGGACAATGGAAAGCTGAAGCCATTATACCACAGAGCGAGGAAAAAGGGAAAGATGAGATGTCATACTAGACTGAGACAGAAAGTTTACATTGTGTTGAGCAGACAGTGGAGTCTCTGGGAAAGTGAATAGAGCATGGTCATTTGTCATGAGATTCTAAACGTCGTTTCGGCTACAAGCAGAGGGTTTAGCAGGAAACAGCTCAGTCATCACAAATCTGAGTGAACATGCATTTCAGTTTGATGAAAATATTGAGATTATTTCTCAATGCAAATAAACTGCGAATAATTATAGTCTAATAGGGAAAACAATAAAAGAGAACTTAAAATACTTAGTTGAAGTCAATGTTAAATTTTCCAACAAGACATAGAATACCTTACAGATGTAAATAGGGCATTTTAAGTTGCCAACTGGTCAAAAGTTACACATATAATGAAGTCAACTGAACTAAGTCACTGACTTTGCAGCAATTCACAGATAGCCCTTAATTGGTTTTGCTCCTTTTTCTCATTGAGGAGCTTCAGTGTAATGCAGGACGATTGTGGCTCTCTCCTATGGGTTTCCTCAAGGATTTATCCTTGGTCCCTTGCTTTTTTGCCTTTATATTTTGCCGTTGTGTGCTATTTTTAGAAAACATTCTGTCAGCTACCATTTGTATGCCGATGACTGTCAGCTATGTCTCCTTACAACCTCATGACTCTGTTCAATCACTCCTTGACTGCCTCTGTAACATAAAGAGCTGGCTCACGTCAACATTTCTCCTATTAAATGATGCTAAGACAGAAGTCATCATGCTTAATTCTAATATTACCTCTGGTTCCGAACTCAACCTTTCCTCTCTCTCATCCAACCTTAAACCCTCCAAATGAAATCTTGGAGTCAGGATGGACCGGAGACAGCAGATTACTCCGATCCTAACAAATCTACATTGGCTCCCTGTTCAGTTTTGCATTCACTTCAAAAAACTGTTTGTTTTTAAATCACTTATTGGCTTGGCACCCAGCTACCTATTCGAGCTCCTCCACCCCTACCAACCTTGCCAGCCAGTCACATCACCTCACCATTATTTGAGGTGTGGGAGAGAGAGAGAGAGAGAGAGAGAGAGAGAGAGAGACCCCCCACTGGCATAGCTTGACATTGTACCTCTTAGATTTCTGTCTTAGATTGCCCTGTATTTTTCCCACACTGAGCTACTGTGGGTCCAATCAGGATCTTGGTAAAACATTCTAGATTTATGAAAACCAGAGGAAAAATGCTCTAACAGGGATGCCCTGATGCTTAGGAGTTGCTTTCTGAAAGAAAATGAAGAATAGTAACAAAGTACAGTACAAACACAGAAATATGTAACATATCCATCCCATTTCTCTATCCTACAATCTCTTCTGGACAACTCAGATACTTGAATTTTTCTGCTTGAGCCAGAGCCAATCCAACTTTTTCTTGAGTAAAAGCGTGGCTTCAGACTTAGAGGAGCGGATTCTTATTCCCCTTGCTTAACACTCATCTGCAAATTGCTCCAGTATACCTTGAAGGTCAGGGCTTAAAATTGTCAATAGAAACAGATGCCAACATCATGTGCAAGAAGCAAAGATGAGACCCTTACACCTGATTCACATCAAGTGCAGAACGGATGCAGTGCGGTTTCCATACGGCTACCGTACAAACTGCCATTAACACCGACTGTGGTTTGTATGCGGAACGTCTATGGAAAGCACTGAGTGAAAGCAGTGAATGTTTAGCAATAGTTTGCAAAACTGACAAAATTTCACACAATATGTTTAAAGATATACTTGTAAAAACAATGTGAGTTATCATATAATGTGAACTAGGGCTGGACGATATCCCGTGTTTTTTTTAAATATCACCTTTTTTTCATAAACGATACAAGAATGACCCAATATCATTTATATTCAAATTCAAAATTACTTTATTGATCCCAGAGGGAAATTAAATGTTGGTATAGCTCATATAATTAATTCTTTAAAGAGTTGTTGTAGATGAAGATGGCTGTGGGCAGGAAGGATTTCCTGTAGCGGTCTGTATTGCAGCGAAACTGAAGAAGCCTCTGACTGAAGACGGTCTGTTGTTGTTTGACAGTCTCATGAAGAGGATGCTCAGGGTTGTCCATAATTTTTTTGATTTATGAAGAATCCTTCTTTGCATCATCATCTCCAGATGTTCCACAGTCGTCCCCAGAACAGAACAAGCCTTCTTTATCATGTTGTTTAGCCTTTTTAAGTCCCAGGCTCTGATGTTGCTACCCCAACAGATGATGGCTGAAGAGATTACACTTTCCACAACAGACTTGTAGAAGATCTGCAGCATCTTGCTGCAAACATTGAAGGACCTAAACTTCCTCAAGAAGTACAAAAGTCAGGTGAAGAGGCAGCTGGAGAAACTGAACCTGAACAAGGCTGCAGATCCAGATGGTGTCAGCCCCAGAGTCCTGAAGGCCTGTGCAGAGCAGCACCTGGGATTCTGCAGCACCTCTTCAACCTTAGCCTAACTCAGGAGAAGGTTCCAGTGTTGTGGAAGACATCATGCCGTGTTCCAGTACCCAAAAGAACTCACCCATCAGTCATCAATGACTATAGACCCGTTGCCCTGACATCCCACATCATGAAGGTCCTGGAGAGACTCCTGTTGGCAGCCCTGAGTAAGCAAACAAGAACGTATCAGGACCCGCTGCAGTTTGCTTATCGCTGTGGAGTTGGAGTTGAAGATGCCATCATCCACCTGCTTCAACCAACCCACTGTCATCTGGACAAAGCAGGCAGCACTGTGAGAATCATGTTCTTTGATTTCTCCAGTGCATTTAACACAATTCCGCCTGATTTGCTTTGTCAGAAACTCCTGAAGACACAGGTGGAGCCCTCAACAATCGCCTGGATCAATGACTACCTGACCAACAGACCACAATATGTGAGACTGAAGAACTGTGTGTCAAACCGGATGGTCAGCAGCACAGGAGCACCACAGGGGACCATCCTCTCACCATTCCTTTTCACTCTGTACACCTCAGACTTCCAGTACAAATCAGAGACCTGTCATCTGCAGAAATACTCAGAAGACTCTGCAATTGTCGGGTGTATCAGAGATGGACAAGAAGCTGAATACAGAGAGCTGGTGGACCGCTTTGTGACATGGTGTGAAAACAGTCGTCTCACCTTGAATGTGATCAAAACAAAGGAGATGATTGTAGATTTCAGAAGAAACAGGGATAAGTCAAAAACTGTTTCCATCATGGGAGAAGAAGTGGAGGTGGTTGAGGATTATAAATACCTCGGAGTTCACCTTGACAACAGACTGGACTGGAGGCGCAACAGTGAAACCGTCTACAAGAAGGGGCAGAGCAGACTGTACTTCTTGAGGAAGCTTAGGTCCTTCAAGGTTTGCAGCAAGATGGTGGAGATCTTCAACAAGTCTGTTGTGGAGAGTGCAATCTCTTCAGCCTTCATCTGTTGGGGTAGCAGCATCAGAGCCAGGGATTTTAATAGGCTAAACAACCTGATAAAGAAGGCTGTTTCTGTTCTTGGGACAACTGTGGAAAATCTGGAGATGATAATGCAAAGAAGGATTCTTCATAAAATCCAAAAAATTATGGACAACCCTGAGCATCCTCTTCATGAGACTGTCATACAACAACAGAGCGTCTTCAGTCGGAGCCTTCTTCAGTTTCGCTGCAATACAGACCGCTACAGGAAATCCTTCCTGCCCACAGCCATCATCATCTACAACTCCTTAAAGAATTAATTATATGAGCTATACCAACACCTAATTTCCCTCTGGGATCAGTAAAGTATTTTTGAATTGAATTGAATTGAATTTGAATCTACTCTGTCCTTTCTTGAAGACGGTTTCACTGTTGAGTTGAAAAACAAACTGCAGCAGGTCCTGATACGTTCTTGTTTGCTTACTCAGGGGTGCCAACAGAAGTCTCTCCAGGACCTTCATGATGTGGGATGTCAGGGCAACAGGTCTATAGTCATTGATGACTGATGGATGAGTTCTCTTTGGTAATGGAACAATTCAGGATGTCTTCCACAACACTGGAACCTTCTCCTGAGTTAGGCTAAGGTTGAAGAAGTGCTGCAGAATCCCTCAGAGCTGCTCTGCACAGGCCTTCAGGACTCTGGGGCACACACCATTTAGAAGTGCAGCCTTGTTCCAGTTCAGTTTTTCCAACTGCCTCTTCACATGACTTTTGGAGACAGATAAGTGGGAGGGGGAGGCAAAGGGGGTAGCAGCATTTCCTGACCTTGTTGAAGGCAAAGTTGTGGAATCAGAAGAGTCCATGGCTGAGGTGAAGGATAAAACATCTGAGGTGTAACAGGAAAGCTGTTGATCAGAGGGGAGTGGGATGTCTGTTTGGCTGGGAACAGGAGAGGAGGATCCTGAGCTAATTCCTGAACTGAACCTCTTGAAGAATCTGTTCAGTTAATTGGCTCTGTCCAGACTTCCATCTATCCAGTCCTTCCTGTCCTTAAAGCCTGTGATCTTTTTCATTCCTGACCAGACATCTCTGATATTGTTCCTCTGTAGTTTGTTCTCCAGCTTCTTCCTGTATGCCTCCTTGCTGTCTCTGATCTTGACCTTAAGTTGCTTCTGTATACTCCTCAGTAATTCCCTGTCTCTATCCCTGAAAGCTCTTTTTTTCTTGTTTAGCAGTTCCTTCAGGTCACTGGTGATCCAGGGTTTGTTATTAGGGAAGCATCTCACTGTTCTGGTGGAGATGATGTTATCCACACAGAAGTTTATATAGTCAGTCACACACTCAGTCATGGCATGGATGTCCTCTCCATGTGCTTGGCAAAGAGTCATCCAGTCTGTGGTCGCAAAACAACCCTGCAGGGGTTCTTCAGCTTCCTGTGACCATTTTCTCACAGTTCATTTTGTCACAGGTTGCCTCTGAACAAGTGGTTTATATTCTGAACAGAGAAAAACAAGATTGTGATCTGATTGTCCCAGAGGAGGTCTTGATTTGGACATGTATGCATCCTTTATATTTGCATAAAACAAATCTAAGGTCTTGTTTTCTCTTGTGGAGCAGCTGACAAACTGTTCAAATGTTGGAAGTGTAGTAGAGAGCGAGGCATGATTAAAATCACCACATATTGCCACAAATGCGTTGGGGTGCTGGGTCTGTAGCTTAGCGACAACGGAAGTGATGACATCACATGTATTGTCGGCAACGGCTGAAGGTGGAATGTAAACAACTGCCAAAATTACACTGGTGAACTCTCTTGGTAAGTAATATGGCTGAAAACTTACTGCCAAGAGTTCGACATCTGGGCTGCAGAGACAACACTTCACAGTAACATGTCCTGGATGACACCATCTGTTGTTGACAAGCACTGCTACTCCACTTCCTTTTCTTTTCCAGCTCGTCTTCAGATGTCTGTCTGCTCGTACAGTCAGGAAGCCTGGCAGAGAGACGTTGGAGTCTGGGATATGATCCTGCAGCTACGTCTCAGTAAAACACATAACACTGCATTCCAGGTACTCTGGCTGAGTCCTTGTAAGGGCTTGGAGTTCATCCATCTTGTTAGCCAGTGATCTCACGTTACCCATTATGATCGATGGAAGAGATGGCTTGAACTTCCTCTTTCTCTGTCTCCTTTTTGGTCCTGCTCTGCATCCACGTCTCCTCCTTATCAACTCATAAGGGATTTTTGCTTTTGCGATGTTAATCAGCTGCTCCTGGCTGTAAACCACATTTTTGCCATGGTTACGCATCAGAACAAGTTATCAAAAAGTGAAAAAAATGACAGCAAAAATCCTTCCAGCTTCACAGCACCAAAAACTAGAAAGTATTCAGGCAAAAAAATGCAAACTTCCTCAAGAAAAAAGAGGAACCAATGTACAAAAAACCAAAACTTAATATGTAGCCAATAGAGCCACTCCAACATCCAGCCACCCAGAGCAGCGTAATTCTAGAATTAATCGATATAGACCAGTTAGTTTTCTGCCCTCCCACCCCTCTGTCTGTCTCTCGCACTACTTCACCTTGCTACACCTCCCGTCGTCACTGAATGTGAATCACACCGCAACCCCATTGTTGCATTCAGTCCAGAAGCCACAGCAGCATGGAGACAGACGAAGGCACAAGGGAGAGTGTTGAAGAGGAGCCGCTGGTTAGCACTGCTTTAAGTGGGCCGGTACGCAACGGTACTCAGTACCATCACTTCTAAAAATAGCTCTTTATAGTTCCACCAGTTCTCCGAGCGCTGAGAACGTTCTCACAGAGACCAAGTACGCTTATTAGTTTGTTTAGAGCTGAGGGTAAACTATTATTTTTAAAACAATTATTCGGGCAATTATTTTATCGAATAGTCGACTTTTCTAATTACTAGCAGCTCGTCACTTTAGTGATGCCAATTGGCCGTACGCGACATTTGTGGCTAGATAGCTGTGTTATGTTAGCTGTAAGTTAGCCACTGTTACCATTCATGCCAGCATTATATGCTATTTCTGACTAACATTAGCTAAACACAGCTGATTAGTCACTAGCTACTAGTATAAACCAAACAGTTAGCTCACACCACCGAAGTGCGCAGAGCTCAAGCACACGTTACACAATACAATACACAAACGTGCAATTAGTTTACCAAACATTGGCGATAGTAACGTTACTTCTGCTCTCTGGCGTCATGAGTAACAATGGGGTACCTCCACTTCAGATGTTCCCACATAGAAGTTGTGCTGGTGTGATATGCCAGCTCCATTGTGTACAGACCGCAAATAACTATACCTTGACGCCTCTGGCTGCGTTTAAAGTATTCCCACACCTTTGAGGTAGGGTGGCAGGTTGTGATCTGGTGACATGTAGTGCTTGGGAGTGGAGGATGCTGAGCCTCATAGGTGGATGGAGACGGAGTTTCGTTCTACATGCTGCTTTGTTTTGGGCACTTACGTGCATGTGCCGAGTCGGCGTGGTGCGTCAAATACCGGATTTGAAGTCAACGATTTTTTAGAACCTAGTCATCGACGTCATCGATGCGTCGCTACAGGCCTAGTAGTAATCCTTTTACAAGCTCCCCCCTCGAATTTTCAGAACCCTTCACAACGTGCAGAAAGGCAGAAGCTTATCTGTACTGGGCTGCATCACACCTGTGGTGCATTTTGGGAACGTTGAAAATGTATTGTGAGTTCAATAATGTAGGACATTTAATACATATAACAAAAAACACAGAAAATAATACCACAAGTCATAAACTTCTGTCTAATGGCAGTGGGCAAGCAATGTTCGATGCATACTAAACATGCCCCCCCCCAAATTCTATATTAATTTAGTCTTTTTGGCCTTCAACACCAGCCCACCCTTGTCTAAAACAATACTTTTTAATGGCAAAGCTATAACTACTTGAGTTTGGAAGAATAAAACATTATTTTATTCAAGAAATTAATATTAATAATATATGCCAATACTTTCTTTTTTACACTGTTTCTTTTTTTTCCCTTCTCTTCTTTTCTTCTTTTTCTCTTTACCTTCTTTTTCCCTAAACATATATGCTGACAATTTACGTATTTTAAAGGTTTTGCAAATTTTGTAAAAGAAATAGCTCAACAGCGCTCCCCAGAATGCTTTGAAACACCCTCCTCATATGCCTTACTTTAACATAGAGGTATGAAATTTGCTACACTTGTAGAACAAGACCCAAGACTCACATAAAAGTCTCAAAACGTCATAGTCCAAAACAAACAGGAAGTCCGTCATCTTGGATTGAACCCGCAATTTTGATCCATTTTTGGGTCTTAAGTGATCAAAATCCTGATCCTTTGTGCATTTTGAAGGGGCGGGACCTAGCCTCAAACTTTTACGACATGCCAAAAAACTTGGATATTTTATAACTTCCACCAACAAAGTCAGACAGACGCCAAACCGGCTGCAATTGAAACTCATGGGTCAAATACTGACATCACCTAAAACCGCCCCCTCAGAACAGGAAGTGTAATGTTTTTCTTTAAAAGGTCCATGTTTTACATCATTAACCTAATCAACATGAAACTGTGCACAGTGAGAAAGACCACTGTCTTGACTGGGTCTGCGCTCTCCAAGTGCTTTTCTAATGTTTCCCAAAAAATGACACTTGAATGCTAATAATGCTACAAAGGTCAGTTCCTTTTATGATTACCTTTTGATAACATCTATTAAGATAAAAGAAATCTGATTAAATACTTGGGTTAATAGATGACCTAGACAGGACAGAGAATGATGAAAAGAGCAGCAGACACAGAGGTCCAACCTGACACAGAACTAACTTTTGTGCTTGTCAGGGAAAGAAAAACATGAAAATAATTGTTACCTTTTGACTAATTTTATCATCCTGTTTTACCTAATATTAATACTGATTTTATTTTTATTTTTTTTCTTTGGTTTTCTGCATTTCTATCTGAGCTGTTCTTTTTTTTCTTTCTTTTTTTTTTTTTACGTGTCCTGTTTGGCAGTGTGGAGCTCAGAATTGGTGTCTGAGTTTTACACTGTTTTTAAAATGCATCTACAGCTGTGTGTCAATAAAAGTGCCTGTGTGACATTTAAGACATGTAGCTTAGACTCTGAATGGCTTTTTTGTCAATACCTTTTGGGGAAAAAAAAAAAAAAAAATATATATATATATATATATATATATATAAAATCGGATTTCAGCTGAAAAAATATCGAGATGTAACTTTTGGTACATATCGTCCAGCCCTAATGTGAACTAATATTCCTGTCATTAATAACAAAAGAGAAAGCCGGAAAAGAAATGCAACATGGGTTTTATTTTGAAATCTACCAGATGTACCTTGCTGGCCCACGTCTCACTTCCGGTCCGGCTCATGTAATTTCTTTAACTAAGTGGAAATTTGCATGAGGCATCTAGAAAAAATAGACTTCATACGGAAACTTTCTGGAGCTCTGTATCTAGATCCGCTCTGCAGCTCATCCGGTAAGAATGCTCTGATTGAACTCAGTGTTTTTTTGCCTTTGTGGAAACCGTACGAATCCACATCCGTTCCGCACTAGGTGTGAATCAGGCATTAGGTCACCAAACCAGCCCCCTTTTCTCCCTTACTACACATTAAAAACCTGGCTACAAACTCCAAAAACAGGATCACAGAGCCCTCCAGAATTATAAAATAAATGTAGATTGAACCACCCTTCTCCTATGACTTTCATGGCAACTCCATAGGTAGAGTAAAAATCTGATGAAGGATGAGGATAAAATTAGGATGAGCCTTGTTTCCAACACCATAGAGTAAGTTTTCTCATGAATGCAGAAAGGTTTGTTCTCTTAATAGTTAAAGGACACTTTTTGGTACGCTTTCCCAAGGATTTGGGCCAACACCTTGATCTGCCAACCCCTGTCATTGTCCCAGTCCTCTATATGTGATTTTAAAGAAGTATGTAGAGTATTGAAGAACCAACATGTCCATAGCCTTCAGCATCTAGGGGCAAATCTCATCCATAGGGCTCTGAAACAGCCCTATCAACAGCCATGCCTTTTCACCCCATGGGACTCAACTCACCTGATTCTAAACCAACAACAGAACCACATATGTCAAATAAAACACAATGGCAGAAGTTATTTGAACTGTGAAAATCATAGTGAGCTAAAATATAAAAGCCACATGCCCAAACAGGAGGCACCTTCAGTCTTTAAATCCCCCTGATTTGAATGTTGTTGCACATTTATGTAAAGAGCAACTCACCACCCTACTAGAGTCTTACTCCACCTACATTTCCGGTTTAAAAAATGAGGCAAAAGTCGGCGCTGCCTGGTGGTTCGAGGTACGCGCGGGGTAGAGGTATGGGCAGCGTCAACTCTTCCTTGCTATTCCAACTCATTACGGAGGTGTGGCCGAGACTCACTCCCAAATCAACTTTTAGGTTGGGTTGCTCTTTAACAAGATTTTGATATGTTTTTTTAAAAACTTGAAATACTGTAATCAAATATTGTGACACTTCACGGAATTCAAAGGTGCCTTGTGTGGAATGAGCTGGATATGCAAAAGGTTAATCTTGATAATTTGTTCAAAGGTTTATAGGGCTGCATGGTAGAGCAGTTGTTATTGCTGTACAGATATGGTCCTGGGTTCATATCCCAGCAAATGTCATTCTGCATAGAGTTTGCATTTTCTCCTTGTACATGCATGTGTTTTATCTAGGTTCTCCTGCTTCCTCGAACAGTCCAAAAATATGCACAACAGAATACTTTGTCTCTCAAAATGTATCTTTGGTATGAGTGTTACTCTGTAACGGACTGGTAATCTTTCCAAAGTAAACCCTGCCTCTCGCTCAGTGCCTGCTGGAGATTGGCACCAGGAACCCACCACTCTCCAAATAAGCTGGGATAGATAATGGCGTGATGAAGATTATGAGCACTAGGTTAAAGATTAGCATTTCCAATGGTTTTGCCTAGGGATGGGCTTTCGATTAAACTGTCTTCATCGATCATCGGGAGAATTAACGATCGATTTTCGATTAATCATTGATATTTTTATATTAAAATTCAGTGTTCATAGGCTATATTAAAATGCAGTGAGTAGAAAAATTGCGTGTTTTCTCATTGAGATCTTCATTACAAGTGGGACACCTCTTGTGGCAGTTAAACGGAATTAATTCATGGTAGTTGCACAAAGAAAATATGCGCTATAAGCAGCGGAGCCGACAGCTAAAAGACGGTACTCATTAACACAACTGACGCTCATATTTTTTTTCTTCTCCAAAAAAGTAAAAAAATTTAATAAAATAAAAAGTCCTGTTAACAATAACTTAAAAAAAAAAAATACAGGTCTAATAGTTTTGTGTTACATTTGGCAAAAAGAGTCGAGAAAGAGGATGAGAGAGATCAGCGTACCTAACAATGAATTAGGCTCATTTACAGAGTAAAAAAGAAAAACAAAAGAAACCGTAACTTATATACAACTTTAGCACCAGTCTACTGATTTTTGTTGAGAAAGATGAGCATGTTAACATGCGCTGGGGTCAGAAGCGAAAGCAGCCTGGGGACCAGACTGACGGTCCAGGCTGCTTTCGCGTCTGACCTGCAGCGCCGAGATCACCTGCTGTGAGGGGACAGACGTCGCTGTGATACACCTACCTCCATGCTAACTTGGCAAGCCTCTGGAATATTGTTTGATTCATTTTCCACCACTCTGTAGGGGTGCAATCCAGGGATGGCGGAGCCTCCCTCAGAAAGTAATCGGTGAGTAAGTTTCTCTGCTCGTTGTGCATCTCGGCTCCTACATGCTAACACCGACTTGATGCTAGGTTGAGACCAAGAGCAGGATGCTCCGTTTCTAACCAGGGTTGGAAGTGCGTTCAAGTAGCCTACTTATACACAGCTTTGCAGTGTTGGCAGTGAACCGAGACTTTTTTTTGTTGTTTTTTTTCTAGTCAAAGTGGTCCCACGCCACGCTTTGCTGCGACCTCTTCATGACTATGCTACTTTTGAAATACACAGAAACTCACAAGAAACCGAGTCGGCCTGTGGGTTTTATTTTCAGTCATCGCCCTCGTGTGGTAAAGTGTTTAATTACTGCCACATAGCAAAATTAATTGCATTCCTTCAAAACTCACACTACGCAACAGAACATGCGTTAATTGATCAGTAAAAAAAATGTCATCGATGAAATTCTTAATGATCAATTAATCGATCGTCGATTAATTATGCCCATCCCTAGTTTTGCCCAATGAACTGACGTTTAGAGTGAAATAACAGGTTTGTCATAAAATGTTGTAGTTCATACTTTGACTATGCAAGTGATGTTGTGAGTGAAAAATGTGTCTACTGTCCAAAAATGGATGATCATAAACACGCTTTAAAAGCTGTAGGGGGTGGTGGCGGGTGATGGTGAGGTTTATGGGGCATTGAAATGGTAAAATTTGAGGTACAATTTAGAAATTGGTGTTGAAAAGTAAAAATACTTATCCTAACTGTTTTTGCATATGCATTCAGCTCTGTCCATTTGATGGTAGTGAGTCTTAGCACCAGATGCTCTCAGTCTATTTTAGAGCATTATTTTTCACTTTTTTTCTTTTTGACAAAAAAAATGCTTGAAACTTCATCCACTGACTACTGATATCTCACACTACCCCTTTGAGAAATATGTTTCTGTTTGAGTTTTTTTTGGCAATAGTTTCACTATCTTCCCTCTCTGTTGGCTCATCCACAGCTGACAGTTTTAGCTTTCATCAAACTACATCACTTCCTTTGATCTGATTATATTTTACATGGCTTTAGTCATTTAATCTTTCATAGCTTGGAAATGGCCCTTAATAAAAGTTTCATCTTGAAAGCCAGCTAATTTAAAGCATTATCTCATATCAAGCGAGGTCATTTTGGTGAGGCATACTACACTCCTGAGGGTATGTGCTTCGGACATTTTCTCCTTGTCAGGGGTAGACTGGTATAGCTTGGATCCCTAAATCAAACAGAGATACACAAACCTAATATTTGTTGGGATATACACTAATGTTTAGTTAAAAAAACTCACATTTTTCTGGAGATTTTAAAATACTTGATTCAAATTATTGTAAGGGGTTGATTTTAGAAATACAGGTCCTTCTCAAAAAATTAGCATATTGTAATAAAGTTCATTCTTTTCCATAAAGTAATGATAAAAATTAAACTTTCATTTATTTTAGATTCATTGCACACCAACTGAAATATTTCAGGTCTTTTATTGTTTTAAAACTGATGATTTTGGCATACAGCTCATGAAAAACCAAAATTCCTATCTAAAAAAATTAGCATATCATGAAAAGGTTCTCTAAACGAGCTATTAACCTAATCATCTGAATCAACTAATTAACTCTAGACACCTGAAAAAGACTCCTGAGGCTTTTAAAAACTCCCAGCCTGGTTCATTACTCAAAACCGCAATCATGGGTAAGACTGCCGACCTGACTGCTGCCCAGAAGGCCATCATTGACACCCTCAAGCAAGAGGGTAAGACACAGAAAGAAATTTCTGAACGAATAGGCTGTTCCCAGAGTGCTGTATCAAGGCACCTCAGTGGGAAGTCTGTGGGAAGGAAAAAGTGTGGCAGAAAACGCTGCACAACGAGAAGAGGTGACCGGACCCTGAGGAAGATTGTGGAGAAGGACTGATTCCAGACCTTGGGGGACCTGCGGAAGCAGTGGACTGAGTCTGGAGTAGAAACATCCAGAGCCACCGTGCACAGGCGTGTGCAGGAAATGGGCTACAGGTGCCGCATTCCCCAGGTCAAGCCACTTTTGAACCAGAAACAGCGGCAGAAGCGCCTGACCTGGGCTACAGAGAAGCAGCACTGGACTGTTGCTCAGTGGTCCAAAGTACTTGCATGTCATTGGGAAATCAAGGTGCCAGAGTCTGGAGGAAGACTGGGGAGAAGGAAATGCCAAAATGCCTGAAGTCCAGTGTCAAGTACCTACAGTAAGTGATTGTCTGGGGTGCCATGTCAGCTGCTGGTGTTGGTCCACTGTGTTTGATCAAGGGCAGGGTCAATGCAGCTAGCTATCAGGAGATTTTGGAGCACTTCATGCTTCCATCTTCTGAAAAGCTTTATGGAGATGAAGATTTAATTTTTCAGCACAACCTGGCTCCTGCTCAGTGCCAAAACCACTGGTAAATGGTTTACTGACCATGGTATTACTGTGCTCAATTGGCCTGCCAACTCTCCTGACCTGAACCCCATAGAGAATCTGTGGGATATTGTGAAGAGGAGGTTGAGAGACGCAAGACCCAACACTCTGGATGAGCTTAAGGCCGCTATCGAACCATCCTGGGCCTCCATAACACCTCAGCAGTGCCACAGGCTGGTTGCCTCCATGCTACGCCGCATTGAAGCAGTCATTTCTGCAAAAGGATTCCCGACCAAGTATTGAGTGCATAACTGAACATAATTATTTGAAGGTTGACTTTTGTTGTATTAAAAACACTTTTCTTTTATTGGTCGGATGAAATATGCTAATTTTTTGAGATAGGAATTTTGGGTTTTCATGAGCTGTATGCCAAAATCATCAGTTTTAAAACAATAAAAGACCTGACATATTTCAGTTGGTGTGCAATGAATCTAAAATATATGAAAGTTGAATTTTTATCATTACATTATGGAAAAGAATGAACTTTATCACAATGTGCTAATTTTTTTAGAAGGACCTGTAGATACACTGCTGATTGTGATTTGTTTATTAATTGTTAAACTAAGTTACAGGGCTGCTCCCGTGTCCTCCACAGCTAAAATTTTGCTCTGACAGAAGAATCCTTGTGATTGCAATGAAATATTAGGGCACAGTTGGTGGGGACAAGATTTTATGAGCATGTGTTGTTTATGCATAGTCACTTTGTAGTGTCCCTCAAAATTCAAACCCTCTGTTCTGTAAAAACAGTTTTTTTTGTTTATGCCCATAGAGCTGTAATACAACTTTATCAGTTCTTTCAAGGGTGAGGGCAGAAGAAGCGCATTTGGACCTACCACCCCCCACTCACACCTCACGTGTATACTACCCTCCAAAAGCATTGACACATATACATAAAATGATATATGGTTTTCAAATTAAAAAAAGACAAATCTGTAGTGTGCTTTGCATTTGTATTCAGACCTTAAAGTAATACTTTGTAGAGATATCTTTTAACTGCAGTTACAGCTGTATGTCTTTTGGTGTATGTTTCTTTGCACATCAACAGATTTACACTTTTGCCGATTCTTCCTTGCAAGATAGCTCAAGCTCTGTTATATCTTAGAGCACCAGTGAACAGCAATGACACTGGCGCATTGAAAAGTTCTGCCATATATGCTCAATTAAATTTACAGATTGTCCAATCTAATTTGTTTTCCAGAAAGTCTATTCTTACAGATAAAAACACTTTGATCTAAACCACTCCATTGCAAACATGGCAGTATGTTTAGAGACACTGTCTTGCTGTAGGCTGAACCTCCACCCCTGTCTTCCAGAGTTGCCCTGTATTTAGATCCATCCCTGCGATCCATCCCTGCGATGGCTATCTGGCTATCTGTCCAGGGTGTACCCTGCTTCTCACCCAATGAATGCTGGAGATAGGCCCCAGCCCACCACAACCCTGCAGAGGATGGACGGGTATAGATAATGGATGGATGGATGGATGGCATAGGCCCATTTTCCACTATCAGAACTTTTGGGTAATTTTACTGGACCTTCATGGTATGCATGTATTTCCATTTCACCGGTCCAGCCTGAAAGGACCACTTTCCAAACCATTTCAGGCACCAAATGAGTACTTGTCTTGGAGTAGGTACTCAGGAATGGCCCAGTAGTATCACTGGGCGAGACTTGTGGTTAGCTCATGCTGATGGGTTGTAACTTAGTGGGAAATTATATCAGCAGACGCTGCCAAAAAACTGGCATTTGTAAAATGGAGGAGTTGCTGGCAAAGCAGTGTATAACAGCATAGCAAATAGAATCACTGCAAACCTCCCTGCTTCTTCATTTGTCAATGTCTTGGAAATTCCTGCCGCCTTGGGCACCTTTTGGCACTGATCAGTGATGCCACTGCCTAAACAGTCGCAATATGCTGAAATTTGAGTAAATTCCTTAAAGGGAAACTTCACCCATTTGCATTAAGCTTTGTATCGCTAGAAACCCAGTCATGTTTTTGAATGGTCGTGTATTATACCCTCAGTTTCCCCTGAGACAAGAGAAATAGGGATTTCAGTGTATCACTTCCTGCTTTAAATGACGTAAAACTCGTCATTTTGCGTCATTTAAAGCAGGAAGTCTTATATCTTTGTTGAGTGTGTTAGACTACGAACTTTTTTTTTTTTTTTTCCCAGGAGGGGGCTAATGGGTGGGACCCACTCGCGCTACAGACTTATCACAGACCAGTGGGTGGGACTTCTCTTTAAGAAACTGAAATGATATAGCAGCCATCTTGTTTGGAAGCTAAGCTAACAGACTATCATAGAACCAGGCTTGAAATCACAATTATGGCAGAACATAATCAATCCGATATGGAAGAGGGTGATTTCGAAAGCGTGATGCTCGAATCCGATTTTCGTGGCTACCTTTATGAGCCACAATACAGCGAAGAGCAGCTGAGGCAGATGGAGGAGCAGGAGGCGGCGGCGGATGCGGCGGCGGAGGCACAGGCGGGTACGGCCGGAGGACTGTCTCGGGCTGGGACGAACTGGTGGTGCCTGTGCTCTCGGTGTGCGGCTACGGATCGTGTCGTTTTACCCACCTGTGTTGTGCAGGCAATCCGCCAGAAGTATCCAGCTGCGGACGGACATTACAGAGGACATGAAGAAGTTGAGGACGCTCTGGAGGAACTATAACTTCCATTATTGCTGTTGTAGTTGATATAATTATGTAAATAAGTGGTTTGCATTCACTTTGTTGTATTCCTTTGTAGTGTTGCTCCAAGTATATAGAGAAATGGTTATTGTACGACACACATTTTAGAACTGGACCTAAGATACCCTTAGCAAAATGTAGTTTAAGTGTACTATGAGTATACTTTTTCCATACTAAAAGTGAGGCAGTATACTTTAAGGTTACTTTTAATATACTATATTTTATATACTTAACAGTATAGGGAAGTACACTTCATTGTATTTATGTTTGGTTCAAACATGTGCATTTGTCTTAATTTTTGTAAAGGGACTTTTCAGTTGGACACTTGTTTACATTTTTACATGCAAATGTGCACTTTTTCCTTTGATTTTCTCAGCTATAGAGGGCTTGATTTCATAGAGGCTCTTATTTTTTTTTAAATGCACATCTTTTAATGATCCAAGCAGGATTATAAATGCACTGTATGGTACGTTGTGAAAAATACTTAAAATATATCAAAGTTTTATTGTTTTATTCACAAATTAACACCGGTTTGGTGTATATATTATCCTTTATTATTTATTTGTATTTATTTTTTTATTTCACTTATTTAAGTTCTGTACTGGAGAGAAAAGTTGCCGGAGTCAAATTCCTTGTATGTGTCATACTTGGCCATTAAAGCTGATTCTGAGTAAATTTAAATAACAAGGGCATGAACATACTTATAAAAACTAAACAAGTGGTGGCAGAATATAAAAAGGTGCTGGTGAGGCAGAGCAGTGAGAGATAAACATGGAGTTGGGTGCGATGTGATGGGATCAGAAGCAGCTTTGGAATGATGCTTTGGCAGTCTCTTTTGAAGGTTTCGGTAAGGGGTCTATGTTGGGTGGCAACGCAGGTTGTGGGAGGACAAGTGAGGAGGTCGCCATTTTGAACGGGATGTTTGGGTTCCGTCTATTTTCCAGTACCCTCTCGATTAGACTTGTGACAAAGTCTGTTGTATGTGGTGTGAAGACTTTTTTCAGTATCCACTGCTTGGATTTCTTGCAGTACACCTGATTGAACCGTAATTCTTCTGCATATGACAAGGAACATAATAGCTTATAAAATATAAATGTAGATTGGCAGTTCACCACAGCAATTTTTTGTCATCATACCAACATCGATTTTAAGAAAAATTGAGAGTTGTGTGTGTGTGTTTATAAGAGTGGCAAAAAATTCAAACCTTTGGCAGTGGGACAGATGTCAAATTCGTGCTGGATTTCCGAATATTGTTCCATTATGATCTTGCGTATTGAAGAGGAGCGGTCCATGGTCATCACCTCCACGTCAAGGCCCATGTCCAGAAGCTCTGTCATTCCCCTTCTAAAACCCAGTGGCTCCATGGTGGCCTCTGTAGACTATAGATTCAAGTTTGATGTTATCAAAGTTTTCAACATAGCAGCAGTTATTTTCCATTATTGTGATTCTGTATCCATCTTTATGTATCTTACCTGCACCAGCTCTGTGTGGATTATCTCCTTTGTATCGTCTAGCATAAATGTGTAGTGACAGTATTTTGCGTTGAATCCTGGCGAGTCGCATCGGCCATCGCCCGCCAAGTGTGGCCGCTTCCCATCCTCCTGTTCAATAAAAACTCTTGCCAATACTTCATTTCTTCTCTTCATATACAAGTTCTCAATAGCAGGGTACAAGTATGCGTTTTGAATGGCATAAAATGACATTTGTGCAGTCATTTGGACACCCATGGTTTTGCACCAGTCTGACAGTTCAGTGTATGTTCCACCCTTGAACAGAACAGCTGCCGCATAAAGGAGATCCACCTCAGGCATTCCTCTATCGTCAGGTGTAGATGTCCAAGTCCCCGAAAGACCCCCAAGACAAGTCCATTTCACCTTCCTCTGTGCCCCAGTATCATAGATGTTCTTTGCAGAAATCGGTTTCCCACACATCTGGCAGAATCTGAACAGTGACATGAGGTTGGATTCATTGACAATGAACTTCTTTTCATGCCAGTCTTTTCCACCTTCATCTTCTGATGATGACGATGATGTGGGGGTGAAGGTTGACTCAGGCTGATAGCTTTCATCGTTACATCAACGTTAATGCTGCTGGCACTTCTATTCAGGCCTGGAGATGGCAACTGTAAAATCAAAAAGATGTTTCTTTTCAGTGTCAAATTCCACAAATTTCAATCATACATTAGTTTTAGCACTCTATTAGAGTCAATGTGCTGTACAAACTTACAATCTGTGCTGCTTGGACAGGGGTAGGTTGCATGACTGGTGTTGATGTTAGAGTACATTGTTCCTCATCTTCCGAAGACGACACCAGAGCAGCAGCAGACGCCGTTTCAGACTGAAATGCCATAAACGTTCAATGACGTTAAAAACATTTCAACAACATCAAACTATAGGATAATTTCAACAACATCAAACTATCAAAAGTGAAACAAGGTGGATTTACTTTGATACCAGCAAATATAGCTAACTCTTTCTAAGCTATGAAGCTAACTCTCTGTTAGCGCCATAGCTGGAGCGTCTTTGTTAGCCTACATTGCTAATACGCTACTCCACTGCTCACAGGTGGAGTTTAGTGTAGGGTGACCAGATTTGTAAAGCAAAAATCTGGGACATTTTTTGCGCGGCGGTCAAAATTCTAATTTCATAATTGTGAATATTTTATCCCCCATCAATTCGGGGACGGCTTTTAACCGGGGACAAGGCAGCCTAATCGGGGACTGTCCCCGGAATTCGGGGACGTCTGGTCACCCTAGTTTAGTGATGCCGACACATTAGAACCACAAGCGAGGAAAACATGCGGAAGACGACAGATTTACTTGTAAATAGCAAACGTATATAAAACTCATAGTTTATGTCCTGCTTTACAGCAGTAGACTGTATGTGTGTTCAGAAATACAGTCGAGCAAGTCTCTTACCTCCAAGCGAATGCGTTTAGGGCTGCTCGGTCCAGATGTTCCAGGCTGTTCATCGTCATCAGGAAAGGTACCGACGGAATTGCAGTGTCCAAAAGAGTTACTCTCTTCATTCCAAAGACATTGAGTTCGAAGTCTTCCTTTTTGAAATGGAGATTGCAAACAATTCAGATTTTTTAGGTTTTCCACGGCTGTGTCTTCTAAATAGCTCGGGTGGTTTATCACTCTCAGCCACTGTTTGCGTCGCTCCATATCTTTCGGTAGAATATGAAAACGTACTTGTTGTCCTTTCCTTGTTCTGACTGAACATCCCGGTACCATGCAATAGTTCACCATCTTGAAGGAGTAATTTACTAATGAGTTCAAGCTCAACAGCTAAACGAGGCGGTGTTCTGGATTAGTGGGGAGTTCAAGCTCAACAGCAAGCCTTCTTCTTCTTTTGTTTATTGGCGGGTGGCAACCAACTTTAGGTGCATTTCCGCCACCTACTGTAAGGGAGTGTGAGTCGTAACAGCAAGCCTTGTAGACGGAGGCTGTGTTTTGAATTAGTGGGAGTGGCTTGCAGAGCTGTGCTTTGTGGTGCATTGTGGGAGTTGTTGTCTTTCATACAAATGCACCCAAAAGTCATTTTCTGTCTTTTCTCGGTCAGATAGGCACCTAATTCGAAATGTATGTTACATTTCGATTACAAATATGACCCACTTTTAATAAAGATTAATGTCTCCATGGGTGAAATGCTCCTTTAAAGGGCTAATTTTGTATGGAGACACAACTACAGAGAGAACCGGACTTATTTTCCTCTGTCACCTTCTCCCCTCCAAGAAATGTCCCGGAACTCATCTCGTGGAAACGGGCATCATCCGATACAGATCCAATGTGTTTTGAAAGCGACTTCGGTCTGAATGGTAATGCTGCATTAAAGCCATCTTTTACATCAATGACACGAAACAGGTGTCACTAATCTGCGCCAGACAGGGCAAACACTCTAATAAGTATGCCGGAAAACAGAGTCAGAGCTCTGTGGGCTCTCTTTTTTCTCAATATCTGACTTTCTCTAATTAATTTGTCAAAATTTTGTTGTTTCCAACTGTACCGGAGTTGCCAAACTGCTGCACAAACACTAACAGCTGTAGTCGGCATATTTACTTCCGTAAACAGAGCATGTTGTGTGTGATGTCTGGTCTTCTTCTGCGCACGTGGACTGGTTTAAAGCTGTGAACCATTCCCACATGAGCGTGTTTGCTGTCGTATTTGAGCTATTGTCTGAAAAACCAAAAAAAAAAAAAAAATTCAGATTAAGACCAAAAATTGGAATTGAGCATTAAGACCTGCAGTCTGAACGTAGCCTCTGTTCTCATGCTGCTGTTTGTTCACTAAGACTTTCTAATAAACTTTTGATTGATTATTTATTTGATTATACTATTGGACATGTCATTGGAAGTGTTTTAGTTTTGCGTATTGTTTATTGACTTTTGATGTGTTATAATTTGTGAAATTTAAATTCATGTGTTGTAATTTACAGCTGTCTTGAGCTGCTGTTATATTGCACAAGACACCATTGCAAATTAGATGTTACAATATACTGTATTGGGTCTTTTTTTATACTAAAATAATAATAATAATAATAATAATAATAATAATAATACAGTGGGGCAAAAAAGTATTTGGCAGCCACCGATTTTGCAAGTTGTACTCGTTATCTGTATAAGAGACACCTGTCCACATCTTCAGTCAGATTCCAACCTCCACCATGGCCAAGACCAGAGAGCTGGGACAAGATTGTACACATGCACATGACTGGGATGAGCCAATCTACAATAGGAAGGCAGCTTAGTGAGAAGAGATCAATTGTTGGAGCAGTTAATCGAAAATGAAATAAATACATGATCACTGACAATCTCCCTCGACCTGTTCACAAGATCATTGATAATTAGGAGTGGGGGTGGGCTTGCATATCTCCAGCGGTCACGGGGCGAAAGGCAGGATACACCCTGGACAGGTCGCCAGTCCATCGCAGCATTGTAAGTGTTGTTGTCTAACATTTGCTAATTACCAACTTTGTTGAAAGAATGATTTCAAAGACTAAAAGCTCTGTGATATATGGGTTGTTAAAGAAACAGAAAAGCTAGCTTGCAGCACCCAGGCTAATAATGTTGGCTTCAATTAGCAATGTTTAGGCCATTTATTCTCCCCGCTGGTCTCTCTTTGCTCTCGGGGCCGAGCAGCAGGTTCATAGCTGTATGGTTGTACTCCATCATATGTGTGGTTGTAAACATTTTAAAGTTCCTTCTGTGTCAGAGTCAGCATTACAATCCATACTTTTAAGGGGGGGGGGGGGCTTTAACCTGCAACCTGCTCTTTAAATGTCATTACACAAAAAACTTTTTTTTTCATGTTGTTGTTTGACTGTACTGATAATGAAATGAAACTGAACCACTGTACGTACCGAACCAAGACTTTTGGCATACCCCTTGGCATACCCCTACTAACAATCTCCCTCAACCTGGTGCTCCATGCAAGATCTCACCTCTTGGGGTACACATGATCTTGAGAACAATGAGGAAACAGCCCAGAACTACAGGGGAACTAGTCAATGACCTGAAGAGAGCTGGGATCACAGTAACAAAGGTTACTATTAGTAACACACTACATCATCATGGATTAAAATCCTGCAGCGCTGGAGGTTAAGCCAGCACATGTCCAGGCACGTCTAAAGTCTGCCAGAGACCAACATGGTAAACATGGTTTCCTGGTTTCCTTTTTTTTTACATTCTGTCTCTCACAGTTGAAGTGTACCTATGGTGAAAATTACAGACAACTTGCACAATGGCTGCCAAATACTTTTTAGCCCCACTGTAATTTGAACATTTCTCAAGGCAATTGGTTGTGCTGCATTCTATTCAGGGGTATCAGAGTAGAGAGCCTGAACACAAATGCATATCATACTTATCAGATTTGTATTTGTAAAAAGGAAAAATATAAAAAATTTTAAGAAATATGCACTATTCTTTTGGTTTATTACATAAAATCACTAAAATAATATATTAAAGCTTATGGTTGTAACTTGTCAACATCCAAGACATTTCAATATGTTTGCAAACAACTCTAATAACTGTTATATTATTGAAAGACTAACCAGCACTTCAATAAACACCTCATGTATAAATGTAATTAAGATCTAAATGTTATTTCTCTTTGAAATTAATACAAGAGCTAGAAGCTAAAGCAAATAACCTAGATAAATCAAAATTGGCTTTTTATTTCCTCACAAATTTGTATTTTTAGATTTTTTTTTTAAATCTGTGTCCCTGAATAAATTTCACTGTAGTGATATTCAAAAACAGCATAGTTCCTACCTGTCAGGGATGAGAACATTTGCCTGTCTCCTATGCGTATGGTGTCTTTAACACTTGTCAGGTTAGGATGCTGGGAAGCTCTCACAGTCCCTTACCTGTGTGATACTTCAGCTTTAACAACACATGTGAGAAAACATAAACAGAATATTCTAACAGCCAGAAATCTTTCTCAACTGAATATCACTAGCCTGCTGTTTTTAAAACTTGTAGGAATTCTAATTTCTTATTTGAGAAATAAGAGTTTTGACAGAGTGAGAAGGAGAGGGAGAATGTTATAAATTCATAAATGCACAAACAAATCATATCAATAATAAGTAAAAACACAGCATGCACTGAAAAACTACTGAGATTGAACACCTTACTACATTAAAACAACTTCTGCAGACTCCAGCTGCGTATCTGGAACAGTGACAATGACATTTAGGTAATTCATCATCAACTTTTGTTCAAGTCTTAGCTAACTGCTATCAAGTTCAGGAGTCATTTTTGTGATATTTGATACTTAGAGCACCTACTTTTATCTGCATCTAATTTTTTTGGGCATATATAACTCCTCCATCACAGTTTTGATTTGATGAATTGAATCCTCCCTGAATAAACATTGGAACATGTGATGAAATGTTAGTTACTTCAGCTTATTTCTCTGATTTTAGGTTGTGTTACAAACATTGCCTTTTTTTAAAGTGCTTATTAATCTGTGGGAGGCATGCTTTTTCTTGTTCTCGTGAAAAAAAAGCAGTAAACATGTGTGATCATTTTACCAGCAAGTGCCATCTCTCCAGCGGAGGTTCCACCTCAACACTCAAGCAAATCCAAGGTTGGACTGACTAAGCTGTATCAATGAATCAGTGAATAACCATGTAATAACATTCCCTTTTTTATTTTGCCAACTAGGACTTCCAGAAAGGTTGCAACGTCTTTGAACAGAGAGGGTACTACAATCTTAGATCAAAGAAGGTGTTTTCTGAGGGGTAATTTCTGGGAGCTGTTATCAACACAGTGGGGGAAGACTGTTGTTGGTACAAAATAAGATGGGGCGGGAGAGACAAAGCTGAACCCTGAAAGAGAAACGAGCTAAAAGAATATTCCACCAGAAAGTCTTCTTCACAAATCTTTTATCAATAGTTTTGCTTGATCCAATATATGACTGTTTTATTTATACTTTACTTTACTTCTTGCTCCTGTTCTCAATGAGGATGGACGCTTTTCTCTTTCCCTCCCTACTGTTACCTACTTCTGCATTCTTTTGTCTTGTCAACTATTCTATTTGGAGCCTCTTTCTGCATTCTCCTACGGAAAGAACAACCATGGTTCTGGTCAGCTGGTCTCTTAATACAGTTATTCAGAACGGCTAAAAGGGAGAGCCGAGTTGTTCCGTTGGAACATCGTGGAGGATCTTGTGTCTCTCGCTTTTGAACATCGAGGACGTGGGAAACATTTCTATAATTGGATTCATGATAACCGGATATCTGCTGATTATTGCAGGTGGAGTTTCTGAGGTATCGTAAACTTCAAGGTTATGTAGCAGGTGGCACCGAGAGGTGTCGCTCTGGCCTCCGGGCCGTCTCCTATAAAAGGGGAAGCGGCTGTGTACTTGGCGTGCAAGTTTCCTGTAGGGTGCCCAAGGTGTGCTGGACCCACAGTTAGTTTTGGGTGTTGTTGAATCTGCTGATCCGGTAAATATGTTTTTTATAATGTCGGACATGGTATATGGTGGTCTGATTTTTAATGTATTCTGCAGGGTCGGGATCAGAGACGTTCCCTGTGAGTGAATGACTGGGTGTGGGAATTCGACGTTGCAGGTATGCGGTGTTTGCTTGTTTTTAAAGGTTAAATTAAAATGTGTTTTTAATTTGTAGTAGTTTTTGTATTTTTTTCTTTTACAGTTTTTATGCACCGCTGCCTGCTGTCCTTCTTTAGACTTTTGATTTATTTTTTAGTCCGCTCCTGCTCCAAGTGGTTTTCTTTACTGTGTGACGGTTGTAAGCGGACTAACTACTTAAACTTTTATTTGTTTGTTTTGTATGTTTATTTTCTGTTTAGTCACTCCCCTTTGTGTTTAGCTTTCATGTCCTCCCGCCGTGCTCAAGGAAGGCCGTATCCGATCTTTTGAGTGAAATCAATTGTGGTGATTGTTTGCAGTGATTTGCCGTGCTGTGATTTGAAGTGTTAATACAGGTGTATTCAAGCGGATGTCCGCAGTCGGGGTTGTTGTGAATAATTCGGATTACGGTTCTGGTTCAGAGCATGACGGGGAATGACTCAGGAAGCAAAGATTTGGGCCTAACTTGCGTAATAAATATTGTTAAGCTTTATTTGTGGTTTGTTCCTTTTTTCTTTAGTTTGTTTTTGTAACAGTTAAAATCAGCAAATGGCAGACTGCACGGGCTACAGGAAGGACTATTTGTGATGTGCGAGCAAAATTGGACTCGTTTCGCTGCGTGGGTAATAACTTAGAGAAGTTCTCAGCCAGCTGGAAGGTAATCTGACCCACGATTTGGCCATTTGGACTGAACTCGGACCAATGACAGACTCTAAGGCAAAAGTCATTGAAAACATTTAAAATCTGAGGAAGACTATGTGAAGCATTATGGAGGAAAATAAGGATATCATCTGCATACAAATATATAAAGTGTTTGGTAATATGTACAACAATAGGGTTATGACTGATTGACTGCCGCACTGCCTAAGCAAGAGGCTCAAGAGATAAAACAAACAACAGAGGCGAGAGAGGACAACCCTGTCGAGATCCTCTAGATATGGGAAATTGTCTAGAACAGGTGGTCCCTGTCAATACCATTGCAGCTGGGTCTTTATATAAAGTTTGAATCATAGATAAAAAGTTACGTCCAAAGCCCATATGATGCAGAACCTGCCACAGAAAATGCTACTCAAAGCGATCAAATGCCTTCTCTGCGTCAAGAGACAAAATGCCATTTGAAGAATCTGCAGTGTTGAAAGCTTCTCTGATGTGGAGAAGGCGACGGACATTATCTGAAGCGAGGCGATACTTGATGAAACCAGTCTGATCCGGATGGATTTGAATGGACAAATGTGGTTCCAATCGGGAAGCTAAGACTTTGGCAAACACTTTAGTATCAGCACTTAGAATAGAAATAGGGCGGTAACTCGAGCACTCAAAAAGATCCTTACCCTTTTTTTAAAGTAAAGAAATAATAGCAATATTTGTATTCTTAAAAAAAGAACCATTAGTAATTGAGGATTGAATTATCTCCAGTAAAAGAGGACTGATTTGGGACCAGAAGGCCAGATAGAACTTGAAGGGGGTATACCATCAAGGCCTGGGGATTTATTCTTATTCATGCTCACTAGGACTTTGTATAACTCATTCAGTGTTAATGGGGCATGAAGTTCAAGAGCAGATTCATAGGGAAGCTTTGGAAGTTGAAGGGGGTTCAGAAAGCTTTTGCATACATGCTCATTGTAAGTGAACTCTGAGGAATATAAATTAGAGTAAAATGCGCAAAAGACAATTTACTTCAGTTGGAGCAGAGCACAGTTTACCTGTGGAAGATTTAACAGATGTTATGTTCGCCCATTGTTCATTGGTTTTAAGTTTCAAAGCCAAAAGATGACTTGGTTGAGCACTGTACAAGTAATGAAGTTGCCTAGTCCTATGAATAAGTAGTAGTAGTTGATTAAGGTCTTTATTTAACAGGTCTCCCTCAAGAATAAGATCAGAGGTAGTATTCAGAGACAAAGAGTGCTCTAAAGTTGCAATTTTATTTTCTAAATCTACAATATGCTGCCATCTTGTTTTGTTTAGATTAGAAGCAAATCCAATAGTTTTGTCCCTAATGAGTACCCTAGGATCGTCAACAGAGGATCTATTTATTGCTAGAAATTGATCTAGCTGTCCTTTCATTTATCTTAGGAAAGTTTCATTCTGTAATAGAGTGGAATTAAACCACCAACGGATCGCTCGTTTGGAGCCTGGATAGATTGCCAGTTTACCAAATACAGCCCTATGGTCAGAAAGAGACATAGGGGGCGTCGTGTGGCGTCGTGGGTTAAGACGGGCGCCCCATGTTCAAGAGGCCTTAGTCCTCAATGCGGTTGTCCCGGGTTCGATTCCGAATGTCTTTCCCCCTACTTCCCTCCCCTTTCTGTAAGTCTGTCCACTTTGAATAAAGGCCACTGTGGCCACAAAAACCTAAAAAAAAAAAAGAGACATAGGAAGAAAAGCAAAATCAGAGGCTTTTTCAAATAAATGTTTAGAAATGAAAATGTAATCTATACGGGAAAAAGTTCTATGTCGTGATGAGAAACAAGAGAACTCCCTTAGAAATGGATTAGCTGTCCGCCAAACATCTACTACGGCACAATCTAAAGCCCATTTCCTTAATGCAGAGGAAGCAAGACGTTGGTTTGCCCCCTCCACTACACCAGTTCTATCTAATGAGTGTGACCAGACCGCATCGAAGTCCCCTCCTATAATTAGGGCAAAGTCAGATAAATCAAGCAAAAGTTTAGTCAAATAATCAAAAAAGCTTCTATCAAAAGAATTAGGGGCATAAACGGAAACAAAAGCTACTTTTTTATCATTTATTAGAGTTTTAACGAAGACGACTCTACCTTCAGAGTCCTTCCCGGAGCCTTAAATTGTAAACTGAAAGCTAAGTTTAGCAATAATTGCTACTCCTCTGTTTTTTTTCAAATTTAAGGAGGAAGCAATGACATGACAAAATTTATTTTGGAGTCTGGATACATCCTTTTCCAGTAGATGGGTTTCCTGAAAAAGAGCTACTATATCTATTTTCATCCTCCGCAAAAAGTCCAGAGTGCTTGTACATGTATGAGGAATATTAAATCCCCGCCCATTCCACGACAAAAGAGAGACACTAGTCATACGTGGCCTGAATAGAAGAATAGTATCACAAAAGTAAACCAAAAAGAGCCACCTCGAAAAAAAATTGAAAACTGTAAAGTACTATCCTTTGGGTCCTGTACCACCCTGCCATTATGCCACAGTCCTGAAATTCCTTTATCCACCCACCCAGCTTGTCTTCTTTCCCGTTTGAAATTTATATTATTAAATTACAGAAATAGGTTCAAAAAATATATATTAGGCTACAAACCCCAATTATTAATAAAGCTCAAATAAGGTATAACTAGCAAAAAAGAACAAACAAAAAAAACGGCAAAAAGCTGCTATTCAACAAAAAAAAAACACAAAAAAACATGCTGTAAGTGAGAACAGATAATAGTAGCTATCTTGCCAGAGATTGATTGCTAACTAGCAAAACGAATAGATACATTCATATACATGCAACACACATAAATAAAGAGAAAATAAACTGGCATGCTTTTCATACCAAAATTGCCGACCAAACTAGTGTAGAAAATCAGAAAGACCGAAGTGACGTCCCATCAACTCTGACCCATCATCCAGGGAGTAAAAAAACCCAGCATGTAAGGACTTTGACAGTACTATACAGTAGAGTAGACAAGAGCTCAAGACATGAGCCTTACCCCAGTCAGTTAACGGGATTGTCCTCCACTGGACAAAAAAAACTTCTCCGCCTCCGATGGATCCCGAAATAGATGTTGTTCTGATCCACGGATAAGTTTGATGACAGGCGGGTAGAGTAAGAACGCCTGGTATCCTCGCTGTCAGGCCCGGTGCATGACGAAACAGGTGCGCCTCTGCTTCGAAGTGTGGTCGCTGTAATCCGCTGTGAACCGACGGTATGCCGATTGACCTCAGTTGGATTATCCCTGGCTTCTTTGAGGATGCGGTCTCTGTCTGTATACCCAAGAAATTTCATGATCACAAATCTCGGAGCCGAAGTGGATTGGCGCGGGTGACCCACGCGATGAACCCGCATTACCTCCGTAGGATTGGCGGCGAGTATCGGGAACCATTTCGGGATGTTAGCACTCAGGTAGGTCAACGCATTGCCCTTTTCTACTCCTTTTAAGAACATCAGCGTAGGTTGTCTCTTCTGCTTCTGTCCTCCAGTTCTGCCAGTTTGGCCTGTATCTGGTCCAGAGAGTTGCCGTGTATTAAAGCTGCTTTCTTTATGCGGTCCTGAAGTTTGACGGAGTTGATGCGTTGTTTGTCAATCTCCTCGGTGTGTTTGTTCAAAGTCGCTTGCATGTTATCCAGCTGAGTCTCTATGCGATCAAATCTTTCGTTGGCATTCTTCTCAGCTTTGTTGAAATGCTTCATAAAAACGGCTTCAAGAGAGGCCATCGTGAGGAGGCTCTCGGATTCCTCCTCTTCATCCTCATACACCGTTTTTTATAAAGCGTCTTTAGATCTGCTATTGTTCCGACCTTGTTTCGACATAGCAGAAAGCAGAAGTTTTAGGTTTTCAATTGGTGAGAGTTAGGAGGAGATTCAAAAACCTGGCAGTGAACAAGTTTGCTCCAAACAATTTGGAGGAAGAGGAGCTAAAGTTCTAGTCTGCCATCCAAGTATGGAACTTGTCAAATGTCAAATGCATTTTTTTTGTTCTTTCCCTCCTCCCTTACCCGACCTCTTGTAACCATTCTTGTCTTCATAAGGTGCTGTAACTGGCTACAACTTCAGTCTTCCAATCCTGTTTAGTGTAATGTGTGTTGTATGTTCTTATTCTTGGATTGGTTACCAAATTTCATGGTGCTTTGAGTACGATGACAATAAAAGCTATTCATTCATTCATAGTGTTCTTTCAAAGCACATGTGTGTTTTAAAATGGGTACTGGACATTTAACCCCTTCACCATTTTGTATCTTTGCAATTTTGCTCCCTTCATATCTGACTTTCTTGGATACACAGCATATCATACTTACCATATGAGAAATAGGCCTACCTGTCTGGGACACAATTCATGATTAATTCCAATATAATAAAGACAAATTAATAACTACAAATGTTGAAAATGGCCGGTAAAGAGGGCAACAGCTCCGCCATGACCCTGCACATACAGGAGGGTATAGAAAATTAATGGACAGAATTTAAGAGAATGTGATTTTATGATTCCAGTAAATAAAATGCTCAGCAGAAGGTAGCTTAGAGTTATTTGCCGACATGCAGATCTTCTCTAGAGCTGTAATGTTTTAGGGCTGTTGCTGGGCAACACAGACTTTCAACTCCCTCCACAGATTCTCAACTCCCTCCACAGATTCTCTGTTGGATTGAAGTCTGGAGACTGGCTAGGCCACTCCAGAACCTTGAAATGTTTTATGTAGCCACTCCTTTGTTGCCCAGGCAGTGTGTTTGGGATCATTGTCATGCTGCAAGATCCAGCCATGTCTCATCTTCAATGTTCTCACTGATGGAAGGAGGTTTTTGCCCAAAATCTCACAATACATGGCCCCATTCATCCTTTCCTTAATACGGATCAGTCGTCCTGTCCCTTTTGCAGAAAGTCAGCCCCAAAGCAGTTGAACAGTTGAAGTGTACCTATGATGAAAACTACAGACCTCTTTCATCTTTTTAAGTGAGGAAACTTGCACAATCGGTGGCTGGTAAATACTTTTTTGCTCCACTGTAAGTAAATAAATACATTTCACTGCAATATCGAGTTGTTGGTCATTTAAAAAAGTAGCTTGAGATATTTTTATAGCCAACTATTTTTTGTTGTTGTAATTTACCGTTAGCACTGTTAGTTCAACCTTAGCCTCTAGCCCGATCGGTGTCGAATTACAAGTGTTGAAGACCTGGCAACCTTGCGGGCTCACATGTGATTTGCTCTGGAACCAGTAAGTATGGAGGTGGGACAAATTGTAAACAATGACTAAATCCCTCTGTGGCCTTTCTAAAATGATAAAAACTTGCAACCACCCAGCAGGCTGAGACGGAAATCTGTTTCAATGTAACCATCCTTCCTACATGATTGAGACTGCGGACTTGATCCGGCGTCCGGCAAAAATAGAATCGATCCTATTTTTGCCGGATGGCGAAACGGCAGCCGGTGCCCTGCGGCACTCGGCGGCGGCAGTGGAAATGCTCTCATTGACTACAATGGGAGCGTTTTTGCTGTGCAGTACGTGCCGGAGTGGAGCGGAGCGCATGCTGTGGAAATTGGGGGTTAGATTTCTGTGCAAATGAGTTAGTAACACATGAATGAATGAGCAAAAAACAAAAAAGTTATGGGTATGCCTGTATTTTAATAACATTGAATACTGCAAAGCTCAGTGCAAGAGTTAAAAAAGAAATCATTAGAGCAAGGTCAAGAGCAAACCTGGCGGGTCTGTATTAAACTGTTATTTGAAAGGTTTAGGTAAAATGTTAAAGATTAATAAATGAGTCATTTTTAAATCAAATTAATAAACCCCACAAACATTTACTACCTCTGCACCTAAAGTACACAATTACTACTATTGCCTATTGAGTCTCTTTTGCTGCTGCCTTGACTCTTTGACACACTGAAGGAGAGCCTTTTATTCTTCTTCTGCTTCGTTTCATCTTTAGTGTAGTGGTTGGAGATTAGTTTTAAATGTAAAATGGTTTATAAATGTTTTTTTATTTTTAATATTATCTGTAGTAGTATTAAAACTTAGGTTTTTATAAACGTGCTGAACTGAAACTTGATTACCAACACACCAAACATTTCTAATTGGGGAATTAGACTAAATACAAGGCTGTGAATGATGATAAATAAAGAGCCATTTGGGAACCGTGAAAGCCAGCTCTCCTAAGGGAGCAGAACCAAATAAGCTAAAAAAAAAAGACCTGAACCAGTATACATAACAAGTTAGAACACTGGAAAGCATTCAAGGTCTTCTATTTCAGATTTAACACCTGAGAAAATCTAAACAGAAATCTTCAGTAGCCATATACTGTACTACATTTCACTAAATGCTTTCACAATTATTTTAAAGTAAAATTTATCAAGAGTGTATAAGGGAAAACTTCATGTTTCAAGGCAATTCACTGCTCTTCTAAATTCTAAATTGTTAAATAATTGTGATTTCAGTATTGATCAAAAATAATAATGATTATTATTTCTACCCTAATTGGTCAACCCTAATTGTTAATTGTGCAAAGTTAGGTAGGACTACACTTTAACTAACTAATGAAGTTGCATAAATATCTACATTTTGCTTTTGTTTTGGGGGGTGTCGCGAGACATTGTTTTATGCTCCGCAATGTCACTGTCCGCGACATAAATGCTCCAACATCACTAGTGTGAATTGTGTTTACACTCAGGACCAGCACTTTTTTCCCCTCAGAGCTGTGTTGGCAGCATGGATTGTCAAAGCACTTTATGCTTACTTGTTTTTACAAGCTTATGTCTATGAATGTGCTTAATAATGCACTTACCGGGCAGACCTGTCCCCAGAGCAATTTAGCTGCTAATTTTTTTGAGGGGGATGGCAGTTTTTATTTAACATCTTTGCGTTTTTTACATCCTGTTGGCAATGTGTTACATATACTTCCAGGTCAACTTTGCCTTTTTTGACACCCTTTATATATACATATACATATTATACAACATTGGAAGGCTGAGATTCTTTCAGGGGCTAGAGGGAGGTTCGGGAGTTTCCCTGAATGGCTGGTCTGTTCTAGATAGGTGGCCAGAACGTTTGTATTTGTGCTTCAAAAGCAGCCACAGTTGAGCCACTATCATGATCCTGCTCTGTGTCTGCTTGTGTACATGTGTAAGGCATCTTCTTTTATGGAAGATCTCTGTAAGCGCTACTGTTGGTGCTACAACTGCGAGTGATTATTACTTCTCGCTGCTGCGCACCATTCTGCTGGCAATTATTTTGATATTGTTTGCTAGCTGATACCAGACATCAGTAGCTCTCTTCTGCTTTGAAAGGAAGCCTGCCTAACCTCACAGTGCTTTCAAATATAGGTCACCTCGGCGCCATAAATTTTGAGATATTTATAGGAAAAAAATACAAGTTCTGCTCCACAACAACTTACCATTTGAAGAGATCTTTCAAAACACAAGGCAGAGCCATCTCCAACAAAAACTGTCTTTTTACATCCACAACGGTCCAGTAATGTCCTCCTTTAAAATAGTTATTCCACAACAAGTCTTTTGTCCAACATCCAACATCAGCTGTCGTTCAAAACCTTGATAATTCCCTTCCTTGTGTGTATTTCTCACAAAGTTTAATCATAACTACCGTTAGCACGCAAGTTAGCCTAACAACAACACAGCACACTTTGTGTTTATAAATGGCCTGCAAACAACAAATCGGTATCGAATCAATACATTGGATGGTTAGGACTTAAGGTATTGTAATCTGTCTTGGGTAGGCGCAGTGGCGGCTGGCCAATAGAGGGCGATAGGGCGCTGCCCCCCCCAGTGATTCCAAAGTGGGTTTTTTTATTTTTTTTTTATTAACAATAATCACATATTCTAAGTTAATTGTGAGTTTAAATTCGTAACAAAGTATCATATATAAAAATATATATCATTTTCGGAGAAAAAGCTCCTACAATGGAAAAAACAGAAGGATCGCCCCAAGCAGATCAGCAGCCAGCCAATTACCGACAAGAAATTTGCCCATAGCAACAGGAATTTATCCAATCAGCATCGTTGATTCGGCCGCATGAAGGGCGATAGAGAAATCGCCCCAAGGGTGGTGTGAGGGCAGGCAAGATATCTGGTGGTGACATTTGGCAGTGCGATTTATCTGCCACAAGGGGGCGCTGCTGTAAGCTTTGTGTGTAAAATTTTTGTGTAAACCTAATAAGTTATTTGTTTCCAGTTTGGTTTTAAACTTGTTTGTGCAATATTGTATTTATGTTTAGAATAAGAATGTCTCAAGTTGTTAATATTGGGATTAAAATTATTAGTATTTCACATAGTACTGGTATCCAGCCGTTTATGTTCAATTGTTTTGGGATGATTATTGAAAATGACTTGATAAGCTATATGCACAGCTCCACTACTTCTTGAAATAAGTACAGCCCTTTTACTTCCTGTCTGTATTGGACAAACTGATCAATCCAGGTGTGTCTGACCTCAGTAGTCACAACAACAACAATGGTCAGACACACCTGGATTAATCAGTTTGTCCAATGATGTAAGACAGGAAATAAAAGAGCTGTACTTAGTTCAGGAAATAGTGGAGTTGTGCACAAAGCTCAGAAAGCACAAGTTTGATTTCTAAAAAAAGAGAAAAAAAAGCACAGCCCCACAAAGAATATTTTTCACCAGCCGCCACTGGGTAGGCGCGATACCTGAATGGGTGGGCCACACGTAACCACATGGCGCCAGGGCTGGGGTTAGGTGTGGATGGAGTTTTTTTTCTTTTTTTTTTTAAATGAAGTGGTGGGAATATTCTTTTTTCTTTAACAGCTAGGTGTGTACATGGCCTCATTATGTGTTTTTTTATTCCAAATGTATCAAGAGTTTTTGGGGGAAGTTCTCTGAATCATCTGCGTCTGTCTGTTGGTGATTTCCTCTTCATTTAGTGAGAGTAAATGAGCTCAGAGACAGTTTTCCATTTGACAGTAAAGATTCAGAAAGTAATTACTCGCTGAAGGTCAAGTGGTTTTTGTCTTTGTTGGAATGATGGATCAATTCTTTTACATTCTTGGTCTGTTCTTTAAAAATATAAAATGAAAAAGATCATATCTAAGACTGTACCCTATTCAGCACTAAACTGTTTCAGGCCTAGGGTTGGGCATTGAGAATCGAGCATCGATTGGAACTGGGACTCATATGTGGATTCTCCCGGAATCGTTAAATTTTTTAAATTGCGATTCCTAGTTTCGATTCCCAGTCCGCCGACCAGAAGAAGAACCCGCCGAATACCAAACAAAGAAGAATCCGCCAGAAGTGTTAGCGGTACTGCACAATCGTGGAAGGTGTGTGGAGACACTAAGATATAGTGCTATACCGTTAAGAAATAACCGACCGCTCTGTGTTTGACGCGCTGCGCCGGCTTACCTCATCAACTCTTCCTCCCGGATCCAACAGTCAGCCCAGCACCGCACTGCAGTCCAAATCCGGTCAGTTAAATACGTCTGATGTCAACATTACTGCAGAAAACAAGTTATACTCGAACCGTTGTTCAACTCAAATGCAAATATCCAGCTAACGTTAGCTCATGTATTTGTTTTCACAGACAAACGGTCTGAGATTGCTAAGCAAATGTTAGCCAGGCAGCTGATAATACTCCGCGATGCTTCGCCTCCTCCTGCAGTTAATATGAACGGGATTTTTGAAGATGTTTCTTTCTTTTTTTTCAATATTCTGCAGACAGACATGCAGGATGTTTGGAAATCGGTTTTCATTAAATTTTAAAAAATAAAGCTCTCCTGTAGAAATCTGACCACCGTGGAAAAAAAATTGTAATTCATTGAAAGTAAAAAGTTAATAGAATAAAAATCCATGCTGCAATTCCATAGTTCAATTCAAATTCAATTCAAAAATACTTAATTGATCCCAGAAGTAAATTAAGTAAATTAAATTTAGGGAAATTAAGTAATTAAATTAAGTAAAGTAAAGTTTAGACTATTTCATCAAGTAAGACTACCTATGGGTGGGTAGGTAGATAGAAATGCTTTATTAATCCCATAAGGGAAATTTCCTTGTTGCAGCAGCAGCACTCAAAAACACAAATGAAAACAACACACACACATAACAAAAAAAGAAACTGTGCAAGTAAATAAATAAGCTCAATATACACACATGTAGGACCAACACACAATGATTAAGAAGAAATAGCAGTGTATACAAGTAGTGTATTTTAAAGTAGGTCATTTAAAATATGTACACAAAAAAAAGACCCTGTCCCTCCAAAGAATCGGAATCGAGAATCGTTTGGAACCGGAATCTAAGCAAGGATTCGGAAGTGGAATTGGAATCGTCCAAATTCAAACGATGCCCAACCCTATTTAGGGCTACAACCAGGATCTGTTATTACACACAATAGGTGTAGTTACACCTTTGGAACTTCAGGATAATTTAACCGGATCTTTTTCTGGCTGGGTAATCTGTTGCCCCGCACCTCTTAGCCGCCGTGTCTCCATACACAATTGACCCTTTAAGGAATCAGCTAAGACATCCTTATATCACGACTGTTATGTGCGTTCACACCGGTCAGCGCATCCAGGCAGCAGGGCAGCTAGATTACATGTAAGTCTATGGTACCTTTGTGTCAAGTGGGCATCAAGCTCCCCTGCAGCAAGTCGCGTGTGTCGGCGCAGTCGGCATCAGTGTGTCTATGCAGCTGCTGCTCGGACGCGTTGATTTTTCGTGAAATATATGACCCGCAGCAGAAATAACAAACGATCAATTTAAAGCTACATTGTGTAAGATCTGCTCCCATCTAGCAGTGAAATCCTATATGACCAACCACCTGAATATTACGTTCTAGCTCCCCCTCCCACCCCCCCATTCCGAGCGCGTTTTAACTCCTACGGTGGCCGTTTCATGCCAAGTTTAACATGGCTCCCAGTATTACGACTTCGTCCAGTGTTCCTTCCAGTTAGGTTACTTTAGAAAACTACGTTGCATTTAGTTATATAGTCAGACGTCTGCCGCGTCGCGAGTAGACAATCTCCCTCGGGCATTCGTCACGGTGCAACTGAGTGTAGCCAAAGCGCGAAAGGCGGAGCTAGAATTTCTACGAATGTCCCTTGTTGGCGAATGTATTTCAAAGATGGAGGCTCAACATGGATTCACCCATTCGAGCAACTCGCTCGTATGTATTCTGAATAGCAGATTCTACTTACAAGAATACTTTCATTAGTAGGTGAAAGTAATTACACATCTAGCACATATTTTTGAAAGAACAAAGGGGTTTTTGCTAAGAATTAACAAAAAAAAAAAAACACCATGTAGCTTTAAGGCACGTTTCCACTATTGGATTTCCCAGTATGCTTGTTTCTCTACTTCATCGGGCCTGGCCGACAGGACCGTTTTTGGGGACATTTCAGGAACCAACAGAGTACCAGTATGGGGATATGTACTTGGAATGGCCCGATCGAGTAGCTCAGTGGGAGCTGTGGTTAGGTCACGCTGATTGGTTGTAATACAGAGGGAAATGAGCAGACGTTGCCAAACAACTGGCTTTGTAAAAATAAGAAGAGCTGCTGGGGAAGCAATTTATAACAACAGCAAACAGAGTGACAAGCCCTGCATCTTTATGTCGATCTCTTGTTATTTCTGCTCCTGTGGGAGCCTTTTTGCACTGATCAGTGACGCTACTCACTGCTGTAACAGTCTTGATATGCAAATGTCTTCGCTGATTCCTTACAGGGCCAATTGTGTATGGAGACACGGCAGCTGATAGGTGCAGGTCAACAGATTACCCCGTCAGAATAATATCTAGTTAAATTACCCTGAATTTCTGTTGGTGGAAACGCGCCTATAGAAGAAGTAGGGCTTATTGCCATGTTTCTGGTTGTTGTTGTTGTTATAAACTACTTCGTCAGTAACTCTTCTTATTTTTACAAAGCCGGTTGTTTGGTGACGTCTGCAAATTCCCTCTGAATTACAACCAATCACCACGACTTAACCGCAGCTCACGCCCAGCGACTTGATCAGGCCATTCCGAATAGATACCCCAAGACTGGTACCCCGAAAACGGTCCTGTCACCCCAGCACATTGAAGTGGAGACACGTGCATACAGAGAATTTCAGGAAAAATTACCCTGAAGTTCCAATAGTGGAAACGCTCCTAATATTTCTATAATGCCATATACTTATTCCCTTGAACCTTGTTAGATTTACATCTTTACATGACTTTACATCCACAAACTACTATTTTTAATGGAATGTAATTCCACAGACTAGCAAAACATCATGCAGTATTTAGAGGCGGCAGGAAAATGATCCAAGGTTTATTTTAGGCAGATTTAGAATTGAAGAAGATCCGGGGCTTAGCCAATGTGCAAAACATTTTTGTGTTTTAAAAAATTATACAGGCATCTCTACTTTGATATTCTGACCTCATTAATGCAGGGAAAATGTACTGCATTACACTTATAAATGTATATGCTTTAATGAATTAAAATAACACTATCAATCAAAAATATCAACAAATATCAACAATATCACTCACAGTCAGCTGCTGATTGAAGTCACCTTAGATCACAGGTCCAGGGAATACAATTCACATTTACTAAAATCAGAATAAAACAAGAGAACTACTAAGTTTCATTATATGATTAATATATTGAACAAAAAACAACAAAAAACAAAACCTCTTAACCTGATTTCATCTCCCTTGTCTTTGGTTTTTTGCACAAGTTTTGTGACCAATGTTCAATTCTCTCATTCATTGATTTGATTAAATACATAAATACAGACAAAGGAAAACAACTTTTATCCGATAGACATTAGTCTTCCCATGCGTGCGTCTCCGGCACAGTATGCAGGCTGCTGAAGCTAGGCCACACCAGTCAATGATACACTTCTAAGCCATCTTCAGAGTAGGCTCAGGCAGGCTGTTTGCAGGCTACTTTACACAGCTGCTGCAAGGCCTTTCAGAAAACATCCATAGTCACCCCCTAACCCAAGATCCCAAAGTTTGGACATTTCATTGATAATTTTTCAATTCATCACCTGAACAAGAATTGCACAATCGCAAAGCCAACAAGAGATGGCCAACCATCTAAACTGAGAGGGTTGAAAAGAAAAACCTTTATAAGAGAAGCAACAGAGAGGTCATAGTAACGTTGCAGGAGATTCAGAGACCCTAACAGTGCACATCCATGCATAAATCTTCCTCATGGTGAAACATGATGGTGACAGCCTTATGTTGTTGGGATGCTTATCTTTAGCATGGACGGGAAGTTCAGAGAGATGAAAAGATGGATGGAACTAAATACAAGGCAAGGTCAGATAAAAAAAATTTTTTTTTAAAGACTTCAGACTGGGACAGAGGCTCTTTCCAGCAGATGAATGATCCTAAACATACAGCTAGGGCTACACTGGCACTGTTTAGACCAAAGTTGTTGAGTGGTGTATAGGCTGCTTGCATGGTGTGTTTGTGTGTGTGTGTGTGTGTGTGTGTCTGTGTGTGTATGTGTGTGTATAGGACTCCACCTTTTTCCCTCCCAGGGTGCTGTGGGCAGGTTCAGTGCCAACTGACTCCACTCAGGCCAATTAAGGAGGAGCTTCAAAAGAGGAGCATTTCCCTGGAGCAAACGCCTGATGTTTAAAGTGGCCCTGGCATGAAATTAGCATTTTTTGAGTTTTTTGGTCATATTTTTTAGTTTCCCCAGCCTGCCTATGTCCCCTAAGGGGTTAAAATGACTGATTAGTGTTTCCTTTGTCCCCAGGTATGTCTGCCTACATAGTGAAATTAGCACTCAGAAACGGGCTGTTTTGCAGTTCGGCATATGACCTCACGTTTCGGCATATGTCATCACTGAGTTCCAGCCAATTACCCCCTTCTCTGAACAACACTCTCCAAGTCCCTCCCCTCGAGGTGCGTATTACAACCTAAACAACGAGAGCTGTGGTAAAAGGCAAACAACAAACCGACAGCATGGAGTCCAGACCGCATCAACACTGTCCTCCCCACTTCCTCCCCACTGAAAAGCTTGTGGATGGACTTTATTTATACAGGGAATGTACCCGACCAAATCCCGAAGCGCGTGGTCGTTTGTGGCAAACATTTCTCTGACGAATGTTTTATTAACTTGCTGTATTAACAATACAGCAGTGGATTCGCAGATCGTCTTAAACTTTTACCAGGATCAATACCAACTCTCCGTGAACAAGCAAATATCCCTATACAAGTAAGTAGCCTATATTTCCGCAATAATGTCCTTCAGCTGTTATATACCAGTGTTTCCCACACATATAGACGAATCTGTTGCGGTGCGCCACAGATTAAACTCCGACCGCCACAGATTCAACACCGACCCAAAAAAAAAGAATAAAATCAACCCCGATCAACACACAATATAAATAGGCCTAAACCTAATTACATTTCATACATAATATTGGAATTTGGGCAATTTGTGGTGCGCAAATGCATGTCTGTCAATGTTTTATCAGATGCGGACGTTAGAGACTCAATTGACAATAGAGGCGCATGGCCTGGGCCCCGCCCACCAAAACTCGGTCGTTTTCTGCTAATGCTAACAGAAGGGTCACCTAGTAGGGGGCTGCAATTCTACAACAAGGCTGAGTTACGGCAAACGATCCTTTGATACATTATTAAGGTACTTAAGAGTGTGACTAAAAAGGGCCCAAACGTCGCGGGGAATTTCATGCCAGGGGCACTTTAAACACCATAGTATGGTAACCAGGCCGTTCCTTAGACCCAGTTCTAAGTTCTCTAGTACTTTGAAACTTACCTTCTCCTGTATTTTCTCTACCCTGCAGCTCTGCTGACTCCCTTGGTTCCCTGCACCCTTCTGTCTCCCTCGCTACAGTCTGCTCCTACCTGGGCAGTTTCTGACATGCCCTCGCTGCTCCTCGACCAAGTCCACTGGAGATCCACTGGCAGGGTTCTCGCCTTCCTCACCTGCCTGTCCACCCTCGCTCAACATCCAGCACTGGGAACTTCTAGAACACAAAGGAGGAAGGCAGTCCCAGTCTTTACGCCTGCACCATAGCCCGCTGCAGCTGCTCAGCCCATCCAATCCTCCCCCCAGGACCTTCTCACTAGCTCCCAAGTAAGGGCAGAATCTATTAACTCATCCACCAAGATTGTCTCATTACATCACCTTTCCCTCTCTGCTCTACCCCCTCCAGTGGCAGTTTCATTGTCTTTCCCCTCCATCTTTTGGCTACTTACCATTCTTTGGGAATCTTTCCCCTACCTTCAAGGGAAAATAAATTATTTTTTCCTTAGGAGGTATCTACTTAAGCAAGATACAGAAATAAAGCCCTAAGTAAACACTGAAATATATTAAGCTTGTCTTCTATACAATATCAATATTACCTACATTAAATCACAAGGTCTCCTTTCCCTTATTAATTAAATTCACATTAACCAAATAGATTTATTGGAGAAATGCTTTATCTCATTATAGTAACGTGTAATGAAGACTCAGACATAAATCATTGTCTTTCTTTTCACTGTCAATTTACAGCTAACATGTAGTACTCTCAACAGTAATTACAAAGAGTCTCCTTCACACAATCAGCCAAGGGCTACTCAGACCCTGTACTGTATACTGTAAACACGTGAAAGGTTAGAAAAAAGCCTGGCCATCATGAATATATTCTAAATCTGTGTGCCAATTTATTTTACTACCTTCACTTGGCTGTTTCAGAGTATTTGATTTGCTTCCCTCAGCTGTCAGACCTGCTGTGGTCGACTCAGCCCACAATTGTCAACCCTCCAATCACCAGTCAATGATACACTTCTAAGCCATCAATCAGGGAAAATTACATAGCATAGTAATAACAGAAACAATGAATAAAAACTATTTCAGATGTCCAAATTTTCTGGTACTCAGTGCCTTATAACAAAACTTTTCTAATTTAGAGATGGAAAGAGGCAACAGATGCTTGAGCTACTTACTGCCCTCTGATCTGGTAGAACAATGATTTGTATCCTAATTTTACCTTTAACCTTATATTCAAACATAGGACCATTCGGTTACTTGCAAATTACCCTAAATTTCAAATTTAATCTAGTGCTTGTTATTGACAGAATAAAATTTATTTGTATGGTAAAGTGATGTTTTATAGCTCAACTTTTGGTCTTCTCTTTGCAACAAAACAGAATATCAACTAACTCAAGTGTTTTATTTTAATTTTAAATAAATGTGTGTACATTACAAATTAGCAGCCCCCAAAACATTATAAAATATTATGCTCTAAGCATTTCAGTCACAAAATAATTACAAACATAGTTATGCCACTAGAGAGTTAAAGCCTTCCCAACACTTATGCACTGGAGCTGTAACTTAGCAACTGCTGGTTGTAAGAGCAGACAGGGCTTAATGTTGGTATCTGTTCTATGAACAGCATGGATGGTCAGTGATATCACTCCTTAAATTAGTCATCTAATTGGGGATTATAAACCCAGTTAAAACAAAGACCCTACTCAGAATTTGCACATCTACAGTGCAAGATTTGGCACTCTGGATTTAGTACAGTCCCCCTGAGATCCAAAGAAACAGTGGCCAAAACACTAAAGGAATAAAACATAATTATGGGAAAAGGTACATGTCAGGAAATAAAAACTAAAAAAGGACAGTTTATAAAACACAGAAGCAATAAAACAATAATAATTTAAAACAGTATCTAACAAACATGGGTAAGAGCACTGCGTTTCAGAAAACACATCTGCCCTAAAAATAGCATAAAATGTAACATGTATATACCGTACTTTATTACTCTATCAGAAAACATATCAAAATAGATTGCATTTAATGAATGAAATGAAAAGATCAAACAGCGTTTCTGAACTCAAAACATTTCACAGAATAAAACACAGACGTAGGATTGCTCATTTTTCAGTGTAAATAAACCATAGGAGCGAAGATGCATAAGCATGGTTGCTTGTTTCTCACGTTTCTTTACAAACTTCCCCAAAAAGGTTGAAACAGAAGCCTAATGAATTGAATTATAAATTGTTATTGTTTTTTAAAAGTTCTAATATAGGACGGACAACAAAGTGTTAAAAAGCTGTCTGTCTTTTAACCCTGATTAGCATTTTAAAACACCTACTCTGGAATAGCTTGCAGTCGCGGCAAAATTAAAGTACATCCTTCGTCAATTCCAGGGTTTAATTAGAGCTGGATAGTAACTAGTTACATTTACTTGAGTAGCCTTTTTCGAAAAACTGTACTTTTAAGGGGGGGGGGGGGGGGGGGTATTATGCTAAATGGACTTTCTGAAGCTTGATATCCTCAGAACCTGTCTTTCCCTCATTAAAACCATACCTGAAGTGTTGCTCTGACCCATTCACTCATGTTAGAGTAGTCTTTGAGTCTCTGCCGGTCTCTGCTGGTAGTTCTCAGGGTTGCTGAAACGCCTGCTCCCACCTATCCCCGCCTTTTCCACCCATCTCCTCCTCCAACGTTATGTAGTCAGCCGAGAGCCTCGCCCCTGCAGAGCTCCCCTACCCCTCCCCACCTCACACAACTCCGGCTGAGTCCCAGTAGGTGCAATAATTATAACACACCAGCTGCAGCTGCGCGTTGTCGGCTTCCTACCATAATATGCTCTGCAACTCACTTTCTACTCAGAGAGGTGGGGGCCCCGAACTCCAAAACCCCGGCGGGAACTGTTTCAAAATAAGACCCAGAACTGAGAGACAGAGAGTAAAACAACACACACAAACAGATATCTGTTTCACAGTGGACGCACCTGCAGATGGGAGCCAGAAAAGATCTGACTCGCTTCTCTGCAAGGGTGTACCATTTTTATTACAGAAGAACAAAGAACATATCACATGACTCCTCTCTCCTCCTTCTACATCTTGACAGGTCATACATTTTCTCCAGGTCCCTTGACCTGGTTTTATAGCCGTAGCATGAACTAGAGTTATAACCGATCCTCCCTGCTTTCAGTTCATATCTTTACCCAAGAGTTTATTTACTTAAAACCTTAACCCCATAAAATACTGGTAAAGAGTCATGTTTTACTACCCTGAATAATATAAACAGGCCTATTACTTCTAAACGCTTAAAAAAGATATAGTTAAAACATATGTACTGCATAATAAAAAATAGCCCCAAAAAAGTAGAATACAACAAATCCCTCTTTCAATCTATTTTCAAATAGATTGATCACTCCTCTGTACTTCTCCTTCAGGCTCCATGTGAGGGAGTAACAGATATTGACCTTGCATATTATCACCAACAGCTTTTTCAATACACTTTGTGAGCAATGAACGTATACAAGGAATACAGCAACATCCACATAACACCATAGTTGACACAAATACTGCTAAAGAAACCATTATAGACATTGCAAGAGTCTTCCATTTACCAAACATATTATTTAACAAATCGTCCCTCTTTCTAACATGATTATTCAAAATGAGAAGAGTGTCTGTTTTTTTTTCTTTATCTTTACCTTTAAGCAATATTTTTTTATTATTATTGTTTTTTATGTTTTAACCTAATTCTCAATATTCTTTTAGTAAAAAGCAAACTCTAGCAATTGTCACCAACCCCAAAAACATCCTACAAAAACCACATCATAATGAAAAAAGAATAAGTAAAACAAAAATTAGTAGTCAGTCAACCTGATTATACTTTAAACATCCCTTAAAATATTTTAGCTTATTACTAAAAAGTTTTATAAAACTGTAAAAACTGAATATTAAGAAAAAATCCTACAAATCGACTACTTAAAAATTCTTTGACACCCTCTTAGGCAGTGTCTAACAATCTGCACCTGTAAATAAAAATTGGTTAAACAACCTGTAAAATACAAGAAAAATGATTAATAAGTGTTCAGTCTTTATTATTTTGTTCTCTAGTCTTCGCTCTTGTTTATTTCTCTGGCAGCAGGCGGCTACCAGAGTGATGAAATGATTCAGTACAGTGGACTCTTTATTTTTCCCAATGTTACTGTCTTTTATGCAGATCGCCCTCACTGAAATGACAGTTACTTCATTAACTGAACATTTCCCCCAATAAACACAAATGCACAGACAGGCCCCGCCTCCAATAGCTTCCCCCACCGATTGTGAGGTGGGCAAAACCTGCTGTGAAATGTGTTTGATTTCTTGTGATCTTTTCTCTTCGGTATAATCCCTCTTCGAGAAAAGCAAGTCCAAATTGCTTATCTCGCCCAATTTTTGCACATATAGATTACACTGGATGATTACAGCAACTTCAACCAATCTTCTGGGTGGGCCAGGCCCCGCCTCCTGGCTTCGGCAGTCGACACCGCCTAGTCAGAACCGACACCACCCACTGCAAAGAGATTCTCCCAGGTCAGCAGAGAGCTGCTGCAGCGTGAGGGACAGGAGGGGGGTCGGGGGCAGGAGCACACTGCGACCAGTGAAACCAAGTAGAACCCTTTCCCCGCAGCTGGACAGCATGGGTTGTACGAGCAGCAACCTGGAACGGGCCAGACCACCTTGGCTCCTGCCACTTTCTTTTATACACCCTTAGCCAAACACGCCCAGCCTCGGAAGGAGACACCGCAGGTCCCTGCACGTCACGGGGAGCCGGAAGGAAGGAGGAGACGAGGCCCTTCAGCTGCTGATGATCACTGCGAGGGTCCGGGTCAGGGTGCGGTGAAACCTGTGGTTCTCTGCCAGCCCACGGATCAGGGAGTTGCAGAATGATGGCAGATACATCAGCCATCTTCCATGGTTTGTAAATTACTGAACCATCCGATGCTCCCACTAAAGGAAGCATTAAATCAGGGCCCCCACATGCCCCCAGTGGCAACTTAGATCTGGTATTCTTAAATGGCCCCTGACTCCCCTTGTCCCCCAACGTCTGCATATTTTCGACCTGTACAACTGCTGCACATTCATCACGTTGACTGGGGCTGGCACTCCCTGAAAGGTCTGCAGCTTGCCCCCTTACCACAGATGCTAATCTTTCCTGATCCTGCAGCACCTCATCCATCTGTCGCTGAACTTTAGTTAATCTGTGTTCGTGCTGCTCCATCTCATCCATCAATTTAGCATTATACGCCAAGAACAATTTATCGGTGTCCTGTTCTACTTTGTTGCTAACTAATTTTAGTAGCTGTCGCTTTTCCTCCCCAGTGTGTTCTACAATCCCTTTACCGGTGACTTCAAAACGCAATTTATAATCTTGTCCATCATCTTTTACCTTTAGATCACCCTGTGTGTTTTGAAGTACAATCTGGCCATTGTCTGTCTCCAAGCCCCATGAAATATGTGTTTGACCAGAGGTCGTCAACATGGGGTACATAGGTTGATACGGGGGAGGAGTATGGTCTGGCGAAAAACTATTTTCTGCAGTAACACACAAATGATCAATACCCTGTCCTGTTAAACCCCATGTTTTCCACATTTTCTCAGCTTTTAAGTGTCTCATTTTAGCACCAGTGATGCTCTTTGCTGTTTTAGCTTTATCTGCAAAACGTTTTCCTTCCTCAAAACACATCTGTGAAAGACTCCTCTTATCATACCCTCGGGCACCATGACGAGCCCACATGGCCGTCATAAAGCCCTGGAACTGGTTTTTATCTTTTTTACCGGGCTTATCAACTAAAACAGAATATAATTTAGAAATGTATACTAACAATTGGGCATCTAAAGTGCGCCACTCTTGTCCCTGTGGAGCAGGGAGTAATTTATATTCGGCTGCCATTGAAAATTCGGAACAAAAATCCAAAATGGATTAAAATTTAACAAAGTAGTTTATTTGTATTAACTCTATAAATTATTTATTTTAATTGATAAACTATCAATTCGTAGGCCCAAATTTATCCCAATATTAATGCAGTTAACAATAAAGGCAGGCACAGTTTTTATTTATTTAATTTTCATTTATTCCTTTTTATAGTGAAGGGGTTTATGTATTATTTAGTCATGCAAAATTAACCTTAATAATGTTTTAGGCAAAGCCGAAACGAAGGAAAGCTAAAAGGTTTATAACGCACTGTTTATCTTATCAGTAATTTATTTATATACGGAGATTATTGCCGTTTCGTCTAAAAATCAAAGAATTCCTAATAGAGTCCGGCCTGCGCCAAAACCCGGGACGCACACTTCGGCGAAACACACGAAGAAATAGAATTCTCCCAATATAAAGCAATTTTTATTTATCATTAAAACATATACCGAAAGAAATACATTTAAAACTCGCTTTGCAACACAAAACAGTTTGCTCAAAAAAAAAAAAAAACTCAGCCGGCCCAACAAGACTTCCGGGTCACACCGCGGAATGAATACGCCGGTGCACAGATGGCTAATTCTTCACCACGATGCTAAACTTAACAAACCGTACTCATAAGTAAACCAACCAAAGACAAGAACAAAATGCCTCCAACAAAACCACACTTCGCCATCAATACTCGAATGACTGTTTAACCGAGCCAAATAAATACAGTTCGGAAGCTAAGCTACCAGAGATTAGCTGTCACCATGAGCTACCTAGCTCAACCGGAAGCCAAACGTGACCGCTCCGTTACCATAAAAAAGTTATTTTATATATATTCTAAAGAGTTTACTACCAGTTATCCATAATAACAGTCCTATATATATGTGTTAGACAATGCTTTAGAGGTGTTTACGTAGTTGCACAAGGTTGAACGCCTTTATTCCAGGCGAGACTCATCCACACTGTGCGTTAGCCGTAAACCAGCTATGGTGGTACTTTAGCTGACTGAAAATGATATTCCCTTATTCCTCTACAATGTCAAGCTTCTACGCTTATTGTCTATACAAGAAGCGCGGGCATTGTCTAGGCGTTTAAGATTCGCAGAGGAATTATGGTTTTAGATTCAGTCGGTTAGTTCCCCTAAATGAGAAGTTTATATGAGGCCGGTGTGCACAGAGCCACTTGGTAGCTCTTTTCCGTTACCTCCACTTTCTCCAATCACACACACATTCACACTAGAAAGAAAGAAAGTACAACAATTTTACAATTTCATCAAACACTAACCTCTACCGGAGCCACCTAAAGCCGGACCTTTAAACACAATCCAATTCACGTGGCTCAAACGTGCGTTTGGAAGATACGCCGGCCTCTCCAAGGGAATCCGTCTCGACACAGAGAGCACACAGGCCCTGGTGCTGTCTACTTTTCCCGTTTGCCAGCCTTGGAGAATTCCGGCAGCGTCCTACCGGAGGCGAGGCGGCCAACCCTCAAGCCCTGGTCCGTACTTTGGTCGGCCCTCAACCGAAAGAACAACACGTCAACATTAAATGGAGAACGTTTAAATCGATCAATACCTATTAATTTGGTGTTAGCGCTTTTCCAGATTGATACAAAACCACCCGGGTGTTGATTAGCAAGGATCAATCCAGTCGCTCTCCGATTCTCTGTTGAACTCAAAGAAAAAACACAAAATTACTATAATTGCCACAAACACATGTATCAATCAGTTATGCCACACTCATTACTCACACTCAATCTCTCCCAGCCCTGAGAAAACTCAAAACCAAATTAATGCCCGCATCCTCCACCATTTTGTCGGCTTCCTACCATAATATGCTCTGCAACTCACTTTCTACTCAGAGAGGTGGGGGCGCCGAACTCCAAAACCCCGGCGGGAACTGTTTCAAAATAAGACCCAGAACTGAGAGACAGAGAGTAAAACAACACACACAAACAGATATCTGTTTCACAGTGGACGCACCTGCAGATGGGAGCCAGAAAAGATCTGACTCGCTTCTCTGCAAGGGTGTACCATTTTTATTACAGAAGAACAAAGAACATATCACATGACTCCTCTCTCCTCCTTCTACATCTTGACAGGTCATACATTTTCTCCAGGTCCCCTGACCTGGTTTTATAGCCGTAGCATGAACTAGAGTTATAACCGATCCTCCCTGCTTTCAGTTCATATCTTTACCCAAGAGTTTATTTACTTAAAACCTTAACCCCATAAAATACTGGTAAAGAGTCATGTTTTACTACCCTGAATAATATAAACAGGCCTATTACTTCTAAACGCTTAAAAAATATATAGTTAAAACATATGTACTGCATAATAAAAAATAGCCCCAAAAAAGTAGAATACAACAGCGTCTTTTGTGAGATTTTTTTTTTCCGACTCCGTGCATGCTGCAATGATGCACGGTATGTGACGAACTGAAGGGGGAGTGTCAGAAAGAGTAGGAGGGTCTCAGAGAGGCACAGGCGAAAATCAAGGCGTCCAATACGGAAGTACATTTCTTTAAGGTGGACTTGGATATATGACGGACTTTTAAAAGACTTAAGGTGACAATTTTATTGGACTGTGCTATAGAATATATATATATATATATATATATATATATATATATATATATATATATATATATATATATATATATATATATATTACCTTACCTGCTGTAAGTAATGGTATTATATTGAAAAACATAACTGACTTAGACAAGTGTTTCTTCTGCTTAAAATTTATTTTGTAATTATTTTATTGTATTTTCTTTGTCAATTTAGTCTTTAAAATGCATGACTTTGCCCAGAACTTATATTTTTGTCTGTTTAAAAGTATCATTTTAAAACTTTTAAATCAGATGTTACTCAATACTGAAATAGCCTTTTCACCAAATACTATTTTACTTTTACTCAAGTAAATATTAAGACCGTTACTTTTTGCTTTTACTTGAGTACGATTTTTGGGTACTCTACCCACCTCTGGGTTTAATGTACAAATGATTTGATCTTCGTCAGGTTTTAAGCTGTTTTAACATCCGTCTTCAATTAAAGAAAAACACACAAGACAATTGCACAGTGTCATTTATTAAACTAAAACAAAACCAAAAGGGAAAAGTTTGTTTAAAACTACAATTGACTCCATAAACACAAGAAAGGTACAATATACAATAACCTTAAACCACTGTCACGCTGTTGTGCATCTGCCTTTTTTTTTCAATGAGGTAGAAAGACAAGATTGCAAAGGAAAATACCACTCTTTTCTTTACTTACCAGACATTTAAAACTGTACCATATATAATTTCATCACCACAAAAGCCAGATTCTTCACTCACCTCGGCATGCTTGTAATTAAAAGTGATGGATTTTGATTGCTTCCTGATGATCTCGACTAATAAATATCTGACCACTTGGAAGCTTTCAAAGAACACCCAAAATTTAATTCCAAGAACGTCAGTGGATCCTGATATATGAAAAAAGAAATTAATAAAATGAGACACTGACATCACAGCAAAAGTAACCTACTCGGTCCTGATGCAGTTGAACACTGTAAATTGCTCACCCTTGATCCCAGTACACGCTTTAGGAGTACATTTTCCAGAGTGTGAAGCAGAACGCAAAACACACTGTACAAAGTAAAGGATATTACCTAATGTTTCACAAAATTCTCTACAGTTTTTGTGATGTGGTTATCAATTGTTAGAATAGACCTGAAATAAGATTTGCTGTTTTTAACGTACAGTGCCATGAAAAAGCATTTGCCCCTTAAAGATTTTTGACCTTTTTGTCACACTTGCATGTTTTAAATCATCAGGTAGTTTTTATTGTCAAACGAAGTTAATTTGATTAAATATAAAAAGCTTGTTTAATTTTTCTTTTATTAGGGGAAAAGGTGCCCTGCAATTGACTGGCGACCTGTCCAGGGTGTACCCTGCCTCTTGCCCCGTGACTGCTGGAGATAGACACCACCCCCTCGCAACCCTGCATAGGATGGAAGGGTACAGATAATGGATGGATAGGGGAAAAGGTTGGCCTTTCACTGTAAACAGAATCAGATCTACTCATTATCTAATCAGCTAAACATTACAAAAATCCCTTGAGGATATGGACCCTTGGCAAGAACTGACCTGAGCTTTGAGTCTGATTAAGAACCCAAGAAGTTTATTCCCAAAACTAAAGACAACTAAATAAAATTGTAGTTCCAGTAAAAGAAAGAGTTATGTCTGAGAATTGTGTGAGAATTTTGGTTTTTCAGTTATCCTTATTTTTATTTTTATTGTAAGATACTTTTCACTTATGTGGCATGTTTGCTTCACACCTTGGTTCTGTCAGATTTATTCACCAATATTCTGTCATTGTTGTACACCTTTGTACATTATAGTAGCCTTTGGTTTACTTTATGCTCCATGTCATGTCAAGATTTGTTTCCTGGATCTGTGTTTAGATTCTGTTTACAAGGAGGAAACAGGTTTATAATTAGTTAATGTGTATAAAATCTTATTTTGCTGTGCTAACCTTTTGCTTCTTTCTGTGCCATATATACACTGACTGGCCACTTTATTGGGTACATCTTGCTAGTACCGGGTTGGACCGCCTTTTGCCTTCAGAACTGCCTTAATCCTTTGTGGCATATATTCAACAACGTACTGGAAACATTCCTCAGAGATTTTGGTCCATATTGACATGATAGCATTACGCAGTTGCTGCAGAATCTCCCGTTCCACCACATCCCAAAGGTGCTCTATTGGATTGAGATTTGGTGGCTGTGGAGGCCATTTGAGTACAGTTAACTCATTGTCATGTTCAAGAAACCAGTCTGAGATTATTCAAGCTTTATGACATGGCGCATTATCCTGCAGGAAGTTGCCATTAGAAGCTGGGTACACTGTGGTCATAAAGGGATGTACATGGTCAGCAACAATACTCAGGAAGGCTGGGGCGTTGTAATGATGCTCAATTGGTACTAAGGGGCCCAAAGTGTGGCAAAAAAATGTCCCCCACACCATTACACCTCCACCAGTCTGAACCGTTGATACAAGGTAGGATGGATCCATGCTTTCATGTTGTTGTCGCCAATTTCTGACCCTACCATCCGAATGTCGCAGCAGAAATTGAGACTCATCAGACCAGGCAAAATTTTTCCAATCTTCTATTGTCCCATTTTGGTGAGACTGTGCGAATTGTATCCTCAGTTTCCTGTTCTTAGCTGACAGGAGTGGCACCCGATGGGGTCTTCTACTGCTGTAGCCCATCTGCCTCAAGGTTCGATGTGCTGTGCGTTCAGAGATGCTTTTCTGCATACCTTGGTTGTAACGAGTGGTTATTTGAGTCACTGTTGTCTTTCTATCAGCCCAAACCAGTCTGGCCATTCTCCTCTGGCATCGACAAGGCATTTTTGTCCACAGAACTGCCGCTCACTGGATATTTTCCCTTTTTCTGACCATTCTCTGTAAACCCTAGAGATGGTTGTGTGTGAAAATCCCTGTAGATCAGCAGTTTCTGAAACACTCAGACCAGCCCGTCTGACACCAACAACCATGCTACGTTCAAAGTAACTTAAATCACCTTTCTTCCCCATTCTGATGCTCAGTTTGAACTCCAGCAGATCGTCTTGACCATGTCTACATGCCTAAATGCATTGAGTTACCGCCATGTGATTGGCGGATTATAAATTAGCATTACGAGCAGTCGGACATTTGTGCCTAATAAAGTGGTCAGTGAGTGTATGTTTTATTCTTAATCCAGATCTGTTGACATGTATGTTGTAAATTGCTCCTGGTGCATCATCAACAGATTATGCAATTAATTGGCTAGGATATTTGCAACAAAAAAAAACGGTTTCTTTAAATTATTAAAGTACTGAAGAAAAGTGGTTACATGTATATTTGTGTCACCGGTTTACAGAGAAACAAATGGTTTACAACTGTAACTTTCACTTCTTTTTTTATGCATCCATGTTGAGTAGCAAACTTAAAGCTGCCCGACTTTCCAATTTTCTAAATTGGAATTCAGACTTTAGGGAATATTTTATATTGTAGCCTACTTCAAACTGTGAACTCTAAAAATCTGACCAACAAGTATAAAAAGAGTCCATTGTCAAAATAATGTGCCAGTTTCAGATCTTAAATGGGTCTATCATGATCGCAGCTTATGATGTTGAAGATAGTAATAACTCATGGTATTAATATAGATTTGAACCAGTAGCCTAAATTGCAGAGATTTAGTAATTCAAGTAATGTAAGCTCAGAAGCATCTTTGCTAACAAAAACACCAACATTTAATCAGTAAATTAGTAAATCGCACAACTGTTTTGCAACATGAACTGGGTTTAACTGAGTTTAAACTTTCAACAAACTGATGTATGGGAAGCAAGAGTAGAAAATAACATTACTTTGGTCCAAAAAGTGCACGTTTGGCATGCATCTGAGGAGGAAGAATTTGTTCTCCCCCTCTTTTACTACACCAAAATTGAATCTTATCACTTTATTGATCCCTGCTATAGACTGGCGACCTGTCCAGGGTGTACCCCGCCTCTCGCCCCAAGACTGCTGGAGATAGGCACCAGCCCCCCAACCCTGCATAGGAATGACGGGTACAGAAAATCGATGGATGGACTTTATTGATCCAATTTTTTTTTATATCTGATGAAAGGGGTGTTTATCAAACTAACAAGCTGTGGAATTTCAGCAAAATCTCTCCATGCTTCAATCCAAGCATAAAATAGAATTTAATCAGTTCCGATAGATGAGACATTAATCTGCCCTGTCATCAACTCCTTGTTTTAAATTATGTTCGAAGAATAAATAACACTTTATTGTTCAAACAATATACCTTTTCATGTTTGTACTATAAAATATATTATTCGAATAATATACCTTTCACGTTTGTACAGTGAAATATATTGTTTGAACAATATAACATTTTTGCGTGAAACGTTTTGTTATGTGATTAAAATTCAATTTAAATTCAAAAATACTTTATTGATCCCAGGGGGAATTACATGTTGGTATAGCTCACATAATTAATTCTTTAAGGAGTTGTAGATGATGATGGCTGTGGACAGGAAGAATTTCCTGTAGCGGTCTGTATTGCAGCGAAACTGAAGAAACCTCCGACTGAAGATGCTCTGTTGTTGTATGACAGTCTCATGAAGAGGATGCTCAGGGTTGTCCATAATTCTTTTGATTTTATGAAGAATCCTTCTTTGCATCATCATCTCCGGAGGTTCCACAGTCGTCTCCAGAACAAAACCAGCCTTTATCAGGTTGTTTAGCCTTTTTAAATCCCAGGCTCTGATGCTGCTACCCCAACAGGTGATGGCTGAAGAGGTTGCACTCTCCAAAACGGACTTGTAGAAGATCTGCAGCATCTTGCTGCAAACCTTGATGGACCTAAGCTTCCTCAAAAAGTACAGTCTGCTCTGTCCCTTGTAGACGGTTTCACTGTTCAGTCTCCAGGCCAGTCTGTTGTCAAGGTGAACTCCGAGGTATTTATACTCCTCAACAACCTCCACTTTTTCTCCCAAGATGGAAACAGTGTTTGACTTATCCCTGTTTCTTCTGAAATCGACAATCATCTCTTTTGTTTTGTTCACATTCAAGGTATGACAATTGTTTCCACACCATGTCACAAAGTGGTCCACCAGCTCTCTGTATTCAGCTTCTTGTCCATCTCTGATACACCCGACAATTTCAGAGTCATCTGAGTATTTCTGCAGATGACAGGTCTCTGATTTGTGCTGGAAGTCTGAGGTGTACAGAGTAAAAAGGAATGGCACCCTGTGGTGCTCCTGTGCTGCTGACCACCTGAATTGAAACACAATTCTTTAGTCTCACAAACTGGTCTGTTTGTCAACTAGTCATTGATCCAGACTATTGTTGAGGGCTCCACCTGTGTCTTCAGAAGTTTCTGACAAAGCAGATCAGGCTGAATTGTGTTAAATGCACTGGAGAAATCAAAGAACACAAACCTCACAGTGCTGGCTGCTTTGTCCAGATGACAGTGGGTTGGTTGATGCAGGTGGATGATGGCATCTTCAACTCCAACTACACAGCGATAAGCAAACTGCAGCGGGTCCTGATACGTTCTTGTTTGCTTACTCATGGGTGCCAACAGGGGTCTCTCCGGGACCTTCATGATGTGGGATGTCAGGGCAACAGGTCTATAGTCATTGATGACTGATGGGTGGTTTCTCTTTGGTACTGGAACAAGGCAGGATGTCTTCCACAACACTGGAACCTTCTCTTGAGTTAGGCTAAGGTTGAAGAGGTGCTCCAGAATCCCACAGAGCTCCTCAGCACAGGCCTTCAGGACTCTGGGACTGACACCATCTGGACCTGCAGCCTTGTTCTGGTTCAGTTTCTCCAGCTGCCTCTTCACCTGACTTTTGGAGACAGACAAGTGGTAGGGGGAGGCAAAGGGGGTAGCAGCATTTCCTGACTTGGTTGAAGGCAAACTTGTGGAATCAGAAGAGTCCATGGCTGAGTTAAAGGATTAAACATCTGAGGTGTAACAGGAAAGCTGTTGATCAGAGGAGAGTGGGATGTCTGTTTGGCTGGGAACACGAGATGGGGATGCTGAGCTAGTTCCTGAACTGAACCTGTTGAAGAATGTGTTTAATTCATTGGCTCTGTCCAGACTTCCATCTATCCAATCCTTCCTGTCCTTAAAGCCTGTGATCTTTCTCATTCCTGAACAGACATCTCTGATATTGTTCCTCTGTAGTTTGTTCTCCAGCTTCTTCCTGTATGCCTCCTTGCTGTCTCTGATTTCGACCTTAAGTTGCTTCTGTATACTCCTCAGTAATTCCCTGTCTTCCTCCCTGAAGGCTCTTTTTTTTCTTGTTTAGCAGTTCCTTCAGGTCACTGGTTATCCATGGTTTGTTATTAGGGAAGCATCTTACTTTTTGGTGGGGATGATGTTGTCCACACAGAAGTTTATATAGTCAGTCACACACTCAGTCATAGCATTGATGTCCTCTCCATGTGCTTGGCAAAGAGTCATCCAGTCTCTGGTCGCAAAACAACCCTGCAGTGCTTCTTCAGCTCCCTGTGACTATTTTCTCACAGTCCGTTTTCTCACAAGTTGCCTCTGAACAAGTGGTTTATATTCTGAACAGAGAAAAACAAGATTGTGATCTGATTGTCCCAGAGGAGATCTTGGTTTGGACATGTATGCATCATTTATATTTGCATAAAACAAATCCAAGGTCTTGTTTTCTCTTGTGGAGCAGCTGACAAACTGTTGAAATGTTGGAAGTGTAGTAGGGAGCGATGCATGATTAAAATCACCTGATATTGCCACAAATGCATTGGGGTGCTGGGTCTGTAGCTTAGCAACAACGGAACTGATGACATCACATGCATTGCCAGCAGTGGATGAAGGTGAAATGTAAACTACTGCCAAAATTACAATGGTGAACTCTCTTTGTAAATAATATGGACGAAAACGTACTTACTGATGTTCGACATCTGGGCTGCATAGACGGCATTTCACTGTAACATGTCCTGACTGACACCATCTGTTGTTGACAAACACTGCTACTCCACCTCCTTTTCTTTTCCTGCTCATCTTCAGATCTCTGTCTGCTCGTACAGTCAGGAAGCCTGGCAGAGAGACCTTGGAGTCTGGGATATAATCCTGCAGCCACGTCTTAGTATAAGACATAACACTGTATTCTCGGTACTCTGACTGAGTCCTTGTAAGGGCTTGGAGTTCATCCATCTTGTTAGCCAGTGATCTAATTTTACCCATTATGGTCGATGGAAGAGATGGCTTGAACTCCCTCTTTCTCTGTCTCCTTTTTGCTCCTGCTCTGCATCCACGTCTCCTCCTTATCAACTCATCAGGGATTTGGGGCTTTAGAGGAGGTATTATTTCAGCGTTTGTGGTGTTAATTAGCTGCTCCCGGCTGTAAACCACATTGTTGCCATGGTTACGCATCATACCAAGTTATCAAAAAGTGAAACATTTACAGCAAAAATCGTTCCAGCTTCACAGCACCAAAAACTAAAAAGGATACAGGTCAAAAAAATAGAGTCTTCCTCAAGAAAAAAGAGGAACCAATGTACAAAAAACCAAAACATAATATGTAGCCAACAGAGCCACTCTAACGTGCAACCACCCAGAGCAGCGCAATTCTAGAATGTACAGTTGTGGCCAAAAGTTTTGAGAATGACACAAATATTAGTTTTCACAAAGTTTGCTGCAAAACTACTTTTAGATCTTTGTTTCAGTTGTTTCTGTGATGTACTGAAATATGATTACAAGCACTTTATACTTTTCAAAGGCTTTTATTGACAATTACATGACATTTATACAAAGAGTCAGTATTTGCAGTGTTGTCCCTTCTTTTTCAGGACCTCTGTAATTCGACTGGGCATGCTCTCAATCAACTTCTGGGCCAAATCCTGACTGATAGCAACCCATTCTTTCATAATCACTTCTTGGAGTTTGTCAGAATTAGTGGGGTTTTGTTTGTCCACCCGCCTCTTGAGGACTGAGCACAAGTTCTCAATGGAATTAAGATCTGGGGAGTTTCCAGGCCATGGACCCAAAATTGCAACGTTTTGGTCCCCGAGCCACTTAGTTATCACTTTTGCCTTATGGCACGGTGCTCAATCATGCTGGAAGATACATTGTTCTTCACCAAACTGTTGTTGGATTGTTGGAAGAAGTTGCTGTTGGAGGGTGTTTTGGTACCATTCTTTATTCATGGCTGTGTTTTTGGGCAAAATTGTAAGTGAGCCCACTCCCTTGGATGAGAAGCAACCCCACACATGAATGGTCTCAGGATGCTTTACTGTTGGCATGACACAGGACTGATGGTAGCGCTCACCTTTTCTTTTCCGGACAATCCTTTTTCCAGATGCCCCAAACAATCGGAAAGAGGCTTCATAGGAGAATATGACTTTGCCCAAGTCTTCAGCAGTCCATTCACCATACTTTCTGCAAAAGATCAATCTGTCCCTGATGGGTTTTTTTTTGGAGAGAGGTGGCTTCTTTGCTGCCCTTATTGACACCAGGCCATCTTCCGAAAGTCTTCGCCTCACTGTGCGTGCAGATGCGCTCAGACCTGCCTGCTGCCATTCCTGAGCAAGCTCTTCACTGGTGGCACTCCGATCCCGCAGCTGAATCCTCTTTAGGAGACGATCCTGGCGCTTGCTGGACTTTCTTGGATGCCCTGAAGCCTTCTTAACAAGAATTGATCCTCTTTCCTTGAAGTTCTTGATAGTCCTATAAATTGTTGATTTAGGTTCAATTTTAGTAGCCACAATATCCTTGCCTGTGAAGCCATTTTTATGCAACGCAATGATGGCTGCACGCGTTTCTTTGCAGGTCACCATGGTTAACAATGGAAGAACAATGATTTCAAGCATCACCCTCCTTTTAACATGTCAAGTCTGCCATTCTAGCCCAATCAGCCTGACATAATGATCTCCAGCCTTGTGCTCGTCAACATTCTCACCTGAGTTAACAAGACGATTATTGAAATGATCTCAGCAGGTCCTTTAATTACAACAGTGAAATGCAGTGGAATTTTCATGGCAAAGAAGGACAATGCAATTAATCTGATCACTGTTCATAACATTCTGGAGTATATGCAAATTGCTATAACAAAAACTTAAGCTGCAACCTTTCCAATTTCCAATATTTATGTAATTCTCAAAACGTTTGGCCACGACTGTATATTGTTAAAACGTGAAAATCATGTTGTAAGAGCGTGATAGTATATAGTACAAACAAAAAAGTTATATTTTTAGAACAATAAAGTTTCCACATTATAACAATATATATTTCATATTTTACCTGGGTGTCAGCTCTGCACTTCTGTAGTTTTGAATTAAAAGTTTACCTCAACCAGGTTTTCTGATTGTTTCTGTAGGTAAGATGAAGGCTTTTATTTTAATTAGACTATCTGAGTTTTTTCACAATGTTTTATCTTTTGAGTTTTTTAGAAAAAAGTCAAAGAACAGAGTGGTGAAACTTTTCTAGAATTTTTATTAAGGTATATAACATTTTCTCATTTGACAGCAAATAAGCTATCCTATTTCAACATAAATGTAACTTCTTAGCAGGTTTTTAGAAACATGACTAATACTTGTAAAGGTATCCCCTACTGACAATTCAGGTATCCCATGAGATAAAAAGGAAGACCCTGCATTGAGATTCAAACAGCCGTTTTTCTCCCTTGTGTCACTTAATGTTAAACTCTTACATTCGATTTTCAGGTGAAACCATAGTTTTGAAGACTATTGTTGAATTACTAATGTTACTCTCTACTTATGCAGAAAGCCTCTCAACCTAGAGGGGGAAGCAGGAAAGGTTAACACTCATTCAGTCCAGTGTGCCCTTACAGTCTGTATAGCTTAAGCTAAAAACTGTCAAGCATTTGTCGACAGCAGTTAACACATTAATTTAGGGTGAAATTATTGAATGTTTTAATGACAAGTTGGCAGTGACATGAAGACATTTTGTTCATTGAGTCAGTTTTTTAACCTTTCCATGCCTAATTCTAACATTTATACAAGATCTGATGGCAATTAAAGTTGTTTCATATAAATGTGAACATATGTAGGAACAAACAAGCTTAGTTTATATGTTGAGTTGAGAATAGGCTTTAAAGTGTAACAAATAAATTTTTTTTTGCTAATAAACTGTATAAATTAGTGTTTGATAGTGCTGTCTACATGTCTGGTCATTATTTTTGGTATTTTAGTACATTTTAGTAAACATATAAATTTTCTACCAAAGACCATCAGTGTGGCTCTCTCTTCAGGTTAAAACATTACACTGCACTTGAATTTGAATTGGGCATTGCTTCTGGCTCAGCCACTATGGCATATGGCTGACGTCAGCCATCCTGCCAATGTGGAGTATAAAACAAGCAGCATTTTTCAAACCCGAAATGTAGGTGGAGTAAGACTCTGGTAGGGGGGCAAGTTGCTCTTTAAGGTACTAAGCTCAGTGTCATGTTTTTGTTAAGCAATCTGAGCCACATGGAGAAAACCACTCAGGAGAACTATGCATACTTAAAGATAGATTGTTTATAGAAACAATATTCAATATTGTGCAGGTTCGGGTCTAGCAGAAATCCAATGGCTCGGGGGAATCGGGAAGACGGAAGGGAAGCAGAGGATATATGAGAAATGAGAATTATTAGAAGCTGGGAAAATGCCTTACTGTAGATTAGGGCTGGGCAATGGCCTCAAATGAATATCGCTATATACTGAGCAGTTCACCTCAACAACGATAAATGGATGATACCTACCCCACAGCCAAAAAACTTATTTTTACTGTGGGATGTGGCTTCTTCTGTTCCTCCTCGAACAGCCCCCCCAACTCAAAAACATATTTAAAAGACAAAACCTTATTTCACAAATTATAATAAAAATCAGCTTTGCAATATAGGCAGTAGGCCCATGTAACATCTCCAATAAACAGCTTTAACCAGTTTTTTAATTCAGGGTTTGATTCTCACGTCTTTCTGTATTTCTGAGAGTCCAGTTTAGATGATGACATGACAGTTTAACATCTGTTACAGAGAGGTGCACGCATAGCGGATGAGGTGAGTGATGCCTGATTCACACCGGGTGCGGGTATCAAATCAAATCAAATCAAATCAAACTTTATTTATGAAGCGCTTTTCATACAAGAAGTTGCATCACAAAGTGCTTTACAGATTAAAATGACCCCACATAAAACCACCTTCCCTTCCCTCCCCCACAGATTTAAAAGCATGGTCACAGTTATACCCCCCTCCCCCCAACCCATCTCCCATGCACACACACTGTTAAAAGAAAAAGTAAAAAAGGACATTGGGCCGAGTGCAGATGAACCATGCAAGGAAACGCCATAAGAGGAGCCATCTGCCCCGGCAGCAGTAGATTAACAGCAGCAGCCGAGGCACTGACACAGGGCACCCAGTGGAGGCAAGGCCAAGACCCCCACCTCCACCCAAGCTCCACCTGGAGAGCACCCAGGCAGCTACAGCCGACCACCGCTCCCGGGGCAGAGGGCTCCCACAGAGGAAACACTGGAACGGGGATTAAGATAAATTAAAGTATAAAAAGAGACGGTAAATTAATGTGCTAAGATTGAAAAGTAAAACTGATAAAAATATAATCATATAAAACACCCAAAGCAATTAAACAAACAGTGATAAATAATAATCAGTTAAAAGCTAAGCAAAAAAGGTGAGTCTTGAGCCTGCTCTTAAAAACATGAATGTTCTCTGCAGCCCTGAGGTCCTCTGGCAGCCTGTTCCAGAGGTGAGGGCCATAAAACTGGAAAGACGCCTCGCCATGCTTGTGTGTCCTGACTTTTGGGGTGACAAGGAGACGGCTGCCAGAGGAGCGCAGAGACCGCGAAGGTTTATATGGTAAAAGCAGTTCAGAGAGATAAGAAGGCCCAAGACCATTAAGACACTTAAAAACCATTAAAAGCACCTTAAAGTCGATCCTGAAATGTACGGGGAGCCAATGCAATGATTTTAAGACCGGTGTAATGTGCTCCCGCCTCCTGGTCTTCGTCAGGACACGTGCTGCTGAATTTTGTAGTAGTTGTAAACCTGATATACTCTTTTTGGGAAGACCAGAAAGCAGGGCATTACAGTAATCAATTCTACTGGGTATGTGTTGCGGATGCAGTCCATTTTCCACACAGCTGCCGTACGGACTGCCATTCACACCGACTGCGGTTCATGTGGGGAACATCTCCAGAAAGCACAGAGTGAAAGCAATGAATGTTCAGCAATAGTTTGCAAAACACTGACAAAATCTGACATGATTTTGTCAAGATATACTTGTAAAAATAACGTGAATTATCATACACTGAACTGATGTCCCTGTCCTTGATGATAAAAGAAAAAGCCAAGAAAAACATGCAACACAGTTTTCATTTTTGAAATATACCAGATGCACCTCGCTGGGTCACGTCTCACTTCCTGTCTGGCTCATGTAGTTTCTATGGGAAGTTCATGGGAATCCACATGTGGCGTCGGAAAAAAATAGGCTTAATGCAGAAAGTTAATGGAGTTCTGCATCTGCACCGCAGCCAGTGTGAATCAGGTGTAAGTGACTGAGCACTGAGTGAAATCAGTGATTTATTTATTGTGCTGTCGTTTATTTTAGACAGACATGTTTACATTTACATCTAAACAAATGTTAGGTAAAATAATAATGTATTATTATTTTCTTAGGGTGTCTTTCTAATGTACTTTTTAAATGTCATTTTGGTTTCAGTCACATGCTCATTTGCATGACATCCTGTTCTTTTAATATGTTAATGAAGTGTGACTAAATAAAGAGAGACTGCAGAGGGGGTGCTCTTTGAGACCAGAGACCGGAGACCAGACCAGAGACCAGAGACTATGACACTGCACTGCTGAGAACAGACAGACACGGTTGGCTCATTCCTTATAGTATTTTCCTGGTCTCCCTCTGCAGAACTGATTATCCACATCTACCTCTGCAGAGCTTATTGACTCCATATTCTCTCCGACCCTTGTGTGTGATTCATTGTAGGTCAACCACTTTTTAACCTAACATCTTGGTGCCGTGACTCGACGTACGGAGCACTCCCGCTGGTGGTCTCCGTCGAAGGGCTGTTCTTGACGTCCAGATCGCTGAATTGCTGCACTGGCCGGCTGCATGACTTCCACGAGGACCCCCTGCGCGTGCTCCCGTGCGATCGATTCGGTTTGAATCACTCGCTTAGGGGGGAGATTGTGAGTACGTCTTTTTTGTGCACCTTCACATTTAAAAAAACAAACAATTCTAAGATAGTCAGGGTATATTCTGCTGTTTGGGCCTAAAGGACGCTTTAGCCTCTCTGATAAAATATCAGGTGTTGATCCATAAGTGATTAATGCGTTAATTACTACAGCAAAAGGGTGTAACGGTACAGGTTTGCGAACCTGTCCACCTCCAAAAAAGGGTGTAACGGACCAGGTTTGCGAACCGGTCCACCTTGCTGGGAAACGGTTGTAACGGGTTATGTTTTGCGAGCCAACCCACCTCGCTGGGAAATAAAGCACGCCAGTGTATGGGAGTAAAAACACAAACAGCAGAATCAAAACGATATACCGCACCCCAGGTGGGTAGAGTAAGATAGGCACAGGACATAATCTTTATGTATGCCAGTCCAACCTGAAACCTAACGGTGTTAACGTACGGTTTGATGTGCACTACAAGAGACATTCTGTGCGAAATTATAGGTTACACAACACATCCTTAGATTAAGAAAGCCATAAGACGGCTCAATGTAGTTGCACAAAAGAGACACTTAGAGTAAAAACTATACGATCCAGTTTTAGCAGAATTTGATTACAATTAAAAATCTCAAATAAATGACCAAAAATTTTTTTTAATTTTAATTCATTAAAGAATAAATGACTAACTTTAACTCGACAGACTAATTTAATAGTTCTTGCTTTTTCATTCACCTTAATCTTAATATTAATAATTGCCGTTATCCTCCTAGAACTATTTGGTATTCTAACACTAGACTTTACCAGACCAATTAATAGAACCCAATAAGGGTTATATAAAAACAACGCAAAGATGGGAAAGGATGTTTCCACTGACAAATTAGAGGGAGATTCAAAGTATATGCATAAAAAGGACCTCGAAAATCTTCAGTTTCTGACAAAATGGCGCAAAAAGTATAAAGTAGACGGGGAAACTTAAAGGAAATCAATGGAAAGAACTGGTATGTGTTCTCGAAGCAAAAACACTTATCGCTAAAGGTAAAAAGAAAAAACTTAAACAGACACAGTTGAAAATAGCACGTGTGTGGGCTGATGAAACAGAGAAAAGGAAGCAAAATATAAAAAACAGGAAAAAAACAAAGGCTCTAAAGATGAGGCTTTTCTTATGAAAAAGCTCGGTGACGAACTCACACTGTTTCCTCCTCCTTATGCACCTCTACCTACAGCCCAGACAGACCCCCCTGGGGCTGTTGGAGGAGTACCTTATGCACCTCTACCTACAGCCCAGACAGACCCCCCTGGGGCTGTTGGAGGAGTACCTTATGCACCTCTACCTACAGCCCAGACAGACCCCCCTGGGGCTGTTGGAGGAGTACCTTATGCACCAACACCCCCATCAGACCAGCCGGGGGCTTTAGGGGAAGGTCTATATCCTCCTGTTCCAAGAGATCAATTTGCAATTGAAGAAAAAACAGATGGTACCACAATAAAACAAAGACTTAGAATTACAAAGAAGTCAGGTCCAAAACAATCTGAGGATAAGTCTTATGAGAGTGCACCAGAGGACTCAATAGATGTTAACCCTATGATTCAAGTACCATCTGCCGATGGCACTCCGAGATATGTTTTTAGACCATGGTCACTTAAAGACGTTAAAGAGGTTGTAGAACAAATCACCAGCCATAAGGAGGATCCAGAAAAATGGACAGAGGATATGGTTGATGTGGTCAAATCCTACCGGTTAAACGGTCATAAATTAGGACAGGCTATGGCTGCATCGTTGGGAAAAGACTGGCACCATGTAGGAGGAAATTACACAGGAAGAGATGCTGCCGGAGTTGTGTTACAATTTATGGAAAACAAAAGGTGCCATTCTAAACGAAAATGGACTTTATGAAGTTCGTAATAAACCCATCCTACCCAAATCACTGTTTAAAACTGCTGCGCTTGTGAGCCATGGGCCTTGCCATGTCTCCACAGGGGGGATGGTATCAATAATACAGCAACACTTTACAACATACAACCTTGAAACATACTTAAAACATTTTTGCAAAACATGCCTAACATGTATCAAACACAACCCACAAGGGAATATGAGACCCAAGCGAGGCCAATTTCCTCAACCAGCCTACCCATTCCACACAATCCACATGGATTTCATTGAACTAACACAGAGCGGCTCATACAAATATTGCTTAGTAATAATTGACGCTTTCTCCAAATGGCCGGAAATAATTCCCACTGCAAAGAATGATGCTCTAACAGTGGCAAAAGCACTATGTAAAACTATCATTGCAAACCATGGTATTCCACAAGTAATATATTCAGATAATGGACCACATTTTGTGAATGAGGTAATTCAAAATATGGCAAAACATTTAGACATCCAACTAAAAAATCATTGTGCCTATCAACCCCAAAGTGCAGGTTTAGTAAAAAGACATAATGGGACCATCAAAAGCAGACTCAGGAAATGCATGGCAAAACTAGAAGACCATGGCCTGAGTGTTTGGACCTAGTAAAACTTTACATGAGAATCACGCCAACAAACCAAGGTTTAACACCTTTTGAAATCATTTATGGCAGACCTTACAGGTTACCTCTAGTTGCGCCTGATTTGCAAAAAGCAGACGAGGAACTCACATTAGCTGATTACATGAGGAAAATTATCCTAACCAAAGAAGTGCAAAACGCACACAATCTGCCTATCTCTCCTTCTGTTTTGCAGGATCCTGAAAAGCCAATCAAACCTGGAGACTGGGTATTCATCAAGGTGATTAAATGGACGAGTCCCCGCTGGGAAGGACCTTTTGAAGTCCTGCTGACCACGCCCACGGCTGTGAAAATCGCTGAGAGACCCTCGTGGATACACATCTCACGCTGCAAATTGCAAAGGCAATTAGGGGACTAGACACGGGACAGTGGGGAAGTCTGGGCTACAAAGGACAGAGTGACCAATAGGGCCTCTGGTCTCAAACCCAGCAGAACAGCATCCCTGTCCCCTTAGTGGTCAAACCTCTGTTTTGGAGGGCTAGTCCTCTTATTTGCCTCTAGCCAACATGAAACTAGTTTGGCTCCACTCCTGTCTGGCAGTTTGCCTGCCTCTATTCCACTCCTTTTTCCTCACACCTGATGACGCCCAGACATCAAAGGAAAGAAGAGCTAAAATTCTAACCCACCTGTTGGAGTTGCAAGCCTGACAAAACGGATGAACGAGGTTTGGTGGACTTTGGAAAACATCACAGACATCCTTGCTGAAATGTCTGTGATGAGGCTTGAAGATGAAGACAGAAATGAAGAAGAAGATGGGGTGTAATTAACATGTGTAAAAACCTTTTTATGATTTCATTAATCTAAACTACTGTTTAGGTAGCGATTAATTGGATGATGTGTAGGTGAAGCTCGCATTAATATCTTTTTGAAATTGCTACTTACTTTTGCAATTTCTTTGTTGTATGTCTTATTATTTTTTATTTTATTTGGGATGCTACTTATTTTGCAACCTTTTGTTGTCTGGTTTTTATGATTCTTATATTTTTACATTATTGGAGTTGTTACCTATTTTACAACTTTTTGTTGTTCGTGATCACGTTTAAAAACCACATTTCAGGGGGGAAATGTTAGGTAAAATAATAATGTATTATTATTTTCTTAGGGTGTCTTTCTAATGTACTTTTTAAATGTCATTTTGGTTTCAGTCACATGCTCATTTGCATGACATCCTGTTCTTTTAATATGTTAATGAAGTGTGACTAAATAAAGAGAGACTGCAGAGGGGGTGCTCTTTGAGACCAGTGACCGGAGACCAGACCAGAGACCAGAGACTATGACACTGCACTGCTGAGAACAGACAGACACGGTTGGCTCATTCCTTATAGTATTTTCCTGGTCTCCCTCTGCAGAACTGATTATCCACATCTACCTCTGCAGAGCTTATTGACTCCATATTCTCTCCGACCCTTGTGTGTGATTCATTGTAGGTCAACCACTTTTTAACCTAACAACTGGTATGATCTGCCAGTTCAGGCTTCAAGCACACATGATTTATTTGCATTCTGGACTCAGTAGGGCAAATATCTGCTCTGACTCCAGAACGGGGGAAGCTGCAATGCGCAGACTGGCCACCTGCTTTGAGCATGGGAGAGGAGCCCCCTGCAGCACCGCTGCTCAGTGAAAAGACTAACCAGGATACGTTTTTTACATGGGAGTAAAGATCTCCAATAACACCAAAAAAGATGCTAGATTTGTCACTAGTCGCCTTTTTGAAAAAGAGTAGCTAGAATTGCTAAATATTTCAACAAAGTCACTAAGTTGGCGACACTGTTCCGATCTGGAGTCACATGACTATGTACAGTCACCTGATAAATTGTACATGTATTTCGGTATTAGTAAAATTTCAGTTTATTGCCCAGCCCAACTGTAGATGGTGAGGTTTTCCTCTGGGGAGGGTGAGTGGATTGCAGGCTGTTGCTCTGTTTGGTCATCCAGGAAGTGACGACAGGTTTGTGGTGGAAAATTCTTATGTAATTAGGAATTAATTGTATATTCTCTGTTTAGTGAATGTATCTAGGGTAAGATGACAAGGTTATTGTTCCAACTTAATGTTTATGGTAAAGATGTGTCAGGTCACCAGAGAGACAGACGCCGGGGCAGTAAGATAACAGTCTGGCCTTCGGATGTGCTGTTTCATGCGTTGCTATCAGACTCACATGAACCAGTACTCCAGAGGCGGGGCGTGAAGATGGGAGAAGACGTCTACAGAGATAAACAGTGATTGTTGAATACTATTTAAGCAGTTAGTTAGAAAGGTTGGTTAGGGTGATGCATGAGTAACTCAGTCCCCTCCATGTTCTGGCCAGACATGTTTGTATTAAATACTTAAACGCCTTCTAGGAATCAGTCTTCTTCATTATGGAAACCCTGAGATATTTTTTGCCATTACAGTTTGGTGGTATGAGGACGCAAAGGTGGAGCAGATGGTGGAACGTTGGGAGGGTTGACAGGTTGCTCAAGGGGGTGGAGAATGATAAGTGAAGCTTGAAGGCTGCCGGTCTGAAGATGATGATCCATGAGTTATTTCAGGGTTATTAGACACATGGGGATCAGCACTGAACATGAAGAAACAGGTCCACAAAGTTGCACTGAGGGAAACCTTAGAATGGAGACACAGGTAAATATTACTCTTAAAGTGTGAATCAAAGAACATGAAGACTTAAATAACGCAACAGGCTTGGAATTATTACCACATGGGGTTAATACTCAGGCCCTTTTTGACTGGCAGCCAGCTCCTCTTATCAGCAGGTAACAAGCTTTGATGACGCAGCAGGTGTGCTGAAAATACACCTGCAGGAACCGCCCTCCAAGAGGAGCTGCAGCTCCAGTTTGCACTGCGCCCTCTGCTGGATGCCTGTGGGAAGATGTAAACCAAACAGAGACAAACACCCACAATCCTGACACTCTATGCTATGGAAAGATGCAACGCATATCTATGAGGCACACAATATTTTAAACAGGCTTGAGACAAATATTAAGATTACTCATCAATATATTTATTCAAGTGCAATTAAGCACAAATACAAATTATGGAAGGAAATATGCTCCTGTGCACCATTGGTGGGAAAGCACTGACACAATTACAATGGTTAAGGTAATCCCTGAACTCCTAAAAAAAACCCAGTGAAAACTTAGTTGATGTAAAACTGAAACTTCAGACAAAAAAGGTGGTCCAGTGTGTCAAAAAAGATCTAGTATAGAACTGTATCACCTATACGTAGGCTAGGTGTAAAGCATTAAAACTTAATGTCACTATGTGGTTTAATAAAAAAATCAGGTCAGTATGTGGGAGTGTAGCTGCTAGAAAGACATCAGCCTTTCTATTCAAGCTCACCTTTCATTTCCACTGTGAGAGCACACTAAAATGTACAGGCTGAGAGTAAACAAAAAAAAACAACCATGGAAAAGAATTTTCAACACAGGTCCTTCAGAAAAAAACATTTATATTCAAGTCAGAACCAAAAGCTGCACCCATATATCTATATCATTCGTTCATTTCCAACCAAACTTAGATTCACCGCTGTGAGAGGCTCTATGTGTGATACACAGAGGGGGGAATCTTCTGATTTTTCCTTTATCTTTGCCTCAACTGGTTGTCACAGCCCAACCCAGCACAACTTTTCTAAATAGGTGCAAATCTTCATAATACATTAACCTACATTTAGCAGAATAAATGTAGCTTTCACCAGCAGCCCTACCGTCCCTAACCCCCACATTCCCCATGCTGAGGCTGCTTTCCCCTCCTTCTTGTCAAAAACCATGCTCCATTTTGTGCTTGCAGTGGTCTTTCTCTCTGTTCAATGGGCAGAAAGATGGCTGTGAAGGAGGACATGAGTAATAACTAAAATCTCAATTTTCTTGTTGGCTCTAAAACCCACAGCAGGAGTGCTATTGTGTGGGTACATCATTAAGCGTATCTGGGTCTTGTGAAAACCCCTAGGCACTATAAATGAAACCTCTCCTAATGGTCCAGGGAACCATTTACAGCCAACATATACGTACTTTGTGTCAACTAAAGGCAAAATTTCCTGGGTATCTGTTGAGTCTAATTATTTTGCGCAGGTCATAATAAATGAAGCCACACATTAAGGTACTGATTCATACAAAGAGGAGTCTTATCTTGTGGGTTACCTTAGATTTGATATTTTTCAGATGGTCCCACTCTGGGGCAAAATTTTAATTGGTTTCTCCAAGCTGAGTGCTAAACAGAAAACCATGTTGTTTATTTTTGTAATTCAAGTGTCACAGATGTTGTTCCACAGATAGGTACGTTTTGGCTATGAATAATTATGAATAATTGCTTAGGGCAATTATTAATCAGATTAATAATTTTATGTAAAAATTACTAAGTTTAGGTGCACCACCTGGATTCCAGGAATACAACAGCCAAATTGTTCAGTCTCAGTTTATGTTTATGCTTACCTGTCTGATAAGGCTGAGGTAATTAAACAATATATGAAGGAATAAGTTCTTGGCATTCCTGAACAGCAAGTTACTACACATGTAGTTGAAATAACAACAACGGTTTTCCAAAATACAAGAGTTTATTACAAAAGAATTAAACTTTCGGTTAACATACTTTAATCAACAAACTCACCAAACTAGTAACACACAACTAAACCACTAAGAAAAAAATAACTATAGTAAAACTAACACTCAGAAGTAAAACAGTAAAAGTGATAAATATGCACAGAAGTAGAAACAATAAACAATAAATTGAAATGTCACAGTTCAGATGGAAGATGTTTGTTCAAAGACCAAGGATCCAGCAATTCACAATGCAAAGCAGAAGTGAAGAAAAATATTATTTGGAAGAAGCAATGTTTCATTAAACCATTTGCTGAATTAGAAATCAATAACCTTTAGATAATTGATTCTATTTTATGGATCGGTCACCGCATTGATTGATCTAATTTAATATTTAGACTTTATGTTGGCGTTAACGGCCGTACCAATTATGTCGATCTAATTTAGTACTTCGACTTACCAAGAACGCAGTCTCAAAAATGACTTAAAAGATTAGTTTAGTGTTTAAACTATCTGCTTTAAAGTCGATCTCTATTTTGAATAGCATTAATAGCAGTCTATTGTTCATAAATAAAAACCCGTCAATGTGGTTTGCTAGAGCATGTAGCTTACAGCTAACTCACGTGGCGCTGCATAAAGTCGCTCTGGATCATTTATTAAACATCAAACAAACGAAAACTGTCGGATTGAGTAACTCAGGTTGCAGGATATAAAACGACTTTCCATCGGAAACCTCAAGAATCACAGTTTAAACCTACAGGCCGACTGGCCTGTTTGTATCCAAACAATAAATGAAAACTTACACAAAGTAACAAATCACAGTGAAAATAAACCCTTAAATCTTGTTTAAACTAAACTAATCTTGCCTATGCCCAGAGAGACCTTATCGAACGGTTAAAGTTCTCCAAGTTGCTCTGTGGATGATGGGCGAAGCTAACACAACGTTAGCTGGCAGGCTAACAATAGCTGCGGTCGGTTAGCAGCTGTAGGGCGTATGGCTGTTGTAGCGTAGCAGCCATGAGCTGGAATGTCGTTGTCCTCTCCAGCTTGCCTAAACAGCGATCAGCTCTACCCTCTTTCACTGATAGTACCTATGTTCGCAGCTTTCAGCACAGCATTCATCTCACATAAGCTCCGTCGGCGGTGGATGTAATGGCTGTAGTCTGAACGAGGTTCTACGGTAACAGTAGCTTGTTCGCAGCTCGCTTCCTCATGGTAGCATCTGAAATTCAGAGAGTTTCTGTAGGGCTCAGGGCAGAACAGTGGGGTTTGACTCAAGACACTGGGTTTACGGTTCACATGATTGATCAGCAGTATTGAAACTTGCGTCTTTTCCCTCGCCAGCGAAGGAAACATGGAGTCCCTCCTAGCACTGTCTGGCTGCAAGAGCCCAACTGAAGAGAGCGTGAAGGCCTGCGGCAGGGCCTTATATAACCTCTGGTCCTCTTCTTCTCCTGTCAGAGCTAGAATGTGGGTTAGCGCCACCCAATGGCTGTGTGTTCGCAACACAGACATTGCGTAAATACTTCTCCACATACACACAAAATAATTAAAACTTCTAGGATGCACTTAATTAGATACTAACATTTCACTTTATCTCTATCCAGCAAACTATTACACCCTCCTTACCATAAGCCGATGTCACCAAACTGTACTAATTTGCTCAAACAGCATTTATCATGATTACTTCTTTTCCTTTTTAACTGTGTTCAGGATTGTAAAAGCGAACACAAAATAGTTAAGAATGTAGCTGAAAGTTCTGAAAGAGGGATGAAGTTATCTAGGATATTGAACACGGGCATCAGTGCAAGGAACAATGAAAACTGAATACAAAAGTTGTGATAAAGTCTCAAGTTTAAGTTGGCAAAGTGAATATTTATGTGGCATTTTATCCAGTAAGAATGAGGAAGAACTGTTGTCTGGGAGCAATAGCTCAGAGTGAGACTCAACAAACCAGCACCCTAATGTATAATTTCATAGTGCTTTGTAATGACCTCAGTCTGCCTCCAATTCACTGCAGTGACAAATTTTATTTTAGAACACAGATTCTAATAGCATCTAAACTATCCATTGCAGTTTCTACGTTGCTTTGTTAATCTGATGCTCACAATTGTTCATACCACAATTTCTCCAAACAGTTTGCCACCAGAATACTTTATATTAGAGAACTATGGAGTGGTTGTGCAAGTTTTTTTCTCCACATTATTAGTCAGATGTTTTAGAAAAAAGATTTTTCAGCTTTACAGTATTGTAGCTTTCAGAACGTTAACCAGAGAACACCATCTGTCTTTATCTTTATGCTGTCGGTCATAGTCATGATATAAACTGTTTTGTGTCCTCATCTCTCACCTTTAGGTCTTCCTTTCCCTTTAATACAAAATGCCAATTGTTTTATTATTCTGGGGGCAAAAAGCGTTTCCAACAAAAATACTTTTTGGTGGGGCAGGAGAAATCTCATTTGCAACTTATACAGGTGAAGCTCGAAAAAATAGAATATAGTGCAAAAGTTCATTTATCTCAGTATTTCAACTTAAAAGGTGAAACTAATATATGACATAGACTCATTACATGCAAAGTGAGATATTTCAAGCATTTATTTGTTATACTTTTGATGATTATGGCTAAAAGCTTATGAATAGCCATCATGGGAGAAGAAGTGGAGGTAGTTGGGGAGTATAAATACCTCAGAGTTCACCTTGACAACAGACTGGACTGGAGGCAAAACAATGAAACCGTCTACAAGAAGGGACAGAGCAGACTGTACTTCTCGAGGAAGCTTAGGTCCTTCAAGGTTTGCAGCAAGATGATGCAAATCTTCTACAAGTCGGTTGTGGGGAGTGTAATCTCTTCAGCCATAATCTTTTGGGGTAGCAGCATCAGAGTCAGGGACTTAAAAAGGCTCAACAATCTGATAAAGAAGGGTGATTCTGTTATTGGCACTACTGTGGAACCACTGGAGATGATAATGCAAATAAGGATTCTTCATAAAATAAAATAAAATGACAACCCTGAGCATCCTCTTCATGAGACTGTCACACAACAACAGAGTGCCTTGAGTCAGAGGCCTCATCAGTTTCGCTGCAATACAGACCGCTACAGGAAATCCTTCTTGCCCACAGCCATCAGCATCTATAACAACTCCTCAAAAAAAGTATTATATGAGCTACAACAACACTTAATTTCCCTCTGGGATCAATAAAGAATTTTTGAATTTGAATTGAAAACCACAAATTAATTTTTTTTTTAAAATATGAATATTTTACCATACAGCATGACAGCTGACTTAAGTGCTCTACAGGAATAAGTTTAAAACCGAAATGATATAATATAGAAAATATACAGACCAACAGCAAGAGACAAATATAGTGAAAATCCAATATATAACTGTAAGAAAGAATATTGTAAAGACATTTCTTTCAGTAGTTAACATTTATGTTTGCTATGCTTCCGGAGAAGTATTGTATGCAGAATGACATGCAGATGTGAAGATTTACTCTGCCCTTTGACCCCCTGAGCAGATAAGGAGGAGCCAATGAAGACCTTAACAACCTTATCACTGGTGGGGGGTTTCCAGAAATGTTTGACGGCGGAGTGTTCACTGCCTCTGAACCATCTGTGACACTTTCCTTGCAAGTAAAATTCCTTTAATACGCTGCTGGTTTCTGGTTATCCTTCTTGATGTTGAATGTTCTTTGTGTTATAGGTGTCAGAAAGCAATTTTAACCCTGACATTTCTTGGTCGAGCCGGATCCCAAAATCTGACTGGATCTCCAAGAGGAACCGCAGGCTGCAGAGAGCCCGTGCACGGCCTGGTCTGGGACCTGGATTAAAGCCCTCCACCTCAACGTTAGGTCTAAAAAGAAGGCCTGCAGACCCACAGATTTCCTTCCTGAAGCAACAGTTGGTGACGGGATTCTTCCTTCACAAGGACAAAATTTGACACGTGAAAGAGTAAAAAAAAGTAAAGAAAGAAAAGAAAAGAGAAATAGGCCTACTGGGTCAGGGACCCAAATGCAGGTCTGGGACCTCGTAAAATAAAAAAAGGTTGGGGACCTTTAATTCAAGTCTGAGACTTTGCAAATAAAGACAAAGATTGGGGATCTTTCAGTGATGGTCAGGGACCTCACAATGAAAATCCATGGTAAAACAGAGCAATAGGACTGGGGCTGGACTCCAGCAAAGCACGCACAGGTCTGGGACCTCAGATCAATCGGTTGTGTGACTGTGAGTGTGTGAATGGAGACTTCTTCCATCTGAAGCAGCAGGACAGGGTGGAAACTTAGCTGGTGTTAACAAAGCTCTGTTGACTGTTGAAGTAGGCTGAGAAGAGTGTGATAGTTAGAAAATTGAGCAAATAGCACTTGAATAAGATAAATAGATAAGATAAAAGAGAAATAATAGCTGAATTTAACTCATTAACATGGGAATGATAAATATAAAAAATGGGAAAAAAATAGGAAAGAAGAAGAATTTAAAGGAGATGCTAAATTTATGTATTGTAAAAGAAAAGACAATGCCAAATTTCTGTAAAAACGAATAAGAGATTATGAATTTGAAGGAAGTTGCGATCTAAAATACAACTAAAAAGATCAAAAATTGAAGAAAAAGCATTGGCTGACTCTAACAAAGGAATGGCTCAAAGAAGCAAAGCAAAGGAAAAAAAGGGTCGTGACGGGTAGACGTAATAAACGACTGAGAAACAAACAGATGATATTTAACACCCAGGAGGATGACAAATGCTTAAACATTCTATTCTCTCCTAAAGTTCCACAAAAGAAAGTAAAAGATAAAACTCACTTCCACATTTTTTAAAAAATCCTCTAAAGAGGAACAAAAGCCTATTTACCCTGATCTTAATGATTTATCTCAAACAAGCGGCCCCCCTTCCCTTTTTCCTCGATGAAGAGATGTTCACAGAATAAACAAACCAACTGTGGTGGGGGTGCGTCAGCACTGTTAAATGCGCTTCCTGTAGGATCTAAGTCTTCAGTCCACTATGGGGTGAAATATGGTGCTGAGCCCCGATGATAAAATGCTGACTGAAAAATTTGACGTTTTTTTAACACAGGTTTAAAAATGTGCAAAAGGATGGTTTGTTAAACACAGAAGAAGGAGAAGACTTGTGTTTGAATTTTTATTGCTTTCCTAGCACCCCTCCTCCAGAACTAAAACCAGATCCACCATGCGTTCCAAGCCTTCTTAGAAGTTACCCAAACTTCCCAGTAGACGAAAGAAATGCAGAGGTGAAATCTAAAGCAACACAAACACCTCCCCCGCTATCTGATAAGGAGGGAGGGGGACTATGTTTTATGAGCTGTATACATTCTCTGAGAGAGCCAAAGAAGCGGACGGTGACCTGCATGCATATGGAAGTGCGGTTTCCAAAAGGTTGGAATTTCTTAAGTACAGCGGCAACTGTAACACTATAATAATAAAATTTAAGAATTTAGCTAATTTTGAATGATATTTTTGGGATGTCTGGGATATCTCTCATATAGTAGAAAAGAAAAGGTTAAATAATGACGAATCATGAGCAGAGTGATTTTATTTTAAAATTCAGGCGGATGTCGACAGGTACTATGGGGTAGCGACAGCTGGGTAGGCTACGTGTGGATTTACTCATTGTGACATGCGGCAGCTTCAGGTGCTTGCCTCTATATTTTAAGGACAGAAAAGTACATGTTGAATGGAACAATCTCGCAAGGCGCTGGGTTTTTTTTGTTACAGGATTACCATAGTTCATAATTTAGGAATGCACTCCAATATTCAACTTTAGTTACCGTAACACATCGAGTAAAAGTGCCCTTCAATATTGGAGAATGGAGAATGTGATAAATGTTTTATTGTGGAAGAATCAGTTACTGATTATGTGATTATTAAAAAAATTTAATAAAATAATAGATCCAGCTACAGGGAGAATCTGTAGTGGCAATTATATTTTTCCCAGATTGTTTTCTAAATCTATTTAGAAGACATTTTCTATTTTACTTGAAGTTGGGCATGTTACTTGTAGGAGATAAATTTATAAACCAAATTGTAGATTTTCCTAAAACTCTTGAAACAGGACAGCTACCAAAGAACTGTTCTACTCGGGGAGCAAAAATAGAAGTTCTAACTGAAGTATGTAAATTAGGTGAAGATAAGATCATTACTATTATTGCTAATGGAAGATGCAAATTCAGCCTTGCATGTTTATTGCTAGCAATGGGAAATAGGGGAATGGTGACCTCTATTGGCAAACTAATTAGAGCATTTATTACAGACAACACAATTCTAAAACCGATTAGCATGTGGACATAGAAGTTCGTCAGACATGAGAAAAAAAGGCTTCTCCAACAAAACTGAGAAACAGCTTTAAGCAAACAAAAGGCTGTGCTGAAGAAGATGGTCTCACAGTCTGACCTGAGGGGAAATATGTTTTGCTAAAAATCCTATACAGATGGGCAGCAATCAGGGCCACCTTAACCACCTGATAGGCCCCGGGGCAGAGAGGCTCCGTAGCCCAAACACCCCCCCATCCCACCCCATCACGGCCCTTATATAAGTGTGTGTTATATATGCGGCTTCTATATATGTGTGTATAGATAGATAGATAGACTATCTATCATAGATAAAGAGATAATATGCTGAAAATTTAAAATATATTATCAAAGCCAACATATATATTTTGTTTTTGTATTGAACACCATAAATCATATTACAGTAGTAAATACCACCATCACCTCTGCATAAACATCAAACAGTAATGACAGCAGAAACAAAGAACGGCAGCTAACAAGTCAGTGCAAGGACCTTCTCTTTCAAGAACAGAGTTTAAGTTGTGCATCATGCGCACACACACACACCCACACACACACACACACACACACACCTACTCCTTTCAGCACCATGGGCAGCAATATGGCCAATGTGTAAGCAAGTGCTTATTGATTTACATTTAAAGAAAACCTGCAGTAGAATGTATCCAAAAATCTCACATGTCTCGCTCCTATCGGCTCCGCCTCTTCACCTGCAGTTCCATTCTGCGCGGGCTGCTCCATGCCAATTTCTTTAGCTGACTTAGGCATTTTCTTTCTTATTTCTTTGTCTCGAAGCTCCTTCTCACGAATCGCTTTTCTTTTCTGAGCACTGCTCTAAAATTTCTTCCCCGACATTTTTCCACTTTTCTTTACATCCAGATGACCACGCCCTGAAATCGTCTAAATTGTTTGATTGGTGAGCTCATGGTGCAATGGGAACTTTAGAGGCTATGTGGGTGAAGTAGGTCACTTGTAATTTGGATCAATCAGCAGCATTAAATTAGCATATAAGATGATTGACAGTGTTGTGCCGCAGATAGGTAGGATTTGGCTATGAATAATTATTAATAATTGCTTAAGGCAATTATTAATAAGATTAATAATTTCATGTAAAAATTTCCAAGTTTAGGGGCACCATCCTGTTGGATTCCAGGAACATATATATATATATATATATATATATATATATATATATATATATATATATATATATATATATATATATATATATATATATATATATATATATAAATAGCCAAATTGTTCAGTCTCAGATAATTAAACAATAGATGAAGGAATAAGTTCTAACGCTGTGGACATTAATTGTATGCATCACTCCAAGTAATCCCAGACAACTTCTCTTTAAGATAAGGGGACTTTATTTAGGAAATAGAAAATCCCATCTATTCTAAAGCATGCAAAAATTACTACAGATCTTAGACAATTCAATTCAAATTCAAATTCAAAATTACTTTATTAATCCCAAAGGGAAATTAAATGTTGTTGTAACTCATTATCCAAGTTCCTTCAAAGATTTGTTGTAGATGCTGATGGCTGTGGGGAGGGATGATCTCTTGTAGTGCTCTGCAGATCTGAAGAAGCCTCTGACTGAAGACGCTCTGTAGTTGTATGACAGTCTGATGTAGAGGATGCTCTGGATCTATGGCGTCTTTTTTTCAACTCATCAGGGTTTTGTGGCTGTAGTTGAGGTCTTATTTGAGTTTTTGTGATGTTAATCTGCTGCTGCCAGTTGTAAACCACCTTGTTGCCATGGTTATGCATCATAACAAATGTTAAAAAATAAAAAGTATCACCAAAAATCCTTCCAGCTGCACAGCATTCTAAACCAGAGAGAACAGCCGTCCACAAAAACAACGTCTCCACCAGAAATGGAAGATTTAATGGAAGTTTTAAAAAAGAAAAAAAAGAAAAAAAATATGAACCAAAGTAACAGAGCTACTCCAACATGCTGCCACCTTGAGCGGCGCAATTCCGGAATAATAATAATACAATAATAATAGGTGAACATTAAACACAATTAACATGAAATGAAATCAGGGAGACAGCTGAGGTTCGGGTCAGAAAAGGAGGGGGGGCCTCACTCCAGGGAGCCCAAATCACAAATAGCCTAGGAGACAAAGTCATAAATCTCAGCTCTGTGCCAAGATGGAGGAGAGCACATGGAGCCTAAGAAAGAATCATAAAACTAGCTTTGGCTAAAGGAGCACATGGGGGAAGCGTCCATGTGGTAGGCCTCTGCTTTAGCGACAGACTAAAGACAATGGAGTTAAACTTTTCAGCTAAGACCAGCTAACGCAGGCCGGACCGAGCCCGACTGCCGATGGAGTTATCAGGGAGGGAGAGAGACGGAAAACAAGAGGAAGGAAAAAGAAAGGCGTGATCTGCTCAGAATAAAACAGACAGTTTCAAAGACAGCAATTTCACAGCTCAGACTTATACGTGCGACGGCGCAAAAATGAGCAAACAGGTACAGCGCTTAAAAACACTTTAACCAACAATGAACGAGATCTAACTCGTTAAAACTCTATTTTCTCTGTTTATCTATGCCCAGACACATTATTAGTATAAATGAACCGGTTCAGTCCTACTTTGCCTTGAAGGAGGTCCAGTCCACTAGGAGGAGAGTGAATTGTGTCCGTAGTTGAGCAAGAAAAGGAAGAGTTATAAAAAAACCTGTACAGGATTTTAAGGACCGTGTGGCCCAAAAGCAGGCTGGATGGCCTGCAGGATCGACGTCTAACGAACTGTCTGGGAACAGTTCTGATATAGCTCACACGAGATACACAAACCGTATGAGCACTTCGAAGCGAGTTCTTCCCCGGTCCAGCGGGTCAGAACAAAAGAGAATCTTCACCGGTGAGATGTCCTCTGTTCACCAGTAGTTCATCCAAGAACTTCCAGCTGGAGAACAATTCAAAATGGGCGCGACTACTCCTATAGCCCCCTTTGGCCGCAAGGTCATCGCTGATGTCAAAGTGGGTGGTCACGGACCAATAGGAGTGTGTTGGGGGTCACTGCTAGGATTGCTGGGAAATGTGGTCTGCTCAGTCCATCTTTGAAATAGCTCCCAGACATCCAAAACTCTGTTCAGTTCATCTTATGAGATATGTAATCACAACAACAGACAACCTGACAAGTAATAAAACAATGTTTCTTTTCTCTTAATTTTTTTCCCCCTGAAATGATAGGCCCCCTGAACATCATATGCCCCTGGCAACCGCCCCGGTTGGCCCGTGCATTAAGGCGGCCTTGGCGGCAATTTTGAGCCATGAGCCTTGTCATGTCTAAACAGGGGGGATATGATTACAGTCACATAAAATTATTCAAAATTTTGCTTAGCCTGTCCAATGTGTACAAAACATAAACTGCAAATATATATAAAACCACAAAGAAGTACATTTCCAACTACAAATTATTCTTCTAAAGCAATATGCATGGATTCCATAGAACTAAAGCAATGCAAAGGGATGAAGTTCTGTCTAGTAAGAATAGATAGTTTCTCCAAATGGATTGAAATGTTACCAGTGAAACATTCTGATACACTAACTGTTGCAGAAATGTTGTTTAGAGAAATAATGCCTAGATTTTGGAATCCACAAATAACTATAGTGATATTGGAACCCATTTTGTAAATGAAATAACTGATAAGTTAGGACAAAGATTTAAGATCATTTTTAAGAGATAATGGGATTCTGAAAGCAGACTAAGTAAGGCCATGGATGAAACTAAACAGAATTGGATTTACTGTTTGGTTATGGTTAAGCCACATATGAATATCACACCAAGTAGTGGAACCGAGCTGACACCATTTGAACCATTTGGCACATTAAAACAAGAGGAACAATTACAAACTGTTTTATGAACACCAAATTTGAATATTGGCCTCATTATATTTGAAATAATGTATGGACGTAGATATAGAATTCCTTAATTTGATATATTCTCTACTGAAGAACAATGTGTTTAAGATCTAGAGTATTTCATGATTAAACTGAAAAGTAAATAAGTTATAAATGCAAACTAATCATATGCCAGATGATCCTATATTCCTACAAAAAGAAGTGAGTCGAAAGCAGGCAACTGGATCCTGATTAAAGCTGTCAAAAGAAAAAGCTGGTCATCATTCAGGTGGGAGGGCCCATTCCCGGTACTCTTGACCACACCACAGCTGTAAAGATAACAGAAAGACCGAGTTGGATACATTTCTCCTATTGTAAAAAGCAAAGACCATCACTAGATGTATAAAAAGCAGTCTAAGAAAAATGGTGTTTCAGACTGATTACAAAGGGAGGTGGATACAATAGGTTTCACCTGTCTCAACCTCAGTGAGGAGAACCAGGAGATCCACTTTTCTATATAGACTGCTTAAAGGGAGAGATAGTAACTATGAAGGTTTTCCTACAACTTAGTACTTTTATTTTTGCGACTTTTTTGTGGTGTTATTCAATAGAAATGTTAGGACTCACAGAAAAACTACATATAGCACATGAAAATACTGATTTATTGTCTTGGTTCACTCAGAGAAGGACACACAAAAACCCATTTGAAACTAACATATGGTACTAATATGCAAAATATCTAGCAAATAAACGAAACGTTACTGTTTTGTTTGTTCTCAAATGCCATACTCTCTAGGACATTTACCCATATATAGAAGCTTTTACCAATCTTACTGATCTGTTTCCAGATATTTCATTCTCCTCCAGGGTTTGGACAATTTTTTTGCCTGAAGTTCATGATCAAATGGGAAGTTATATGGGTGAAAATGTATTTACCTCCACGACAAAAGTAAGGGTAAATGGGAGACTGGGACGACATGGGATTAATCTAAATAGTACAGTGATTATTATAACAGGACCAGTAAGGCCTGATCAAAGATTTATTTGTATTGAAAATGAGAAAAATCTGACCAAACTTTCATACTAATCTTGGACCAGGACTGTGGAAGAATGCTATATAACTGATCTGTATTCTGTTTGAAGGCAGAGTGTTCACTGCCTCTGAACCATCTATGACAATCTCCTTGCAAGTAAAATTCATTTAATACACTGTTGGTTTCTGGTTATTCTTCTTGATGTTGAATGTTCTTTATGTTATAGGTGTCAGAAAGTAATTTTAACCCTGACAATAACACTAAAGAAATATAACCACAGCCTGAAAAGAAATTGGACATTAACTAGCAGAAGATAAAAAAATGGGAAACCAGTGTAGATTTGCTAATATAGGTGTGATATGAGAACACCGATTCAAGTTTACACAAAAGTGCATGAGTGTATAAAAACAGGAGTAAATAAAGTATTAAATAAATAATTATTTTCTTGGGGTCCAATCTAGGAAGGAGAACTAATGACTTAACCCTACTTTACACCTGCTGAGGCAGGGGGAGACAGGATGGGTCTAGTCTCTGAGTGGTAATGCTAACATAGGCTAATGTTCAAAACAGATGAACGTCAATCAGATCGATTAGTCGCAAAACTGCCAATGTCGCTTCGGTCACTGTCCATGTTTCAGTGTCAGAATAAGCTAGGTGTCACAGCCCTACTGACCACCCCCCGACATTCCCCCCTCCGCTCATCCTCCACACTTGGTCATGCCCCTTCATGCCTCCTTGCACTGTCCACTTTGGTAGAATTTTTCAAATATTCTCTGGGGGCGGGGTTATGCTTTTTCATGGAGTTCAGTTCCACTTTAATGGCGGCTATCAGCTGCATATTACGCTTTGCAGACGTTACGCGCCGCTTAACATCTGGTGGAAAGCAGGGGTAACATTAATATTATTTGTTTAGCCCAGAAAAGCTACAATAATTAAATTCAATAGAACATGACTTAACCATAACCATTCCATTTCCATTATGTAAAGTTCTTTTGTATCTCTAGTCAGTGGCCAATATGATGCAAATCTTTTGAAACCTTTCAGGCTGCAGATGTGATTAACACTCATTTAGTACTCAGTAGTGAGCAGGGAAATTCATTTTTTATATCAGAAACAGTGATATATAAAACTAGTGTTCTTATACAACTTGTAAATGTTTAACTAATTAATTCAATTTAAAACTGCAATGCAGCTGTGACTGAATGACTTTTTTTTTCTCTAGGCTCTTTTGCCACATGGAGGAAGCCATAAGAAATAATGCAAAACACAGAAAAGAGGTATTGAAAGCCTCACACTCAGTTACACTGTATAGGTGGTGGGATCTGTAATTCTGTTTAAATGAACAGAGCTGTAATAAAGGAGGGCAGGGAAAAAAGTTGATCACAACTGATGTTCTCAGGAGAAAAGTCGGAACCTTTCGCAAATAAAGCTGGGTCAGACACGGCCATCTACATTCACAGCGTGTTGCTGTTTGAATTGTGTAATAAGCTAAATTTTGCTGTATGTACATTAGGGGTGCACCGATCCCACTTTTTCAGTCCCGATACCGATGCCTGGGCTTTGTGTATCTGTTGATACCCGATACAGATCCGATACAATTTTTGAATTAATAATAAACTGTATACCCTCCACCTTATACCTTACTTGAAGAGACTAAAGGTACCAGACTTCAAAAACTAAACATAACTAAGACTTCTTTTTTTCTTTTTTGACCCCGCTCCTTTTGTTTTGCTGAGGTGCAGGAATTCAGCGTGCTCCTTAGCATAGTGTTTATGGATGACCTTGATTAAAGTGGTAGTGTTATACTTTGCAGTAATACCACCTCCCCTCGAAACATTCCAACAACTAGTTGGAGTGGCAAGCGTGAAATATCTCCACACAGCCGACCCTCTGGCTCGCTCCATGTTGCTTCTAGCATGCGACACAGGTGAAGCTAACCCATGACATACGTTCTGCTGCGATGAAAAAAAAAATTTGGATCAGCCAGTGGATCTGTTCATTTTTCCGATCCCCGATCCAGTTATTTTGTCAGTATTGCAGCCGATATCCGATCCTAATATCGGATCGGTGCACCCCTAATGTACATATCTATCTTCTCAATCTTTACATTGTTGTTTGAGATGCACCTTAACCAGGCTCCACTGAATGTCAACAATAGAAATAAACCTGAAAATCAAACAATTCTGTAAAATGTGTATCAAAAAAAAAAGTTTCTCATTCTCATTCTTTTTATCGATGCAAGGAAGTGAAACACATTTATTTCCCAAAAGGCATGCTTTTACAGCTGCTCTACCAATGCACTCACATCTTGCATGTGAGCATCTGCTAATCGAGCTGAATTGGTAACACATCCCTTGAAATATGGAATTATGCTGTATTGGATGATTAAATAGTGCATACCATTTTAAATCTATAATCGGGTGCAGTTTGTCGCAAGATCTGAACTATCATGAATAGATTTGTTTGGATGAAAACATAGGTGAACTTGTTGTTGATTTGTTGAGATGAAGGGCTAATGATGCTTGGTAAGATATCTTGAATCTGAGCCAGCGTGAGGTAGAAGAGGGCAATTAAAGAATCTGTAAGAATCATCAATAGCTTGACCACACATCTGTCCTGTGCCCCACTACTGCTGCATCTACAGCTAAAATGTAAGCATTAAGAGAACTACAGATATAAGTGAGATACATTAACTAAGGTTAATAATTAACATATCATGAAGTTAATTAAGTTTATCATATGACAGCATGGTGGGAGTTTCTAAAAATGACAGAGTCTACAATAATCCCATGCAGACGTACACCCATCTGGAATAACCCCGACATCTTGCAAAAAAAATGTATGATAAGTTTTCCAGACTGGAGGTGTAATGGAATTGAATACCTGGAACACATTATTGAAGAAACAGACTTTATCCCATTTAATACATTAATTATACAATATGGAATTGATAAAAACTAATTCTTAGAATATCAACAAATTAAATCTATTATTAAAGGTAAATTTAGGCTCAATACAGTTGAATTACAAATTCCAGCAAGAGTTTTAGATTTCTTAATCTCAACCCCCCCAAATTGCTGTCTAAAATATACAAAACTTTATCTACATTAGATGAATCAATAGCCATCCCTATTTCAAAATGGTAGGTGGAATTATCAGCCAGCTTTGACCAAAACGTCTGGTCTCAGATATGTTTAAGAACCTTTAAAATAACAAAAAATCCTAATTTACAATTAATACAATACAAAATCCTTCATAAAGTACACTATACAGGTCAACGGATGTTTAGGATGGGTTTTACGTCATCTAATACCTGCTTACAATGCACAAGCAATATACCAGATACTTATATTCATGCGCTTTGGTTCTGTCCACCCATTAAGAAATTCTGGTGCCAGATATGTGAGGACTTATCAAAGTGTCTGAAATGTAACATTCCACCATCTCCCTCAGTTTGCCTGTTGGGAGATTTAAATGATGTCACCATGGACATAGAGTCAGTTCTAATGGTTCACATTGCCTTATGCATCGCTAAGAAAACTATCCTGCTGAACTGGAAAAATAAAAAGGCTCTTAATATTAATCAGTATAGAAATCTCTTGTTGGACCATATTGGTCTTGAGACGGCCTCTGGCTCCAAATCTGATCAATCTCTCTGGGCTCCTGTGATCGGCTCCATCACCTAGCAGGGGTGGGGGGCACTTGGTTTTGTCGTTTAGGATATTGTTGCTGATATTGTTTTTGGGGTTGGAGGCGTCTGGGGGGGATCCCTGGGGGTGGGATCACTGGGCGGACAGGACGCTGGACGTCGTGGCCCCAACCTGGGGTTGGGCTTTGGTGGCTTTGGGTGGTAACTCCTGATGGCTGCATGCGGTGCCTTAGGGGGGTTGCACTGACGGACATGGGTTACTGGCCTGGTGGCCGTGCTGCGCCTGGGTAGGGTCTGGGGTGGTCCTGGGGATTCGGGGCTCTGGGGCGCTGCGCCCTCTAGCTGTGGTCCTGGCCGGGGGTCGGCCGGCGTGGGGTCTCTGTTGCCTGTGCCTGTTGCGGCGGCTGGGTGGCATTTCTGGGCCTGATCAGTCCTTCTTCACACTGGACTTAGCTCCTGGGTCTTGGTCTTTGTGAGCTGCGGGGCGCTGGGGTCGGGCGTTTGCCCAGGTTCGGTCGGACCTGCGGGTGGACTGGCCGGGTAGTGGGCGTGCAGGGCAGGTGGGTGGGGCGCTGGGTTTGGTTGCCTGCCGGGCCATTGAGCAGCAGTGGTCGCTCCACAAGGAAATGGGGATGGTGGATGTCGGCCTGGTGGGTCGGTTGCCTGGTTCATCGGTTTGCTCCTGGTCTGGGCGGCTACGTCGCCGGGTTTGGGCTGCAGGGGGCCGCCTTTGCTGGCGGGGAGGCTATTGCTAACTAGCGACAGGTGCTCTCCCCCTACGAGGGCACTTGGGTGGGGGGGGAGGGGGGTGCTGGAGGGGGGGGGGGGGTGCGAACTCAACCTGGGTGTCTAGTGTCTTTTGTGTTCTGATAGTAGAGCAAATGTCAGGGTGGGTTTAGTTCTCCTTCTGGGATAGGGCTGGGGGGACTGCCTTGGGGTCTGTGGGGCTTGGTGGTGCTGTGGCCGTGGGCCCCAGGTTAAACGTGCCATGGCCTCCCTCCCCTGGTGGATCCCGGTGAACAGCGGTGTCTGTTGGGGTCAGTGGGGGAGCTGGCTCCCTGGGAAGACATTTAGTCTCCCAGTCCTTCCCTCCCCATCCCCCAACACCTCTGTCCACCCGCTCCATCACTTTACCACTCATATAGGGTCTTGGGGCATGGGCACATCACTGGGGTGCGAGGAGGGGTTTCCCTCCTTGCTATCCCGTGGCGTCCTGCGTCCCAATTTTAATATACAACTTAGACACTCCCACTTATAACATTTTCATGCGACACACATGTAGGGACTTTGGGGTGGGCACACTGTTTGGCATCCAGAGGGGGAGCGGTTCAATCAGCTTCACCTCTGGTGCCGGTGCCCACTGTTAAACCACATACAGACACTGAGGGCTCGGGGTGGGGGTTGGGGGATGTGTGGCTGCCTTCCCCACATCCCACCCCTCTGTTTTAAATGCACATTATTACAACACGCATCAACACCATACTCAAGCGGGAGGATAGAGGCTAGGGGTCTTCTTACACTTGGGGTCCGGAGGAGGAACAGGTGGTCTGGTTGGGGTCCTGGGCTGTCGGGCTGCCTCGCCACTGTGGGGCCCTTGGCGGTCTGCTTGTCTCCGTCGTAGAAGGTATGGGGTCCATCTCCTGGGTCCGGGGGCTGGTGGCTCTACTGGGGCATCGGTACCTGGACCTGGGAGCATGAAGTGTGTATGGGGTGTATGAGTGAGGGTATAGCGTCATTTGTTAGTGAGTTAGTGAGAATGTATGTGTTTAAGAGGGAGGGAACGTATGACTGTCTGTATGTCTTTGTCTGCCTGTTAGGTTGGGTCTTGGGCTGCCCTCTCACCTGGCGCACCTCAGGCCTTACATTTAATGGGGGGCCTATTTCCCCTCCGTCACTCCCCGCCGGTGACGGATGCCCCTGCCTAGTGGTGCGTCGGTGGTCAATCCGGTTCAGACCTGGTGCATGCTTGGCCGGGCCTGGGGGGGCCGGTGTCGGTTGGCCGATGCACTGGGCCGATATCTTCCTTTGGTTGGTTGGGGCACCTCTTTTAGGGGTGCCAGGTTTGGGATTGTTGAGTGGTGCCTGCTCGGTGGCTCGCCGGGGGCCCCTCGTCAGGCGGTCCCTTGTTGGGTCTCTGCTGGGGGGTGGGGTGCCCCCGGTCCATGGACCGGCCCGCCCTGGCGCGGCTGGTTGCCGGCGGGGCCCGTGGGCTCGTCACTGCTGCCCCGGGGCCCCTGCATAGTAGCCGCTGGATGTTACCCTGGGGTTCTCCTTTGCTCCTCTCTTGGGGGATGTGGTCGGCCCCGCCCGGGTCCGCCTGGGGCTCTGGGGGTCCTTTGGACGTCTTGGCTCCAATCTCCTTCATGTCTGCATCGATTCCTGGGAGACGGATTGATGCCTGCTCACACCAGCTATCGAACACACTTATGGAGAAACCTTATATGCACCAGCATGCTAACACACACACATAGATGTGGGGTCTCTGGTGTTTACAGATATATTCTTGGGCTGAGGTTATCATTACTAGAGCTTGATTTATCTGTACCATGAGTTTTTCTGTCACATTGTTGTTGTATTTTTATAACCATTCTTGTGTGATGTGGTTGTGTAGTTCTTAGTTCACGATGTTAGTTTTTTTTTGTCAATGTTCCTTTTTCTTGTTTTGTTTTTTCCCCTCTCTCTGCCGTCCTGTGGGTATGGAGGCAGACTTTTCCTGTGTTTTCTTTGTTCCTTTTCCTCTCTTGTATTTTCAACTCACCCTCTCTCATGACATTTTGTTTCCTACCTCTCTTCTTCATCTTCTTTCATTCTTCCCCTTAATTTTCCATCTCCGTGTCCATAACATCAGGAAATAAACCCCCCAGCAATTCATAATAAAGATTTTTCACACATATATTAAGTGGAGTACTATAGCAAAAGCTGTACTGCTACGCTTGTGAAAGTAAATCTGTTGGGCTTCTACTTGGTACTCAGACACCAATTCTGAGCTCCACACTGCCAAACAGGACACGTTAAAAATAAAAAATAAAAAATCATATGAGAACACCACTTTCAGTGGTAAAACTTGTAGTAAAGTTATTTTTAGTTTAGCTATATCATTATTGCAAATACAGTACTTCAAATATTAAGCATAAATTTCAATACTTTCTTGAGACCATGAGTTTTGTTGTTTTAAACCTCACTAGTGTGTCATTTTGCATCTGGATGCTTACACCCCTTTAGTGGCAACCCTATGCAGTGGACAGTCAATCTTTAAAAGAGCTGATTCATAAGAGAAAAATGTTTTTCTGCAGCTTTTGTCTCAGGTTAAGCAAAGGAGAAATAGCTTGAACATCTATTACCATTCAAAAAAGTAATCACAAAGAAATGTTAAATTAGATCAAAGCAAAAACATTTTTAGCCCAAGTCTAAATAGTTTTGTCTCATACTTAGCCATGTGCCTAAATTCATGCTATTTAATGCAACTGTATTTTCTGTTGCAAAAATCAGTTGGAAGCATTTCTCTCCTTATGGAAGCTTTCTTTGCTTATACAGGGAAAAGATTTGGACAACACAGTTTTCCTGGAATCTGTCCTTTGTTTGTTTTGTTTTTTTCTTTAAAGAAGGTATTTGTTTCCTTCTCTACTTGAAGAATAAACCTCTTGGTTAACTCTGGTCTCTCTTTGTGTCCAAAGTCCATTCACAGATGGAGTTGCCTGATTTCCAAGGGAGTGTGATTCAAGTTTGTGCTGAGTGTGATTCAAGTTTGTGCTGCTGTTTGTGAAAAGAAACAGAGAAAAGGCTGTATCTCTGTTAGCAAAAGTTAGCAGGGGTTTTTAGGGAACTGATCACTTTGAATGGCTTATGAAAGGAAAGGTTTTGTTACATACATGGTTCAGCTGGAGAAAGCTTTTGCCCATACAGCGAAGTTGGGAAAGGGTATACCAAATAGTGAAACAGACTGAGTTTATTAGCAGTCATATTGACTATTCAAAGTATTTTACACTATAGCCACAGTCACCCATTTGCAATCACAAACACACACACACATTTATACAATCATATGTGGATTGGTAGACAACTTGTAAATTGACATTTGACAGGAGGAAGCTGGAATCTAACGTACAAACTTCTGATTGCAAGACAGCTCTACTACTGAGCCACAGTTGCCCAAGCATATTTTTTTGTATTGTTTTAGAAAAGTATGTAGTAAAGTCACTCAAGCCCCTTTCAAACAGGCCATGAAAACAGTAATTTTCCGGACTTCGTCTGTTTTGCTTTTGTGTCTAAAAGGAATCATCCGGACTTTGTCCGGATACACTTTACCGGTAATTTTACGGCTGAAGACCTAGTAACAAGAGCGGACTTTTCGCGGTATGGTGTTTACATTTAAACAGTCAAGTAATGTTCCACGAAAGCTGGAGGGGTGTGGGGCGGTGGGGAAAAGGGGAAGGGGGCAGGGAACTCTGTGAGCGCAAACGTTGATGACGTATAAATGTCACTATTTTCCTTTCAGCTTCTTCATCGATGTCTCTTAAGCGTTTCCATGTGCGCAAAATTGCACACATCACAAAGACGAGCGCTGCGAGTAGATCTGCAGTTTCGTCTACCATCTTTGCAATAATGCATTTGTTTGGGGAAATGACGTACACCCGCCGCACTAAGTTTACGTAATATCCACCTAGAACCCCCCCCACTCCCCCGCACCCCCCACCCCACAGGTATTCATCAGGATTCTCCGGTACATTTCTTGCTGTGTGAAAGCAGCCGAAAGGCAAAAAAAAAAAAAGTGGCGTGTTTGAAAACACAACTCCAGTTAAAGACCAGATGGAATTGTCCGCAAATATTCCAGAACTTCTGTCTGAAAACGGCTTTATCTGCTTTGAAAGTAAATGGAGAGGCAATATGTGATTTGTTTATATTTCCTCCTATCAAACCATTTACGTTTCTGGCTCTCAAATATGATGATATATGCCCTCTAAGTTTCAAATCCTATTGCCAAAGGTTTGACTCAAAAATAAATGCAACTTGAGCCATCAAAGTCATCAGCATCTGTGAGAGCAAAAGAGCATTGTTAGCCTATTTCTGCTTATTGATTCTCTTTTTAGACCTATCTGAATCACAAAACTGTCCAACATACCACCAAGATACAGAAAGGTCTGACAGTAGAATCAAGTAACACCCTCACATTCAACACTCTAATGTATGTTCATCAGAGTCTGTCAGTGATTCAAGAAAAACCTGCACAGTCTTACTGGTTGCAGCATATACCCTTTTAAATCTCAGTGGGCTTGACACAGCCTCTAACTGTTCAGTCAGTTCTCCCTCTTAGGAAGCCCACTTGACTTGCAATAACAGCTTTTTCTTGACTCTTTTGAAAAAAAGTTTCTCAGCTGGAAAGTTCCTACAATAAAGAGTTGGACTTCAATATTTTGTTGTCATAAGTATGATTTTGCATTCTAGCTTTGTTGTGTACATGGTTACTTTTGTAGTCGGATGTAGAGCTAAGATTTTATTAAATAAAACAACCTTCTTTTTTTGCAGACATTAATTAACCAAAACTGACTTCACAAATATATATAATTTTTTATAGCACAAATCTTGCATACATTCTGCATATTGCCCTGTCACCACTGACAGCTGTTTTTAGTAAAACAAAGTATATTGTTTAAACAATTCTTGTTAAAAGCAAAATGACGACTAGGATACTGAGCATAAGAAAGCATTGAGCAGCCCCAAATAATTTTTTCCACAGGAGTTGAGTGGAGAAGAATGCTTTAGCCTGGATTTTACTGTATAACACACTGCTAGAATATTATCTGAGTGTCTGAAGTGAGAGTGTGATTGTGTAATGTCCTTAAAAAGCATTTTGTCTCCGCTTTTTTTAAAACAAAAAAATCACTGAGATGCGCTCTAAGGGATGATCTATATGATCCCATAATTTATCAATGATGAGATGAACAAGAATAATAAGCAGCTACAGAAAATAAGGTTATATCTGTAAACCTTTTCATTAGCAGGCATTTTTAATTATTTTGTTTTAACATTTTTTTATTCACTGCCGTAGCTTACTTGGACAGGTCACTTGCAAAATAATTATATTTTTTCCCAATCTAACACATTATATGTGAGGTTCTGTGTTTGTGTGTCTGCTGTGAGTCATCTGTCGCAGGGAGGATCTGTGGTGAAGAGCTGCTGCACGGGCTGATTACACTCACCTGTTTTCAATCAGGCATTTTGTGTCCCTGGGCTTCTTAAGGAGCTGGCTGACAAACATTCAATGCCTGATGGTTGCCCTACCGGTACCTCCAAGCCTCTGATCTCCAGGTATTTCTCCCGAGATTGTTCCCAGTGATCTCCAGTGATCCCCTGCGCTCTTTGTGTTTCCTAGGTTCTCACAGAGGAGTCTCTTGATCCAGCCAGTCTCCATTTTTCCACCTGCCTGCCCGCTCTCAGCCACGCTGCCTCCTCCTTGTCACCTTCCACCGGACCTCACCAGCCTCTGACTCCGCTCAGCAGATCTCACTTATCTCCCCTGGAATTGGAAATCGCCTCAGATCTGTGAGTACCACCGCTCTCAAGAATTCAGTTAATTCCCATCTGTCAACGACCTTCTCTAACCTCATCTCTCCATATCCAGACGCCCAGCAGTCCCCGCTGTTTCCAGGTGATCATTTTCATTTCTTTAATAAAAACATCTTAACTTTGTTCTGTGGTCCGAGTGTGGTTCTGCATGTGGGTCCGGAGGTTAGACAGGAACATGACAGAACCATCAGGCCAGTCTGACCCAGCAGAACCATCTCGTGATCCTGGCCAGATTCTGGTTAAACATGAATCCATGCTACATTCCCTTTGTGACCAACAGAACTATACTTCCCAGCGTTTGGATCGGTTATCCGGAGTCTTGGAGGAGATCAACCGGAAGCTGTCGCCCCATGTTCAGCCGCCCTTAGACGGGGCGCCCGCTGATCCACCAGCTACCCCACCTTCACATCCCCAGTTCCGAGACGCCCCCTCCCCAACCCCAGAGAACTTCTCTGGGGAGGTCGGTAAGAGTGGGGGCTTCCTTCTGCAATGTTCCCTAGTGTTTTGTCGTTCCCCTGCTCAGAGATCGAGCCCTCAGCTGGGCCGAATCTAAGTATACTTATTCCTCCATCCTAAATACTTCGTTTAAGGATTTTATCTCTGATTTTTGAGCAGACTTTTGGCTACAAGAGCTCTGAGACTGAAATCACCCGTAAGCTGTGGAGTCTAAGGCAAGGGCGCGATTCGGTGGCTGAATTCGCCATCGGTTTCCGCACGTTAGCCGCGTCATCTGGCTGGAACGCCCAGGCTCTCAAAGGTGCCTTCCTAAATGCTCTGAACGATCAATTAAAGGACCTCTTGGCCTTCCAAGATGAGCCCGGGACGCTAGAGGACCTTATAGCGCTAGCCATCAGACTGGACAACCGCATAAAGGAGCGAGCCTGTGAGCGGAGGTATGAACGCCCTTCTGTGGGTTTGTTTTCCAAATTTCAGTCGTCCTCAACCAGCCCATTGTCAACCCCCAGAAGAACCCATGCAGATAGGTCGGGCCAGACTTTCCCCCGAGGAGCGCCAGCGGCGTATGGAAGCCCGGGCGTGCCTATATTGCAGGAAGGCTGGCCACTTCATTGCTTCCTGTCCTTCTCGCCCAAAAGGGGTAGTCCGCCAGTAGATGCGGGAGTACAGGCGGACGGACCTCTTAGAAAGAAATCCCGCATGTTTTTGCCGGTGAAATTACTTTTTTCTACAGCATCTCTTCAGACCCAAGCTTTAGTGGACTTCGGTTGTGAGCAGAACCTGGTTGACTCTTGCCTCGCCAGACAACTTGGCCTCCAGTTGAAGCCTCTGTGTGCTCGGATCCTAGTGAACTCCTTGGATGGAAGGGGGCTACCAACCATTACTCACCAGACTGAACCCTTGGAGCTCGTCTCTTCAGGTAATCACAGAGAACAAATAACCTTCTTCGTTTTCCCGTCTCCACAGTCCCCAATTGTCCTGGGTTACCCCTGGTTGGAGAAACACAACCCTCATTTGAACTGGAGAGAGGACAGGATCGAATCATGGAGTCTTCACTGCCTATCAGCCTGTTTACGGTCCGCAGTGGCCTCCCATACTTCTCTCCATATCCAGACGCCCAGCAGTCCCCGCTGTTTCCAGCTGATCATTTTCGTTTCTTTAATAAAAACATCTTAACTTTGTTCTGTGGTTCTGCATGTGGGTCCGGAGGTTAGACAGGAACATGACATTATAACCTTAAATTTCAAAGCATTTATTGTGATTTTTATATTACAGAACACTAAGTAATGCACAGATGTGAAATGGAAAGAAAACAATACACTGATTGCAAAATTTGTGACAAAAGAGCACGCAAAACTGGTCAGGAAGAAAGAACAGTGGGTAATAGAACAAAATCTATGGCTTCATGCGACTTACAGTTCAGGTCAAAACTGCATTTATTTCATCGTTAGTGAAAAACTTCTTATAGGAATTTTAATTTAGAAAACAATAAATTAAAATTAATCCATGTCTAAAAAAACTGTCCTATCGGATTTGCTATTTTCTTCACTGTTTCATAGAGCAGCAATTAACATAATTAAATGTAGCTATAGTGTGCAGCTTAGTGATAATGGTCATACTTTTTTGTTACTGGTGTTATGCTTTCAAGAGCAATATTTGTGTTTGTAGCAGTTTGACAGAGATTTGCAGTCACAGCTGACTGAAAATAAATTATACTTTTATCCGTCACTTTTAATACTATCACAATAAATATCAAAATACATTTTAATTTCACCCCCTATACATAGAACTATCAATAGAACATCATGACTAATGTACTCCACATATCTGGCCTTCATAAAAGAGCTGCAAAAAATCGATTGTAAAAAGCCATTAGAAGTTGTATTTCCAGTTTGCTTCTAGCCATACCAGACACAGCAACAATACTGGGCCGCGTTTCCCAAATGCGATCGTTCTTAAGGACTTAAGAAGGGTTCGGCTAAGGAGCGCCAAGATACGGGTGTTTCCCAGAAGCGTTTTTAACGGCCTGCTTTGGAGAACCTTAAGATCAAGCCTAATAAGCTTCTTAAGAAGCTCTTAACGGGAGCTGTCAACCGCGGTGGTGCTGAAACTGAATCAATCGATGCCAGGCTAATCGATCACCCAGTTCTTTATCAGCGCTGAGCACAGTGCGCAGTCACACATAGCGTTGTTTATAAGAACTTGCAATATTCATGAGTACAGAGTTAGTGAATTAGCTTCACATTGTGTGCTGATAACCATATATAGATAAAATAAAAAGAAAACAAGTAGCCTAGTTGCGCGCCTACGCGTGTCTCTCCTGCTCAAAGTGTTTGCACCTGGATATAGCATTAAGTTATTTTTTTGTTTTAAGTGTGTGTGTGCCATCAGGTGTATCCAAGTAGTAATAAAGCCCATTAGCGCATATATACCCCCATGAATATTGGCACACACATGTGATAATGGATGAAACTGGCTGCAAAAAGAGCAAGTGGGCACCGTCGTTTACCACGGAGGAGATGGGTGTCCTAGTGGACGAGGTGTGGCAGCACCGTGAGGTTTTATTTGGAGGAACAAAAGGGAAAAAAAACATAACGGTGAAGAACCGTGTATGGCAGGCTATAGCGGAGAAGATGTCCCCCTCCAGCCCATGTGGCCTGCGTGACTGGGGTGCTGTCAGAAAGAAGTTGCAGGAGTTTCAGAGCCAGACCAAAAAGAAGAATGCCAAGGTGAGAAGGGAAGCCATGGGCACGGGTGGTGGAGCACCGGGTGGGACGACCCTCACTCCCGTTGAAGAGAAGGTCCTCTCCGTCATAGGGAAGCCTCTGAAGGCATCACAGGGGGCATCGACGTTGAGGGGGACGGGGGCCTCTCAGAAAGTGAGGAAGAGGAGCCATCCGGGAGCGGAGTAGGGGCGTGCACGCCCACAGGAGAGGACAACCCCACACAGCCGTGCCCTGTCCCTGTGCGGGGAGGCTTAACCAGGCGGGCTGCAATAACCACCTGCACCTGCAGCTCACGCTGGTGTGCCTGGAGAGGGAGAAGCTGGTGGTGCTGCGGGGGATAGAGGACCAGCTCCTGAGACAAACTGCTCTCCAGGAAGAGATGGTCCGGATGAAGAAGGAGAGGTTGGAGCTGCACCGGAGACAGCTGCTGCTGTCCTAGGCACAGTTCAACCGTCCCTCCATCTCCGTTCCAATCATCCTTCCCCAGGATTCGTCACACGGGGCAGCCGGTACTTTTCCTGGACAGCCCGGTCTGACAGTACGTCGAGTGGGGAGAAGTGCTGACGCACATAAACATTTATACAAACAGTCTGGCTCCGTGCTCGGCGACGCTGTGGATTAGCAGCGAGAATGTGCTGTATTGCAGCCATGGTTTCTCACACACGGGGATTTTGGCAACGCCTTTATATAGAGTAGCAGGTGAAGCCTCTCTGGATTAGGTTCAGCTGAGTTCAGTTACATCTGTTTCCTTGATATCTGTGAAATGCCACAGGGTGGTTGATGTTTTTTATGTGTAAACTCATATGCAGATGTGTGGAAAACTTAAACGTGTACTTCAATAATATATATTTTTTCCTTCTCTACTATTAACCTATGTTTCTTGCGCCTGTGCTCCACAGCCATGAGTGCATTTCAACATTAAACATTGTTTTATTATTTCAAAAAGTGGAGGATATAAATTTCCCTGACGCAGCTTGATCACTGTAGCCTAGAAATCTAGACGCCCCTGGTGGCAGGCTATGATCGCTGAGCATTTGATCGCTAAGAAGGCTGTTAAGAGTGAATCAAATCGATCTTACGTTTCCTTCTTAGTGAAAGATCTTCTTAAGCTAAGAGCGACTCTGGGAAATGCGTACTTCTTTCACAGCGTTCTTAAGAGCGCTCCAAAGAAGATCTTAGCGCTAAGAGCTTCTTAACTCATTTGGGAAACGCGGCCCTGAACAAGATGGTCAGGTGTGACCAAAATTCAGCTTTTTGGCTTACATGCAAAATACACCACACGTAACCCTGGACACTCTACCCCCATGCATAGTGGTGGCAACCTCATGTTGTTGGGATTCCTTTCTTCGACAGGAACAGAGAAAATAAATGACCGGGCTACAATGAAATAATCTGTATGAGCTTGAGCTATTTTGCTAAGAAGTATACAGCCAAACATACCCCAGAAAATAGTAGATCTTGCAGTAGAAGATGGTTCTACAAAGTATTGACCATCGCTGAACACATTTTCAGGTTTTATCTGGGTGGGAAATAAAACGATGTATAATTTCCCCTCTACACATTAATTATGCACTGTGTTGTGCTGTTCTGTTCTATAAAATCCTACTCTATTACATTCTGGTTTGTAGACATAATTTAACAAAAGGGATGGAGCTGTATAAATCCCTAAAATACCTACTTTGTAAGGCACTGTAAGTTATTACATCAGTTTCTTACATCTATCTTTGTCCTGCTGTGACAGCTATGTCACAGCAGGACAAAGACAGATGTAAAAAGTATAAAAAGTATAAATAGTTAGAATTAGACAGCACAAATGAGAAAACTATTTGGTTTGCAATAAACCTTTGAGAAATTATTGACTAAAGGGTGACATAGTGCAATTTATATGGGAACACAAAAAGTCAAACACGTGGGGAAAAAAACGCTCATTTAAACAAATGTTAACAATTTCTTAGATTTTCTTTAGATTTTCTTGTGCAGCAGATGTGGATTATTTAAAAATGAAAATTACAGGCACAGAAACTTAAATAATCGTGTTGTCTGCAGATTATTGCCTCCAGCTAAACACATAAAAAAACTTATTTTCCAGTAGTGATAACCATCAGCTGTGGAGCAATCCTTCTTTTCCCTTTTGGAAAAGGATGGATGCTTACATATCGTCTTGATTAGACATGGAGCAGACACACCAGATGTGATGAATGCTAGATTAACCGAGATGTTTTAAAATGAGATAGTTTGTTCATATATGCACAAAACTCTTATATTTATATTTACAGAGTGCTGTAATATGTAAACAGTATTACATGTTTTTTTTGTTATTGCACATTTTCTTTCTTTTTTTAATTTGAAACAAACATTTATTTTCAACTGAATTTCAATTTGGGGCTTTAATTTTAATATGATCTGATCAACTGATAACATCCTATCCAAAAGTGATAAAAACCCAAAGAGGAATTCATATCTGGGTAAATTGGAAGTCAGCACAGACTATTATGGATGTAATTGGTTAATTATATTGCTCATTATAAGTGCTGAACACTGAGTGCCAATATTAATTTGACTCATGAATGCCAGTTTGTATAAACAACACTCAGAGACAATGAGACAGTTGCATCAATGCATCAGCCAGTGTCTGCATGAAAGGTAAGAAAGGTGTTATCTTTGTGTGAAAAAATCAGGCACATCTTTTCTGGTTAACATCTATGACATAAGATTTGCTTTGTTAAAGTTTGCTTATTTAAAAAGTAGATTTTTTCCCACTTGTACAACTCATATAAAACAGCTCATATTTTTTTCAGCAAATGCATTCTGTAACTTGTGTTAAGATTATATAAATTATACAAATACCTTAAACTGTGCTTGCAGACATTTCATTTACAAGTAAATGCAATTAGTTCTAGTAACGCTGAGGATGGAGTACAGACGTTTTAGAAGCATTTATTCCCAAGACTCCTAAAGTTCTGAGAAGAAATCCAGTCTAATACCACCAGTATCAGTCAATCAATACTGATGTTTAGGGACAGATTATTTTATCTGAGGGGTTTACCTATCTGGTCTTAAATTCCTTAAACTGCTTGAAAATCCACCCAAACAATTCCCCAAAAGTTTAAGGCATGCTTGATATTTATTGGTCATTGTTTTTGGACACTTATGTTACTGGAAAACCTGTTGGGAGACATTTAGACCCTAAAATCAGCTTTAGCTGATGTTGCCATTGATGAATATTTAAGGTGTTGCTCAAAATCTAAACTTATGTAGTCAATAAACACTTCCTGTTGTTGAGATACTTAGTCCAAATTACTGACCTCCCAGATCATTTTCATGTTTATCAAGTTTTTAAACCACTTTGCCAACAGTTCACATTTGAATTTCCCATGTCAAATAATGTCAGTTACAATATTAGTGTTAGAGTGTTGATGTTATTAATACTGACTGGGACCTGTCCAGGGTGTACCATGCCTTCGCCCGATTAACGCTGGAGAGAGACACCAGCTCCCCAGCGACTCTGCGAAGATAAGTGGTATAGATAATTAATGGATGGATGAATGGAGGTTTTAGTAGTTTATTGTTTCTAGTAAAATAGTTTAATCAGCAACAAGCTTCTGTCTTGTTGCTGCCTTGCTACCGAGGAGCTTTTTAACCACCTTGGTGACTTCAGCCTCAGAGATCGGAAAGCCCGACCCAAAGTCCCCAGATTTTGCTTCCAGATTGGAAGGCATGCTGGTAGGGTTGAGGAGGTCTTCGAAGTATTCCATCCAGCATCCTAAAACATGCCGCGTCGAGGTCAGCAGCACACCATCCCCACTGAATCAGTGTTGGTGGCGGACCGCTGCCTCGACAATGGAGGCACGGAAGATGCCCCACTCAGACTCAATGTCTGATTAATTCAATAATTAATAATAATAATTAATAAATTGTAATTAATTAAAATAATAATTAAACATAATAATTAATAATTATCTGACCACTTGGTGTCACTCAGACTGTGTATTGATGTTTCATTCCTAGATGGTGACAGTCAGCAAAAAAGGATTGCATTATGGTTAAATTATCTTGAGTTGTTCTGACGCAGAAGCTAACTGTACATTTTGCACCCTTAATTCCAATATATACACATTGTACAATACAAAGGTAGATGATAAGTGAGAAAGATACTTTATATACATGAAAGCACTTGACATTATGAATAATACTTAACGGCTTAATTTCTATAACCTCTCCAAAGGGTGATCTTTGAAATTTTAAGATGATTTTAGATATGCTATTTGAATATCTGTGGCAATGTAAAAAGCATTGTTACAATTTATGGACTTAATAAACCATATTACTACACCAGGATTTAAATCATAAATATTGTGCCACTCTAAGTATTCAAATTAAATCAAACTTTATTTATAAAGCGCTTTTCATACAATATAGCGTCTGAATGATCACAGTTATACCCCCTTCTCCCAGCCCATGTACGCACACACTTAAAAGCAACAGTAAACAAGGACATTGGGCTGAGAACAGATGAGCCAGGTAAGGAAACGCCATCAGGGGAGCTATCTGCATCGGCAGCAGCAGATCGACAGCAACAGCCGAGGCACCGGCCCAGGGCGCCCAGTGTTGCCAAGTATTGACTCCTCATTTTAGTGAAAGTGTTTTTTTGTTATCTGCTCTGTGTCACTGTCACATTCACAAAGCAAACAGCACTAACTAGTGCCTGCATAACTAGATCTAGCAAGTGTGCACAGTGGCACTATTACTGCAGTGGGTAGGCCAAATTTCAAATTTGACCCTTCTCTCCAAACAAGTACAAGTACTGTGGCAGTACTTCTCCATCAGTAAGTTTGCACAGGCACACAAATGTATCGATGGAGAGGTTTTCGTTTCAGACTTCTCAGTTGCTTGGGGAGTCTTGCGAAGAAATTCCCCACCAGGACAACAGGGGGTTTAGTGCTTTTTTTGGGGGGGGGGGGGGGCGTCCTGTCACCATTGGAGTCACCTCTCTGGTTGACGACAGTGTATATACTATTTTACTTAATTTTAAAACCAAAACTCTTCACTTGAACAATTTTGGCATCTTTCAGAACTGAAAAGAGCTTTTCATGCACATATACGGTAAAAAGCTCTTCACTAATTGGAAGTGGCAAGCTGACCAATCACAGACTTGCACTCTCCATTACTTTCTACAGACATTTAAAAAGTTGGGTATTGGAACTGCGTGTTTCTGCACCCCCGCTGATGGAGAAGTATAAACTAGGCTTGAAACAAAAAAATGTTTGGCATGACACTTTTACATGAGATATAGATTTTTTTAACGTCCAAACAAAGTTTGATAAACTCCATGACCATCATTATGTCTTTTTATATATCCCGTTATTTCTGTCTCAGTTTAGAAAGTATTCTCATTAGTTGTTCTTAGAATGCTTTCAAATTGTTTTCTGTCTTGCCATTTATGTAGCATGATGTTCCAAGACATTAAGTAATGTCATTGTTCTCCTATTGCTTTGAAATTGTAGTATTAGTTGTGAAAATGCCATATTAGTGGTGGACATATGTTCTATACAGGCATGTATGGGCTGCAGCACTTGTTTAGAAGTTTTCATCATGTCAGAAATCACCAGTGGCAGCCTGGCTTGTCTGGTGATCAAAATATATATGTTAGATGCATATAGTGTTATTTTCCTAAAACATCATTTCTTCCTGTAGCTAATTTGACAACCCAAATGCACAATAGTGTGACAAGAGTGAAAAAAATTACTTCACTAAAGACATCTGCATTATTCAAATATTATAAATCAACAAAAATGTTTGACTGATTGATCTTTATTTAAAACATTTTCAACATGAAAGCTTTTTAGTAAGCAATCACAAATTCCTCATTTAAAATGGGTTCATATAGACTCTAGCACCTTTGTTTAGAAAATCTGGGATATATTCCTAATCTAGGATAGAGCTATGCAGAAGATTCCCTTTGTCTGAATCTATTTTGATTCTAAAAGCCCTTTGAAAAGCTGTGAAAAATCCACCTTGTTATACAGCATCACCATCCAACCAGTTGGTTCCGAATCATCAAGTATTTCAATAGAGGGAATGATTTACTTCTTCTGACTTTCAAAGATTAAACTCAGCCTTCAATGGCTTTACATTTTGGAGATTACTTGCAATGATCTAAAGTCTGATTAACAGCAAGAGAAAGACCTTGCTGAATCACTGTTTTCCTTTATGAGCTGAGGTGCTGATATGCTGCTCCTTGGGTCAGAGGTCAACAGGATTCCATAAACAAGTCAAATTCAACGGTTGGTTGCATGTTCAAATAAACATTGAGTCAGCATACAGTGTGCTGCAGGGAAATTGATCTTCTACTGTGTTATGTTTTAGTACCTTGTGGAAAAGCTGCATTATAATAAGAATTATAAATGAACACATTGTCAATATAATTTAAAGATTTAAACACTATTTTGTAAAGTTAAATTCTTAATCTCAAGATTTCAAACATTTGTGTGGATTATATTTCCATTACAGGAAAAACAATACTCTAAAATTGGTGTAAACTATAAAAATGCTGAATGGTAAATGGCCAGTACTTGTATAGCGCTTTATTTAGTGACAGACTGCTGAAGGAGGAGCAGCCTCTCTTTGTCTCTCTCCCGATCCCCCCCTCACTTTATTTTCTTTTCTGTTTGCTTTTCTTTTCTTTTATTTTCTTAACTTTTTCTTAGTTACTTTATCTACCCAGCCCCTGGAGTTACTGTATTGGTCCGGATCTCTTCTTGGATTACTTTTTTATGGACTTATCAACATGGCTTTTTGCTCAGCTGAGGATTTTGAAAAACTGCTCCACAGAAAAGAGGGCATTGAAATGAAGCTATGTCGTCTGAACATTAATTTTGATCTCCACGCTGATTATGGAAAGAACACAACTTTACTGTTGAATATACACCTGGAGGAACAGCCTCGCAGCCTGGTGTTACATTGGTCTAACCGTGTCACAGAGACTCACTCAGCCAACAGGCGCCTGTCCAGTAGAACTCCACACTCTAATGAAGACTGGCCAGCTTTAAAACGCACGGAATCATCAACCCCAGCCTGTTCTCCGAGGAAGAAAAAATAAAAGAAACTCCAGCACAGAGAAAGCTCTGAACCCAGACCTGCCGCTTCTGCTAAAAGTAAACAAAAGAGGTTTCAGCCAAAAACAAGAGATATTTCTCCACCTGGAATCCCGCTGAAAAACAGATTCGTAGCCTTGAGTACCCCGAAAGATGACGCAGCCCCCGGGACCAGTCAAAGCCACCAGGAGAAACCCAGCCGCATCAAACGGACACATAACAAAGTAAGAGCCCCCCAGCAAAGATTGTTATCATACAAGACGGATCAATAAATGAAATTGAGGCTTTTTGTAGCAATAACACCAGAGTTTATAGGTATCCACTGGTACGTAGTGAAAAAAAGAGTGTCGACGAGCCGAGAGAAAATGGCGGAAAACTCGACTCCAATTTCACTGTGAGATCTACAAAGAGAGACTGAACAGATATCAGCTAACTATAAAAGAAGCTAGGGAATCGTTCTTTTCTGAAATCATCAACAGAAACCTTAATAATGCACGGACTCTATTTGCAACAGTGGAAAGACTAACTAATCCTTTAGTGACAGTAGCCCCAGAACTAAACTCTACCAGGGCCTGCAATGAATTTGCCAGCTTTTGCCAACAATTAGACGGTCAATCTGTACCTCAATATCGAACCGACAACCAGTGCCATCCCCAATCAACAACAATGTAGAGAAAATGTCTGAATTCCACGAATTAAACCAGGACAGCCTTGAAAAAATCATTATCCAATCAAGCTCCTCCTCTTGCTATCTTGATATCCTACCCACAGCTTTTCTAAAGAAAGTTCTTCCTGTTATTGTGTCTGATCTTGTTCAAATAGTGAACTCATCCCTCCTGTCAGGTGTCTTCCCCCAGGCTTTAAGACAACAATTATTAAACTACTACTAAAGAAGAAGAATCTGGACAACACGTTGATGCAGAACTACAGGCCGATCTCTAATCTTCCATTCATCAGTAAGATTATTGAAAAAGCGGTGTTTCAGCAGTTAAATAGCTTCATAACAATGACAAACCATTTTGATGTTTTTCAGTCTGGTTTCCGTGCTCACCACAGCACCGAGACTGCCCTCGTCAAAGTATTGAATGACATCAGCATAAATACAGACTGTGGTACAACCACAGTGCTGGTTCTGTTGGACCTCAGTGCAGCATTTGACACTGTTGATCATGACATATTATTGGAATGACTGGAGAGCTGGGTCGGACTTTCTGGTACACTACTTGGCTGGTTTGAGTCTTACCTAAAGAACAGGGACTTCTATGTTTCAATAGGAAACTTTTCATCAGAACGCTAGGCAAGATTATAGCAACCAATAACATTAGCTACCATAACTACGCGGATGACACTCAGCTTTACATTACAATGTCACCAGGTGACTCTGAACCCATTCAAACCCTAAATCAATGCATTGACCAAATAAATGGTTGGATGTGCCATAACCTTCTCCAGCTGAATAGAAACAAAACTGAAGTAATTCTTTTTGGACCCAAAGAGGAACGATCAAGAGTAAGCACACAGGTTCAGTTGATACAGCTAGAAACTACTGATCAGGCACAAAAGTGTACTAATGGTCTAAGACCTGAACCTCCAGGGTCACATAAAGGCAATAAGAAGGTCAGCGTTCTATCACCTGAAGAACATTTCTAGAATTAAAGGACTGATGTTCCACAGGACCTAAAAAAACTCATCCATGCGTTTCTCTTTAGTCGGATTGATTACTGCAACAGCATCTTCACAGGTCTGCCTAAAAAGTCAGACAGCTGCAGCTGATCCAGAATGCTGCTGCTCGCGTCCTCACTAGAACCAGGAAAGTAGAGCACATCACCCCAGTTCTAAAGTCATTACACTGGCTCCCTGTAGCTCAGAGAACATACTTCAAATTACTCCTACTGGTTTATAAATCATTACATGGCTTAGCACCAAAATATGTTGAAGACCTGTTGTTGCGGTACCAACCCCCAAGACCACTCAGGTCCTCCAACTCTAGCCTACTAAACATCCCTAGACTTAGAACTAATCATGGAGAAGCAGCTTTCAGTTTCTATAATCCCCTTATCTGGAACAGACTTCCTGACGAGTGTAGAGCTGCTGAAACTCTGAACTGCTTTAAATCGAGACTAAAAACCCATTTGTTTAGAATTGCCTTCGATTAAATGATTGATGTCATATGTATGAAATTTGTTCATGCTCTCTTGCTTTATTAATCTTTCTCTTACTTTATTGTGTATCAGGTGTAATGTGTGTTTCTTTTACTTTTAATTTCCATTGTTTTTTTGTTTTTTAAATCACCAAATCATGTAAAGCACCTTGAATTACCCTGCTGTTGAAAGTGTGCTATACAAATAAAATTGCCTTGCCTTGCCTATTTAGTCCTTGAGGACCCCAAAGCGCTTCACACTACATTCATTCATTCACCCATTCACGCACACATTCACACATAAATGTGGAAAGAACTTCTGAATCATATTGTTAGAATTGAACAAATAAATAACAACAATTAGTCATTAATGTATAAAATACACAGAAACAACACTTTTCTAACAAAACTCTTTGAAATTGATTTCCACATATCTAATGGTAATGCAATACTGTAACTGTGTGTATCATTTGAAATTCATTCAGATAAAAGCAATTTGAGTGGTGAAAGGAATCCCGTCCTTGTAGCCCCACAAAAGCTTATTTCCAGACCAGAAGACGAAACCGTATAGATGGTTGAGGGAAACAATTTAACTATGCTCAGATTGTGACAACTAGTGCAGCAAAGACCTTATGAGTTCTGCCTCAGGTTAGGACTCAAGGTTACTAAACAAAATATGTAACAGTGTGGTTGTATGAGGACAGCTCAGACCCATAGACGTATAATAAAATGGAGATAATGCTATGGAGATGGCGATCAGGGGTTTGTCAACAGCTGTTTTAAAGCTAAACACTCTAATTTTAATCTAAAACTAATTTAGAAGAAATCTAGAGCTAGAAGCTGGGTTAATATATAATTGACAATGCCAGTTAGTGGTTACAGTGTAACTTAATATTTGTCAAAATTATTGGTCTGAAAATTATGTAGGCTACTTATCTATACATAAAAAATTTAAAACTAGTGTTTTTGCAATGATCACTTTGTTCAGTATGTTCAGATTTTGGAACCTATATCATTTCAAGGATGTGGATGTGTTTCATCAGTGCTGACTGAATCAGCTGTTGTGCTACCAGCTGATTCGACGGGGTAAGCCGTATTGCGTCATTTCCTGTTGTCACTGTTGCGCTCCCTGTAAACTGTTTGGTGTTCAGAGTCTCTTGAATTGATCTTATTTTCTCTCTGCAGAGCCCTTTCTAAGTTATTTTAACAGACAAGCACACTAAAATACACGTTTTGTGGTGGTGTACTTTACGTTTTGGGAACTCCTCGTGTTTCACACAGCTTTTCTTGGGGTGGTAAGGTCTCGCTAGCTCAGTTAGCTTAGCTTCATTGCGGCTATGGCTACTCTTCTCTCTCCTGTCTCTAACTCTTCTCTTCTCTCTTGCTCTCTCTGTCAGATGTTTAGTTACTTCCCTGCCTCCTTTAGTGATAATGGTAACTGTAATAAATGTAATATTTTTGTAGCTTTGGAGGCGAGGGTATCAGAATTAGAAGCACGGCTCCGCGCTGTTGAAAAACTAGCAGATAGCCGAAGCCCATTAGCCAGCGCGGAGCCAACAAGGATAGATCCCCCTAGCTGTCCTCCGGTGGAGCCCGCGCAGCCGGGACCTCAGGCTGGTTGGGTGACTGTACGTAGGAAGCATAGTTCTAGGACCCAGCCCCCGGGTCTCAGCGACACACCCGCTGAGAAACTGACCCTGGTAATTGGCAGCTCCATAGTCAGAAACGTGGCATTAGAGACACCATTGACCATAGTAAAATGTTTGCCAAGGGCCAGAACGGGCGACATCAAATCCTACCTGAAACTGCTGGCTAAAGATAAGCGTAAATACAGTAAGATTGTTATTCACGCTGGCGGTAATGACACCCGGTTACGCCAATCGGAGGTCACTAAAATTAGTATTGCTTCGGTGTGTAAGTTTGCTAAAACAATGTCAGACTCGGTAATCTTTTCTGGTCCCCTGCCAGATTGGACCAGTGACGACATGTTTAGCCCCATGCTGTCATTCCATCAATGGTTGTCTAGGTGGTGTCCTGCAAACGATGTGGGCTACATTGATAACTGGAGAACATTTTGGGGAAAACCTGGTCTGATCCGGAGAGACGGCATCCATCCCACTTTGGATGGAGCAGCTCTTCTTTCTAGGAATATGGCCGAATTTATTAGTCCTCCAAAACACTGACAACCCAGGGTCCAGACCAGGAAGCAGAGTCGTAGTTTAACCCACCTCTCTGCTGCTTCTGTACTGTTACCCCCCCATTACTCTATAGAAACAGTGTCTTGCCCACGGCCAAAATTAAATGGATTAAAAGTTAAGCCAACAAAAGCAAATTATGGAAATCTCATAAAAATAAATACAACTTTGACTGAACAGAAAAATAAATCTATTAAATGTGGTTAATTAAACATAAGATCTCTCTCCTCAAAGACTTTGTTAGTAAATGACTTGATTTGTGATAATCACATTGATTTCCTTTGTCTCACAGAAACCTGGTTGCAGCAGGAGGATTATGTCAGTATAAATGAGTCAACTCCTTCCAGTCATTTAAATTTTCACATTCCTAGAAATACTGGGCGAGGAGGAGGAGTTGCAAGCATTTTTCGTTCTGATTTACTAATTAGTCCCAGACCAATTGATAGCTACAGTTCTTTTGAACATCTAACCCTTAATTTTCCTCATCCAAGTTGCAAAACATTAAGACCATTTTTGTTTGTGGTTTTGTATCGTCCACCAGGCCCTTACTCTCAATTCTTGGATCAGATCTCACATTTTTTATCTGATTTAGTATTAAATACTGATAGGGTTATTATAGTGGGGGACTTTATTATTCATGTGGATACTGAAATTGATAGCCTAAATGCAGCCTTTAGTGCTACTTTAGACTCAGTTGGCTTTACTCAAAAAGTACAGGGATCGACCAACTCGGGCAAACACACTTTGGACCTTGTACTGACATACGGTATTGAGTGTGAGGAAATAACAGTCCACCCACATAACCCGGTCCTGTCTGACCACTTCTTGATAACTTTTGAATTTACTTTAACTGACCATTTTAAATCTGAAAGAAATTTTAATTATAGTAGAGCTTTATCAGACAATGCTGTAACAATTTTTAAAGAATGTGTTCCATTCTTACTTTCCTCAGTGTCTCAGAGTAACACAGTGGATGGCAGCAATTCTATCTCTAACCCTTCAGAAATTGATGATCTGGTTCACAGCGTTAAGTCCTCATTGCGTTTGGCATTAGATAGTGTAGCCCCCTTAAAAAAGAAAGTGGCTAGCCATAGGAGGCTGACTCCTTGGTTCAACGCAGAGTTGCGTACTTTAAAGCAGAATACTAGGAAGTTGGAGAGAAAATGGCGCTCTACACACCTAGAGGATTCCTATTTAACCTGGAATAACAGTCTACTGCTGTATAAAAAGACCCTTCGACAAGCTAGAACAGCATATTTTTCATCATTAATAAAGGCGAATAAAAACAATCCTAGGTTTCTTTTTAGTACAGTTGCCAAACTTACACAGAGTCATAGCTCTGTTGAGCCAACTATTCCCCCAGCTCTTAGCAGTGATGATTTTATGGGATTCTTCGTAAATAAAATTAATTCTATTAAAAATAAAATCATTGGCATCCTCCCAAACATGATTACTTCTTCCTCAGTAAATGAGGCAGTATCGGAAAGAACTGTAGATCCTCAGTTGTGCTTAGGCTGTTTTGATTCAGTCGAGCTTTCGGAATTATCAAAAATATTAGCCTCATCTAAACCTTCAACTTGTATGTTGGACCCAATTCCAACCAAATTATTTAAAGAAGTGTTCCATTTGGTTCCTGGCCCCATTTTGGATATGATGAATCTATCCTTAGTAAACGGATACGTACCACAGGAATTTAAAATAGCTGTAATTAAACCTTTACTCAAGAAACCTTCCCTTGATCAAGATGACTTGGTGAATTACAGACCTATATCTAACCTTCCTTTCTTATCCAAAGTCCTTGAGAAAATTGTTGCTAATCAAGTCTGTGAGCATTTAAACAATAACGAGCTGTTTGAAGAGTTTCAGTCAGGTTTTAGAGCTCATCATAGCACTGAAACAGCACTGGTGAAGGTTACTAATGATATTCTCATGGCCTCAGATAATGGACTGGTGTCTGTTCTGGTTTTGTTAGATCTCAGTGCTGCTTTTGACACAGTCGATCATAATATTCTCTTAGAAAAGCTTGAACATGTTGCAGGGATCAAAGGAACAGCACTAGGCTGGTTTAAATCATATTTGTCTGATAGATTCCAGTTTGTTCATCTAAATGATAAATCTTCTTCACTCTCAAGAGTTACTTGTGGAGTTCCACAGGGTTCTGTGCTTGGACCAATTCTGTTCACCATATATATGCTCCCAATTGGTAGAATCATTAGACAGCATGGGATAAATTTCCACAGCTATGCAGATGATACACAACTATATTTATCCATAAATCCTGATGAACCCAGTCAGTTAGGTAGATTACAGGCATGTCTGGAAGACATAAAAACATGGATGACCCTAAACTTTTTGCTTTTAAATTCTGACAAAACAGAAGTTGCTGTCTTTGGACCAGAAGTTCTTAAACAGAAACTGATTAGTCAGTCACTTAATCTGGATGGCATTAAATTGGCCCCCAGTAATAACGTAAAGAACCTCGGCGTTATTTTTGACCGAGACTTGACATTTAAATCCCATATTAAACAGGTTTCTAGGATTTCTTTCTTTCACCTCCGGAATATTGCTAAAATTAGAAACATCCTGTCCAGGAGTGATGCTGAGAAACTAGTCCATGCATTTGTTACCTCAAGGCTGGACTACTGTAATTCTTTACTATCAGGTAGTCCACAAAATTCCATTAAAAACCTTCAGTTGATCCAAAATGCGGCAGCAAGAGTTTTGATGAATATTAAAAAGAGAGATCACATTTCTCCTGTTTTAGCTTCCCTTCATTGGCTCCTTGTTAAATCCAGAATAGAATTTCAAGATCCTTCTTCTTACATACAAAGCCCTTAATAATCAAGCTCCATCATACATCAGAGATCTAATTGTTCCTTATGTTCCTAACATAGCCCTTCGCTCTCAGACTGCAGGTTTACTTGTAGTTCCTAGGATTTCTAAAAGTAGAATGGGAGGCAGATCTTTTAGTTATCAGGCTCCTCTCCTGTGGAACCAGCTCCCAGCTTTAGTCCGTGAGGCAGACACTCTGTTTACTTTTAAGGCCAGGCTTAAAACTTTCCTTTTTGGTAAAGCTTATAGTTAGAGTGGCTAAGGTCATCCTGAGCTATCTCTGTAGTTATGCTGCTATAGGTTTAGACTGCTGGAGGACAGACTTACCAATTTTCTTCACTCTGCTACTTCCTTTTCTCCTACTATTCTCCAGTTGTATTACAGTACATTCTATTATTTCGACTGTTAACTTTGTTTTCTATCAGTGTTTTTCTCTCCATAGAAGATATACCTGATCTGGTATCCTGCTTGGCTGCAATGCCCTGTTGGACGGGGGGCATCGACTGGGATGATCCCCCCAGTAACTGAACATCCACTGTGTCCTGTTATCAACTTTTTACTTTCTGTAACATAGAAAGTTCTCTTATATCAGATCTTCTGTTCCTTCTGTGTTTCTGCTCTGTCTTCTCAAACCCCCAGACGGTCGTGGCAGATGGCCGCTCCTACTGAGCCTGGTTCTGTTGGAGGTTTCTTCCTGTTAAAGGGGAGTTTTTCCTCTCCACCGTCGCTACATGCTTGCTCAGTATGAGGGATAGCTGAAGGATTCCTGTGGTTGGAAAGTCTGCATCAACGGGGCCCAACCTCACGCCAATGACTGACGCAATCTGCTGGGATTCCTTAAATAGAAAACTTTTTAACTGATTGGAATGTTTGTATAAATGTATTGAAATGACTTCTTGTTAAGTGCCTTGAGATGACATCTGTTGTGAATTGGCGCTATATAAATAAACTGAATTGAATTGAATTGAATTTCCTTCTTAGATACACCTGGGAAAACACCTGTGATCCCTCAGAGAATGGCCTTTCTGTCTACTTGTGAGAAAAGCTAATGGGTTATTTTGTATGTTCAACTTCTTTTAAAAGAAAACTCTCCCATACTCTCACATATTAGGGGCGGAGGTCCCGCTGAGCCAGGACTGTTTCCGGGAGCAAGGAGCAGAGCGTTGCTCCCTCACCAACTGCCTGCTGCTAGATCAGATCCTCCACCCACCGACGCAGCACCACTGCTTGCCTGTTCAGTCTCTTCTTGTCTGGTTTCGTCAGTCGAACCTACATCTGAGACGGAGGACTACGTGTAGCAGCGGTCCGCCTTCATCGGGACATGGCTGGCGCTCTGTTCCCCAGGCACTGGTCCACGATGGCGCAAGTCTCCTCGACCGACTCACCGCAGGCAGCGACGCCGTCAAGGTAGGGCCATTTCTGGGGTGGAAGTGTTAGCTGTCCGCTCGCCTCCGGTCTTTGCATCGGCTCTGCTCACTCCTCCTGATCCAGTCAGCCAGTCTGCTCCTGCCTGTGAGCCGGTCAGTCAGTCCGTTCCTGCCTGTGAGCCAGTCAGCAAGTCTGTTCCTGCCTGTGATCCGGTCAACCAGCCAGCCGCAGTCTCAGAGCCGGTCCCAGTCTCAGCCGCTGTTCATGGCTGCTGTCTTCCTGGCAATCACAGCAGCAGCTCTCCAGCGACCAACGTTTCCAATTGGGTCGTCGGAGGCCAGGGAGGACCCGTCTCCGCCCAGAGAGCTCCCGGCGAGGGTCAAGGAGGACCCGTCCCCCTCGCTAGAGCTCCCAGGAAGGGTCAAGGATGATCCGTCCCCGTCGCTAGAGCTCCCAGGGAGGGTAAAGGATGACCCGTCCCCTTTGCTAGAGCTCCCGGGAGGGTCAAGGATGGCCTGTCCTTGTCACTGGAGCCTCTTCGCCGCCGACCGCCGTCAGCCAAGCCTCCAGATTCAGCTCAGGTGGCCTCCGAGCCTCCCGTTGCCGGACTGAGTTCAGGCGGACGGCCCGGTGGTCCTCTTCTGAGGACCAGGCAGTGACTGAGGAGCTTGGCCGGTCGGCTGCAACAAAGGGGCCTGGCTGGTCGGCAGCGACAAAGAGGCCTGGCCGGTCGAGGTCGGCGGCGATGAAGAGGCCTGGCCGGTCGAGCCGGGCCTTGAGACATATCCTGAACCCACTAGCCTTTTTTTCTTTAGTTTTATTGCCAGCTCTGTCTCCAGTAAGTAACCCTGGATTGATTTACTGAGTTGTTAATCTGTTTTGTAGTACAGTTTAAACAGTGTAAGGAATACCGGTAGTTAAGCCAGATCCATGTTAGGATAGCTCGCTTAAAGAAACCTGGATCAGTTAAACTTACTTTGCAGTACAAAGCACTGATCATCTTAGGATGCTCAGAACAGCTTTCTCTCGTTTGCTTTGTTTAATAAACTGGATTCACATGAATTTCTTAAAATGTCTACTGTTCAACTAGAAACAGACATATTTTTTACAGTTCTCTGTGAGTCGGCACTAATTACTGAAGAGGGTTAAAACCATAGCTACTTATCCATGATCTGAAAAAATTTGCTTAACTAGGTGCCTGGTATTTTTGCAACCTCCTATCTACCCTTAAGAGATTTGTTAAGCTTCAGGAACTGAATCATTTCATGCAGCATGACAATGTATCCTTTTTGCTAACCATAAGATTTCCTCTGCACTCTGAGACAACAGAAATAAAATTATTACATCCAAGCACCTCTGTATCTTTTGTACAGGAGTTGACATGCAATAAAAGAAGCCATGCATTTTTGCAGTAAATTATTTTACATCTTACCAAAGCACAGTAAATCAGTCTGAGCAATGACGTGCACAGATAGGCCTGAGGTGGTGCTGGAGTATGGACAGAATTGTGTGCCATCAGAAACTGAATTTTAATTACTTCTGTTTGAATTTGCATCACTAAGATTGAATCTGAAATGCTCAAACTGAATAAATGCTTTGGAAAACTGAATTTGAATTAGCCCAATTTGAAATCACATTTATAGTTTGGAAATGATTGTCAGTAAATTGAAATTGAATTTTATATTTTGAAAATGAATTTATTTGCTTTAAAACTGTATTTCATCTTATTGTAAATTCAGCTCTAAAACTTTCAGTTTCACTTCTCACCATTCAGTTTCACTTCTACAATTCAATTTCAGTTCTTACATTCAGTTCTTTGTGTCAGACATTCAGGTCCGTGAGAAGTAATCAAGCGCATATTAATAGAACTGTCACGCTGCCCCATTCACTTCTTATTGTCTGCACCTGTCTCAAATCATTCACACCTGATCCTACTCACCTCCTGCCTTTATTACCCATCACTTCCCTTCACTCAGTGCCGGATCATACTATTGATGTCTCGTGTGCCTTCCCTGCTGTCTCGTTCCTGCCCGATGTCCAGTCTCTCCGTTCCTGTCGCCGTCTTCTTCATCATCATCACCTTCACCGCCCCCTTTAATAAACATCCTGCACCTTCTTTCAGCGTCTGCATTTGGGTCCATACTCCACACACATCCCTGACAGAATGATCCGGCCTTAAAATGGACCCAGCAGTCGCCCGGGAGATCGCCGCCTTGCGCCAGGACGTCTGGGCCAACCTGGCCAAACTCGCTGCCTCTCCTCACCTTCCTGTGCGGGTCACCGGAGCTGAGGAAATCCTTGGAGTGCTCCCTCACTTCAAGAGGGTGTTCTCCGCTCCGGATCTCGCCGCGCTGCGGAGCGAGACAGAGAGGGTTCGCCGCTAGGCGTTGGATTAGATCATCGGTCCGCCCTCTCCGTCTCCACCATCTGGCCGCCGGCGGAGGTCCCGCTGCGCAGCCGGGACTGTTTCCGGGAGCGGAGCGCCGCACCTTCAACGTCTGCCTGCACGGCCGCTGCTTCCTCATCGGATCCTCCGCTGACCGACGCAACACCCCCGTCCGCCTGTTCAGTTTCTCCCTGTCTGGTTGCGTCGGCCGAGGCAACATCCAAAGTGAAGGACGACTCAGAGCAGCGGTCCGCGTTCGTCGGCACAAGGTTGGCGTTCTGTTCCCCAGGGACTGGTCCTCCACGGCATGAGCCTCCTCTGCCGATTCACCGCAGACAGCGACGCCGCCAAGGTGGGGCCGCTTACGGGTCAGTCCCAGAGCCCGTTCCAGCTCCAGTCCGTGAGCCCGTTCCAGCTCCAGTCCGTGAGCCCATTCCAGCTCCAGTCCGTGAGCCCGTTTCCAGCTCCAGCCCGTGAGCCCGTTCCAGCTCCAATCCGTGAGCCCGTTCCAGCTCCAGCCCGTGAGCCCGTTCCAGCTCCAGTCCCAGAACCTGCCGTTATTGTGGCTGCTGTATTCTTAGCAGTCCAGCGGCAGCTCTCCAGCGACCGACATTGCCGCATGGGTCGCTGGAGCTCCCGGGGAGGGTCAGGGAGGACCCGTCCCCGTTGCTAGAGCCCCCAGGGAGGGTCAGGGAGGACCCGTCGCTAAAGCTCCCAGGGAGGGTCAGGGAGGACCCATCGCTAGAGCTCCCAGGGAGGGTCAGGGAGGACCCATCGCTAGAGCTCCCAGGGAGGGTCAAGGAGGACCTGTCGCTAGAGTTCCCAGGGAGGGTCAGGGAGGACCCGTCCCCGTCGCTAGAGCTTCCAGGGAGGGTCAAGGAGGACCCGTCCCCATCGTCTGAGCCTCCAGACTCTTCGTCTCAGCCGGCGTCCGAGCCTCCAGACTCTTCGTCTCAGCCGGCGTCCGAGCCTCCAGACTCTTCGTCTCAGCCGGCGTCCGAGCCTCCAGACTCTTTGTCTCGGCCGACCTCTACCAGCCCGCCATCTTCTTCGCCGCAGTCCAGCCAAGCTCCTCAGCAACTGCCTAGACCTCAGAAGGGGACCTAAGGGCGGTCTGCCCAAACTCCAGGTCCTCAAGGGAGGATCACCAGGACCTCCGTCCAGCCAGAGGACGCCACCGGGGCCGTCCGCCCGACCTCCGTCCTGCCAGAGGACACCATCCGGTTATCCTCCCGACCTCCGTCCAGCCAGAGGACGCCACCGGGGCCATCCGCCCGACCTCCATCCAGCCAGAGGACGCCACCGGGGCCGTCCGCCCGACCTCCGTCCAGCCAGAGGACGCCACCGGGGCCATCCGCCCGACCTCCAGGTCCTCAGGGGCCGCCCACCTGGTCGTCCGCCAGACTTCCAGGGGCATACCCAGAAAGACTCGGGGCCCTCCTTCTGTGGGCCCCCTCCACCCACCCTGGGAAGGGTGCTTCTTTTTTTTCCCTTTTTCTTTCTTGCTCCTCTCACCACGGCGTCTGGAATCCGCCTTTAAAGGGGGCGGGTCCTGTCACGCTGCCCTATTCACTCCTCATTGTCTCCACCTGTCTCAAATCATTCACACCTGATCCTATTCACCTCCTGCCTTTATTATCCATCACTTCCCTTCACTCAGTGCCGGATCATACTATTGATGTCTCGTGTGCCTTCCCTGCTGTCTCGTTCCTGCCCGATGTCCAGTCTCTCCGTTCCTGTCGCCGTCTTCTTCATCATCATCACCTTCACCGCCCCCTTTAATAAACATCCTGCACCTTCCTTCAGCGTCTGCATTTGGGTCCATACTCAACACACATCCCTGACAGAATGATCCGCCCTTAAAATGGACCCAGCAGTCGCCCGGGAGATCGCCGCCTTGCGCCAGGACGTCTGGGCCAACCTGGCCAAACTCGCTGCCTCTCCTCACCTTCCTGTGCGGGTCTCCGGAGCTGAGGAAATCCTTGGAGTGCTCCCTCACTTCAAGAGGGTGTTCTCCGCTCCGGATCTCGCTGCGCTGCGGAGCGAGACAGAGAGGGTTCGCCGCTAGGCGTTGGATTAGATCATCGGTCCGCCCTCTCCGTCTCCACCATCTGGCCGCCGGCGGAGGTCCCGCTGCGCAGCCGGGACTGTTTCCGGGAGCGGAGCGCCGCACCTTCAACGTCTGCCTGCACGGCCGCTGCTTCCTCATCGGATCCTCCGCTGACCGATGCAACACCCCCGCCCGCCTGTTCAGTTTCTCCCTGTCTGGTTGCGTCGGCCGACGCAACATCCAAAGTGAAGGACGACTCAGAGCAGCGGTCCGCGTTCGTCGGCATAAGGTTGGCGTTCTGTTCCCCAGGGACTGGTCCTTCACCGCCTCCTTTAATAAACATCCTTCACCTTTCTTCAGCGTCTGCATTTGGGTCCGTACTCCACACACATCCCTGACAAGAACCTCGTTGTACTTCAGCCAACCTATAGCATCCTGAGCTGGAGAGGGGCACATATGAAGTTGTCAGATGTCACTCTTCATGTCAAAGGAGCAGCGGCCACATTTACAGGTTGGTAATAAATGTATTAATGTATTAAGTGGTTGTGTGTGTGGGCTGTTGCCATTTGCATAGACATACTTTTTAATATTATTTTTCTGGAAATCATCGCTCGTAAATGAGCTTATATGGCGGTCCCGTAGTTCTTTTGTATTGCCACTTTTTTAATACTAATTTAACACACCTTATGCTTATGGTTGTTTTGTTAACCATCAAGCACTGAGAACCTGTGGTCTCAGTAGAGTTTGGTTGCCCATGTGTTCTGCTGCAAAAACTATAGTTTTGCATTCACAGATTAATACAGTTTACCTGTTTCCCCTCTTCACTTGTTATCTGTCTATGTTTTGAGTACAATTCTGGGGAAGATAAACTTGCAGGGGAATGTCACCCTTTTGCTGCCCAAAAACAACTGTGGTTATTAAAAAATGACTGCATGTACATATGTACTGAAGATATAACTTTTAAATGCTCAAGTTAAATATAACTCTTTTATGATTTCCTTTATTTAGGATATGGCAGCAAAGGGAAGCTGGAGAGCCCAGGAGAACAGGGACATTCAATTCAAAAACACTTTATTGATCCCAGAGGGCCAATTAAGTAATGGGACATGATAGATAAACAGTTTTCTGTTTGTTAATTTATTTGTTCTTGTCACATTTGTTGTTAAATTGTATGATATTTTTATAAATGAACTGATTAAAATAATGTTTCTCATTAACTAATTTGATCAACTGTTTTATTTGTTACAGTTTTTTAAACATATGAACATAAAGTTAACTTGGAACAATCAAAATGATGAAGGAATGAAAAAAGAAAACTATGAAACAAGAGTACTTGTAAGACACCAAAAATATTTACAGAAGAAAAAATATTGTATAATTATTGATAGTTTCTCATGCAGGGTTAACCTGAATGGAGTTCCTGGACCATTCTTTAAATTTTAATAGAATAAACGAGAAGTCTCTGGCAGTTTTGATGGATCTACTGAAGAAAGATCAGAGATGTGGACTGAGACACATGGCTGGTCTTTTCTGGTTGATGAGAGGAACATCAAACTAGGTGGTCTGCAGAGAGTGCTTTGGGTAGCTTCCTCCTACTGTCCACTGCATCATCCACCAATTGGCTATGCAGGGCTGGATGAATCGGCGGCTGCCAGACTACTAAGGTGTGTTCAGAAGACAGTTGGTCCCACCAGAGAGCACCACTGATGCTTGAAACCAGCAGAGAAAATGTTTTCTAAATTTGAGAAATATTTAGATTACATAAATATATGATATACTAGTTAACATGCCATAGTGACTGTGCACATTTAACCACCAGTCATTCAGATGATGGGCCTAACTAGCTGATGTTAACATGATATTCCTGAAAACTTGTTGATTAAATAACATTACTTTACCTGGATAGGATTATCTCTCAGCCTGAGGTATAAAACAATGGTGATACAGCTGCAGGAGCTCTTTGAGGCTTAATTTGTGCCCCTCTCTAGCTCAGGACACTGTAGGTTGGCTGAAGTACAAGGTAGTTCTATTACTCTGCGCTCGATAACTTCTCAAAGACCGGTTTGTATGACAGAAAAAATGGAATTTGAGAACTGAAATTGAATGGTGAGAAGTGAAACAGAAATTTTGAGAGCTGAATTTACAATAAGATGAAATACAGTTTTAAAGCAAATAAATTCATTTTTCAAAATATAAAATTTGATTTCAATTTAGTGACGATAATTTGCAAACTAACTACTAACTGATTTCAAATTCGGCTACTTCAGATTCAGTTTTTCAAAGCATTTACTCAATTTCAGCATTTCAGATTCAATATGAGTGATGTCAATTCAAACAGAAGTAATTCAAATTCAGTTTTTGATGGAACATAATTCTGCCCATACCCGAGCACTTGCCCCTTGCCTTTGGACTGGGGAAGTGCCCATTTGTCAAATTATTATTATTTTAAATTATTTTTATATACATTATAGGCCTTCAGTATGTGGCTTACCACTTTGACATGATCAATGACTCTGACCCTATACACCCACGCACACACCCTAAAAACCCACACGTGACGTGAGTACGCGACGTCACCCCCGTGTTGTTCCCATCATTTGGATGCGAAACGGCTCATTAAAGCAGCATTACATGCCTGTAGCTACAGACTACAGAGATAGCCCCACCTGCCAAGACCCAGGTAAATCTGACATTAATCGACTGCATAATTTGCCCAAAAGCATCAGATACCAAGCTGGTTCGTCTCTGCCAAGTAGCCGCTCTGTTTGCCCAAAATATAGTCTAAATTAGCCGACCACCTGTATAAAGTGACACGTTAAGCTAGCCATGGTGTCAAGACAATGTGTAATTTGTGTAACCATCTGTTAGTTATTATATGTAAAAATAACTTCGGTCTGCAAGGACTGAGTATGAGGTATGAGTACACGCTGTCACGAAGACGTGATGTAGGCTACTGGACACACGTATTCACCCATTGGTTTAGAATGTTTAGCGCTCGGAGGATATAAAGTTGGCTTGGCGTTCGTCACCTAGGGGAGACCAGGGAAGGTTGTAAAACGTTTTGAGATTTTTTCAATAAATCAAAAACCATTTACACTGGAATGGCCTATTTGCTTTATCATAAACATCAATGTGTCAACTACTGAATAAATGTATTTAAGTACTTTTATGAAATATGTACAGGTTGCAAAATTCATTTAATGTGTAACTCACCCCCTATCAGAGTTAAAACTCCGCCCACATTTCCTGTTTGAAAAATGCCTCAAAATGAGGCGTTGCCTGCTGCAGTGTGTGGGACAAAGACAGCCAGAAAGATGGAGCGCAAGAGCGACGCAAGCTCCATTGCCTCAGAGGGAGGCAATTTTGAAGTTGAGGATTTCTCTCCACCTCCTTCACCAGAGGAAAGAGAGGAAAGGGAGGAATGTTCTGTGGAGGAGGCGAGCGGCCCTGAGCCATATCGTTTCGAGCCGATGGCTCTTGAGTTACCCGGGGCAACAGGTGCTGAGCCTGCAGCTGCATCGCGGTATGTAATGGGGCCCATCTCTGAGTGTTACATTGTTGTTAGCCATAGCTAAAGCTAAACTTAGATTATCTCGAGTAATATCAGGAGCACCTGCGGCCACTGGACCTCATTGTCTGCAACAGAAAATGTATGTTACAAAGAGGTGCCAAAGGTATAAATCAAAGTGCACTAAAAAACACTCTAAGCCCCGATTTCATTATCCATTTACAGATATCAGTTAATTCCTTTGTCATAGGTAATGTGCAGATGTCAGTAGGAAAGGCTACGCTAAAGAATCTAACTAAATGCTAAGCTAACAAATTTCTAACCTGATTAACGCTATAAACGAGGTGTGGCCTAGACTGGGCTTGTTTTATACTCTACAGCAGCAGGAAGGCTGACGTCAGTTACCCCCGCTGACGTCAGTTACCACCCGCTGAGCCAGTAGCGATGCCTGATTCAAATTCAAGTGTAGTGTAACGTTTGTTCCTGAAGAGGGCATTCCACTAACGGTTTTTGGTAAAAAAATGAATATTTTTACTAGAATGTACTAAATTACAAAAAAACAATGACCAGACATGTAGGTAGCACTATAAGACACTAATTTATACAGTTATCAGCAAAACATTTTTTTGATTTGGGGGTGAGTTGCACTTTAAATGCAGCCATTCCACTGTTACAACTGTTCCAGTGCACAGGGACGGTTGTAACATGTTTAAAATATACATAATTAATCAAGGCTCAAAATGAAAAGAAGGATTATTTAGGCAGGAAAAAAAGAAGCACATGACACAAAAAGTTTGCTCTTTGACAGATGGCTCAATCACTCCATCTGAAGAGAGTAGGACGTGATGAGCCCTTTACCGTCACTTTATTATGACGCAGTCAACACAACAATAATCAAAAACACCTGTGGACACCCATTCTAACATTTATATTCACATTATTGCTATTTCACACTACATGAAAGAATTATGGGAAGCTGTCAAATTGCAAATGCAAGAAAATTTTTCAATGGGCAGAACACAAACACAAACCAATTAAAGCTATTTGGTGAAACAATTAATCTTGAGAATTCTGTAAACTCTAAACACTTACTCAATGTAAAACCTGTTCTGAAGTTATTCAGACAAGATATATTTCTTTATTGTCCCACAATGGAGAAATGTCAGTGTTACAGCAGCAATAACAAGAAAAAACAATACAGCAGCAATAACAAGAAAAAACAATAAAGATATAGTAAATATAGATCATTCCATTTACCTAGGTATTTTCATACAAATTAAATGATTTAAGTTGATGATCTCTGTTTTTAAAAATATAGATGAAAATCACTGACTACCTGGTTTAACAAGGCGTTACAACCATCCTTGTATCACCAGCCATGTTTTCATCTCATGTAAACTAGCTTGACTGCTAGTTTAAGACATGCAAGTCATTTCTGTTTTTAGCTTACAAAACAGTGATTCTAACAATACATTTTTGGATTCCTAGACATTTGATCTCAGGACGGTATCCAAAAATTAAATCTGATACACTTTTAGTGTTAACTTTGTCAGAAAGTTTCAAATGTAGCTCTGTGTTTGGTAACAAGAAGACATTCTAACTAAGCATGTACAAAGTGAGTGTAATCTCTCTAGCTTGTTTCTGATTGGAGGAATTCAATGTGTTACAACCATCCCATACAACTGTCCCTGGTCTCCCCTACTGGCGGATGTACTGAAAATAATAATACTTTCATTCTATAATAATAATAATAATAATAATACATTTTATTTAATAACGCCTTTCAGGACACCCAAGGTCGCTTCACAAGATAAAAACACAATAAAATGCAGTAGAATAAATACATAGGCTATGAGTAGCCTATTATAGCTGAATATAGCCTATAGACTATTGCTGGCAGGGTACTGTGTACTTTCTCTGTTGTTGTTTAGCAGATACTTTCTGCAGATTGCTTGTTAGCTCATTTTCATGTATCAAATGGACTACAGCATGCCTAGAAAGGAGAGGATTCATAAAAAGAGGGAAAATGAGCTACACCAGGCAGCTCAGGGAAGCGATTCCCTGCTGATATGGATGAAGTAGCCTTCGTGCAGCAAGAAGGATGAGGAGGAAGATGATGGAGAAATGTCAGCGAGTTTTGTGCTTTAGATTTTAATTCAATTCAATTCAGTTTGTTTATATAGCGCCGATTCACAACCGATGTCATCTCAAGGCACTTAACAAGAAGTCATTTCAACACATTTATACAAAGATTCCAATCAGTTAAAAAGTTTTCTATTTAAGGAATCCAAGCAGATTGTGTCAGTCATTGGCATGAGGTTGGGCACCATTGATGCAGACTTTCCAACCACAACAATCCTTCAGCAATCCCTCATACTGAGCAAGCATGTAGCGACGGTGGAGAGGAAAAGCTCTCCTTTAACAGGACGAAACCTCCAACAGAACCTGGCTCAGTAGGAGCGGCCATCTGCCACGACCGTCAAGGGGTTTGAGAAGACAGAGCAGAGAAACAGAACAGAAGATCTGGTATAAGAGTACTTTCTATGTTACAGAAAGTAAAAAGTTGATAACATGAAACGGTGGATGTCCAGTTACTGGGAGGATCATCCCAGTCGCTGCTCCCTGTCCAACAGGGCATTGCAGCCAAGCAGGATACCACACCAGGTATATCTTCTGTTGTGCCACAGATAGGTAGGTTTTGGCTATGAATAACTATGAATAATTGCTTAGGGCAATTATTAATAAGATTAATAATTTTATGTAAAAATTACCAAGTTTAGGGTCACCATCCTGGTGGATTCCAGGAACATTCATATATATATATATAGCTAAATTGTTTAGTCTCAGTTTATTCTTACCAGCCTGATAAGGCTGAGATAATTAAACAATAGAGGAAGGAATAAGTTCTTATGCTGTGGACATTAATTGTACGTATCACTCCAAGTAATCCCAGACAACTTATCTTTAAGTTAAGGGGACTTTACTTAGAAAATAGAAAATCCCATCTATTCTAAAGCATGCAAAAACTACTACAGATCTTAGAAAACAATAATAGGTGAATATTAAACACAATTAACATTAAATTAATCAGCCAGAACAGCTGAGGGGGGCCCTCACTACAGGGGGCTCAAATCGCAGATAGCCTAGGAGACAAAGTCATAAATCTCAGTTCTGTGCCAAGATGGAGGGGGGCACATGTAGTGTAACGAGACAAAGGGCCATAAACTAGCTTTGGCTAAAATGGACAGAGCACATGGGCTGAAGCGTCCATGTGGAAGGCCTCAAAGAGAATGGAGTTAAACTTTTCAGCTAAGACCAGCTAACGCAGGCCGGATCGAGCCCGACTCTGCCGACGGTGATCAGGGAGCGAGAGAGAGAGAGAGAAAGAGAGAGAGGAAAAGAGAGAAAGGAAAAAGTAAGAAAGGCATGATCCGGTCAGGATAAAACAAACAGTTTCAAACACAGCAATTACAACTCAAATTTATGCGTGCGGCGACGCAAAAATGAGCAAACAGGTACAGCGCTTAAAAACACTTTAAACCAACAATGAACGAGATCTAACTCCTTAAAACTCTATTTTCTCCATTTATCTCCACCCAGACACAATATTAGTATAAATGAACCGGTTCAGTCCTACTTTACCTTGAAGGAGGTCCAGTCCACTAGGAAGAGAGCGAATTGTGTCTTTAGTTGAACAAGAAAAGGAAGAGTTATAAAAAAATGGGGTACAGGATTTAAGGACCGTGTGGCCCAAATGCAGGCTGGGCTTGCAGATCGACGTCTAACGAACTGTCTTGGAACAGTTCTTATATCCCGCACCCTGGTTACGCAAACGGGGCGAGCACTTCGTAGCTTTGAAATGAGTTCTTTCCCAGTCCAGCGGGACAGAACAAAAGAGAATCTTCACCGGTGAGGTGTCCTCTGTTCAGCAGTACTTCATCCAAGAACTTCTGGCTTGAGAACAATTCAAAATGGGCGCGATTACTGTTATAGCCCCTTTGGCCGTGATGTCATCACCAATGCCACCATGGGTGGTCATGGACCAATAGGAGCGTGTTGGGGGTCACTGCTAGGCTTGCTGGGAAATGTGGTCTTTGAAATAGCTCCCAGCCATCCAAATGTCTGTTCAGTTCATCTTATGAGAAATTCAATGACAACACTTCTATGGAGAAAAAAACACTGAGAGAAAACAAAGTTAACAGTCAAAATAACAGAATGTACTGTAATACAACTGGAGAGTAGAAGTAGAAAAGGAAGTAGCAGAGTAAAGAAAATTGGTAAGTCTGTTCTCCAGCAGTCTAAGCCTATAGCAGCATAACTACAGCGATAGCTCAGGATGACAGCCATCCAAACATCTGTTCAGTTCATCTTATGAGAAATGCAATCACAACACTTCTATGGAGAAAAAAAACACTGAGAGAAAACAAAGTTAACAGTCAAAATAACAGAATTTACTGTAATACAACTGGAGATTAGAAGTAGAAAAGGAAGTAGCAGAGTGAAGAAAATTGGTAAGTCTGTCCTCCAGCAGTCTAAGCCTATAGCAGCATTACTACAGAGATAGCTCAGGATGACCTTAGCCACTCTAACTATAAGCTTTATCAAAAAGGAAAGTTTTAAGCCTGGCCTTAAAAGTAAACAGAGTGTCTGCCTCACGGACTAAAACTGGGAGCTGGTTCCACAGGAGAGGAGCCTGATAACTAAAAGATCTGCCTCCCATTCTACTTTTAGAAATCCTAGGAACTACAAGTAAACATGCAGTCTGAGAGCGAAGTGCTCTATTGGGAACATATAAAACAATTAGATCTCTGATTTATGATGGACTTTGATTTTTAAGGGCTTTGTATGTAAGAAGGAGGATCTTAAATTCTCTTCTGGATTTAACAGGGAGCCAATGAAGGGAAGCTCAAACAGGAGAAATGGGATCTCTCTCTTTAATATTAATCAGAACTCTGGCTGCTGCATTTAGATCAATTGAAGGCTTTTAATGGCATTTTGTGGACTACCTGATTGTAAAGAATTACAGTAGTCCAGCCTTGAGGTAACAAATGCATGGACTAGTTTCTCGGCAAAACTCCTGGACATGATGTTTCTAATCTTAGCAATATTCCGGAGGTGAAAGAAAGAAATCCTAGAAACCTGTTCAATATGGGATTTAAATGTCAAGTTTTGATCAAAAATAACTCCAAGGTTCTTTACGTTATTACTGGGGGCCAATTTAATCCCATCCAGATGAAGTGATTGACTAATCAGTTTCGTTTTTAGAATTTCTGGTCGAAAGACAGCAACTTCTGTCTTGTGAGAATTTAAGAGCAAAAAGTTTAGAGTCATCCATGTTTTTATGTCTTTGTCATCATGTTTTATGCCTGTAATCTACCTAACTGACTGGGTTCATCAAGATTTATAGATAAATATAGTTATGTATCATCGACATAGCTGTGGAAATTTATCCCATGCTGTCTAATGATTCTACCAATTGGGAGCATATATATGGTGAAAAGAATTGGTCCAAGGACAGAACCCCATGGAACTCCACAAGTAATCCTTGAGTGTGAAGAAGATTATTCATTTAGATGAACAAACTGGAATCCATCAGACAAATATGATTTAAAACAGCCTAGTGCTGAGGCCATGAGAATATCATTAATAACCTTCACCAGTGCTGTTTCAGTGCTATGATGAGCTCTAAAACCTGACTGAAACTCTTCAAACAGCTCGTTACTGTTTAGATGCTCACATACTTGATTAGAAACTATTTTCTCAAGGACTTTTGATAAGAAAGGAAGGTTAGATATGTCTGTAATTCACAAAGTCATCCTGATCAAGGGAAGGTTTCTTGAGTAAAGGTTTAATTACAGCTATTTTAACTTCCTGTGGTACGTATCCTTTTACTAAGGATGGATTCATCATCTCCAAAATGGGGCCAGGAACCAAATGGAACACTTCTTTAAATAATTTGGTTGGGATTGGGTCCAACATACAAGTTGAAGGTTTTGATGAGGCTAGTATTTCTGATAATTCCGAAAGCTCGACTGAATCAAAACAGCCTAAGCACAAATGAGGTTCTACAGTTCTTTTCGATGCTGCCTCATTTACTGAGGAAGAAGTAATCATGTTTGGGAGGATGCCAATGATTTTATTTTTAATAGAATTTATTTTATTTATGAAGAATCCCATAAATTCATCACTGCTAAGAGCTGGGGGAATAGTTGGCTCAACAAAGCTATGACTCTGTGTAAGTTTGGCAACTGTACTAAAAAGAAACCTAGGATTGTTTTATTCCCCTCTATTAATGATGAAAAATATGCTGTTCTAGCTTGTCAAAGGGTCGTTTTATAAAACAGTAGACTGTTATTCCAGGTTAAATAGGAATCCTCTAGATGTGTAGCGCATCATCTTCTCTCCAACTTCCTAGTAGTCTGCTTTAAAGTACGCAACTCTGCGTTAAACCAAGGAGTCAGCCTCCTATGGCTAGCCACTTTCTTTTTTAAGGAGGCTATACTATCTAATGCCAAACGCAATGAGGAAGTAACGCTGTGAACCAGACCATCAATTTCTGAAGGATTAGAGATAGAATTGCTGCCATCCAATGTGTTCCTCTGAGACACTGAGGAAAGTACGAATGGAACAGACTATTTAAAAATTGTTACAGCATTGTCTGATAAAGCTCTACTATAATGAAATTTTCTTTCAGATTTAAGATGGTCAGTTAAAGTAAATTCAAAAGTTATCAAGAAGTGGTCAGAAAGGACCGGGTTATGTGGGTGGACTGTTATTTCCTCACACTCAATACCGTATGTCAGTACAAGGTCCAAAGTGTGTTACCCGAGTGGGTGGATTCCTGTACTTTCTGAGTAAAGCCAATTGAGTCTAAAATAGCATTAAAGGCTGCAGTTAGGCTATCACTTTCAGTGTCCACATGAATATTAACTCAACATCTTCATTAATTAAATATTTTTAAATGCAATTGTTCTTCCTTATTTGATCAAAAGATCCACAAAGTGGTCTGGCATTGCTAAATTGGGCACACAGCAAGGCTGCATTAGCTGAATATTATTTTGTAGCCCCCGTATAAGGTGTTTATGTTAAACGACAACAATTCCGCCACTCTTCACTTTACAAAAAAAGTAATATGGATAATCCATGGGGCAGGCTATCATGAAAAGGGAAATAATTTTTTATGGGATCCAAATTATAAAAATGTCATGATATGGTGGAAATAGCCTACAAACAGAACAAATTCTGTTCAGGGCAAAATGTAGAAATAAAAAAGGAAGTGTTCCAAATGTATTAATAGGCCCACTTTAAAAGAGGGAGTCGGAATTCAAACGTCTTAAGCTTCATCCCACTCCCTTTCGAGCAGCTATAAGTTTTTTATGTGTGATGTTTATTAATTGTATGTTAATAGTTTTTTTCTGTAGGTCCGAAATACTCAAAATACTTGGTTGTCTTGTATTTACCTTAATAGGCTATTAATACAACTTTGAGCATTATAAATACCCACTTAGAACCTGTCTGCCGAACACAGCTGTAGTACAGTATTGAAGTTAGGTTATGGCAGTCAGTCGGGTGTTGTTATGTATTGACTCTTTTCACAAATACTCAAATAAGCATCTCTATTCCATCTGCTGTCTTGCCATAGACCATCTACAAGCATGGAATATGAGGGTGAAAGGGAGGCAGGAGCAGCACCAGGTTCGTGTAGGCCTACAAATACAGAGACACTCTCTGATCAAAACGAGGGTGGGAGTGAAGAAGAAAGGAGGCAAGAAAGTAAGGCAGAAGACATTTGTGAAAGAGAGGATGCATAGCTGTTTTGCCACACCCAACATATCCTTTACATGATGAGGCATTTCATCTTAAGCGCAATGACAGCTACCGATACATTAGCATGTGCTGCCGTGTGGGAACTGGTGGAAACGGCTGTGAGGGGGGGCGGGGTTGGGGGTTGTTGACGTGAGCTTGTGGAACCCTTGCTGTTCCACATGCCCACAACTTTCGCCCCTTTTTCCACACTGAGCACCTGCCCCTCAAAATGTCTGACTCTGAGTACATTAGTCTGCTGCGAAAGTGTTTGAGCTCTAGAAAGGAGACTCCTATAAATGTGTATGGATGTATAACAGATTACTTTGCCCATAATTCACAAAATAATTAACACTGCAGATGATGATAGTTATAAATAGACTGATTCAAAATTAGGCCAGAAGTGGCAACATGCAAAAAAAACCTTTATAAATCTTCTCTGTAATCTTGTGACTCTTGAAAGCTATTTTAATTTCTCCTAATAAGGTTATAAGCTTTGGATGATTCCCAGCTTCCTGACATAGAAGCCCTAGGCTAAGTTGTATTATGTAAATTAGCTTAAACCAATCAGAATGAGTCATATAACATAAGCATACATATTCTGACTCTGGCCTGTCATATAGAAATGACTTGTTTTTTTTATACCTTTAAGACTTTGAATTTGTTTACTTGAAGATGTTACTAGGCTGTCAGCAGCTATCACAGCTTACCCTTTCGTTGCAGGTTGGGAGACATTAAGGTAATTTTCCAGCAATTTTGAGGAGACTTCAGGTGAACCATGCAAATGGAGCATACAATAGCTGCACGAGTGGAAATAACCTCATTGTAGTACTACAAGAAGATATTATGACACTGGGAGTCTTCTTTGAATTAATGTTATTTCCAATCTCTACAGAGGTGTATATGCACACTGTGTTTTACACAGGCAAACATGGCCTCACTTTACTGTAACCATTTTGTGATGTATTATTTCAACGATTTATGAGAAGTTTAAAAATAAATATTTTTGGTACTGCATCAGTAAGGACATTTATGAAAAACTACTTGAAACTCCAAGGTTCTGTCCATATCCAGGAGGGCTTTTAAACAGTTTAATAGAAAACACCAACTTATTGCAGCATGAAAGGAAAACAGAAACCTAACACTTAGCAGATTTTAATACATAGGCATAATGTAGGTGTTTATAATTATTGGGTGAATTTTAAATAAGATGAGAGCAAACAACATTATAATTTAAATTTGCACGACCAAGCAGTATTCATTTGCACATCAAAGCAACCAAAACAGGGTTAATAAGAAAAGATTGGTCTGCGTTCGTTGGGTTTAAATAATAGTGTTAAGTGATGGTATAAATGTGTGTGATCAATGCATAACTGATTTTAAAAACACTTATCAGAAGTTGGGGTTTTTTATTATCCATTTTCAAATATAATTTTTCCAGGGTGTGATTATACATTATACAACCTACAACTTCAATCAATTTTCAAAACAAGGATTATTGCAAACATTTGATTTTACTACAGATTTTCTCTAATCTACACAGAGTAAAAAAAATGTACTTACATTTTTAAACAAAGACATATAGTCTCAATGAAATTAGGATAAATGTCTACTAGCAAGTTCCAAAGAACACAAAATGTCTTCAGCAAGGTCCTGGGATAATTCTGGCAGGATGTTTGACTATTCTTGTTAGTAGAACTGGTGGAGCTAATTTAAATTGATTGATTTTGTGGTACAGATCTAGCATTAAAGATAAGACCATACATTTTTCACAGGTTTAAAATTAAACCCAATCCACATGTAACATAAGTCTCCTTTGTCAATTATATTCTCTTGGGATCATTGTCCTGCTAAAGCGCCTAGCTGCGTGAAAGTTTCATTCATCTAACACAAACTATGACCCTCAGAACAAAAAGGAAATTGCTTATGTAAGCCACTAGAAAGTTCTCTTTATTGTCCCTTTAACTGGTAAAAGATGAAAATAAATGGTGCCTTTTAAAGTCACTTTGGTACTGCAGTGATTGTAACGACTTCCTGTTGGGTTATTTAACATCTGTCAATCAATGCTGTTTCACACACTTGTTCACGATTCTAGAATTGCGCTGCACTAGGTGGCTGCATGTTGGAGTGGCTCTGTTGGCTACATATTAAGTTTTGGGTTTTTTGTACACTGGTTTCTCTTTTTTTTTAGGAAGATTGCATTTTTTTTACCTGTATACTTTGTAGTTTTTGGTGCTGTGAAGCTGGAAGGATTTTTGCTGTACATGTTTCACTTTTTGATAACTTGTTATGATGCGTAACCATGGCAACAATGGGGTTTACAGCCGGGAGCACCTGATTAACATCGCAAAAGCTGAAATAATACCTCAACTGAAGCCACAAATCCCTGATGAGTCGATAAGGAGGAGACAGGGATGCAGAGCAGGAGCTAAAAGGAGACAGAGAAAGAGGGAGTTCAAGCCATCTCTTCCATCGATCATAATGGGTAATGTGAGATCACTGGCTAGCAAGATGGTTGAACTCCAAGCCCTTACAAGGACTCAGCCAGAGTATTGGGAATGCAGTGTTATGTGTTTTACTGAGACATGGCTGCAGGATCATATCCCCGACTCCAGCATCTCTCTGCCAGGGTTCCTGACTGTACAAGCAGACAGAGATCTGAAGAAGAGGAGGTGGAGTAGCAGTGCTTGTCAACAACAGATGGTGTCATCCAGGACATGCTACTGTGAAGTGTCGTCTCTGCAGCCCAGATGTCAAACTCTTGGCAGTAAGTTTTCGTCCATATTATTTACCAAGAGAGTTCACCAGTGTAATTTTGGCAGTTGTTTACATTCCACCTTCAGCCGTTGCCGACAATGCATGTGATGTCATCAGTTCAGTTGTTTCTAACCTACAGACCCAGCAACCCAATGCATTTGTGGCAATATCTGGTGATTTTAATCATGCCTCGCTCTCTACTACACTTCCAACATTTCAACAGTTTGTCAGCTGCTCCACAAGAGAAATCAAGACCTTGGATTTGTTTTATGCAAATATGAAGGATACATACATGTCCAAATCAAGACCTCCTCTGGGACAATCAGATCACAATCTTGTTTTTCTCTGTTCAGAATATAAACCACTTGTTCAGAGGCAACCTGTGACAAAACTAACTGTGGTCATAGGAAGCTGAAGAAGCCCTGCAGGGTTGTTTTGCGACCACAGACAGGATGACTCTTTGCCAAGCACATGGAGAGGACATCAATGCCATGACTGAATGTGTGACTGACTATATAAACTTCTGTGTGGACAACATAATCCCCACCAAAAAAGTAAGATGCTTCCCTAATAACAAACCCTGGATCACCAGTGACCTGAAGGAACTGCTAAACAAGAAAATAAGAGCCTTCAGGGAGGGAGAAAGGGAGTTATTGAGGAGTATACAGAAGCAATTTAAGGTCAAGATCAGAGACAGCAAGAAGGCATACAGGAAGAAGCTGGAGAACAAACTACAGAGGAACAATATCAGAGATGTCCAGTCAGGAATGAGAAAGATCACAGGCTTTAAGTACAGGAAGGAGTGGATAGATGGAAGTCTGGACAGAGCCAATTAACTGAACACATTCTTCAACAGGTTCAGTTCAGGAACTAGCTCAGCATCCCCCTCTCCTGTTCCCAGCCAAACAGACATCCCACTCTTCTCTGACCAACAGCTTTCCTGTTACACCTCAGATGTTTTATTCTTCACCTAAGCCATGGACTCTTCTGATTCCACAAGTTTGACTTCAACCAAGTCAGGAAATGCTGCTACCCCCTTTGCCTCCCCCTCCCACTTGTCTGTCTCCAAAAGTCAGGTGAAGAGGCAGTTAGAAAAGCTGAACTGGAACAAGGCTGCAGGTCCAGATGGTGTCAGCCCCAGAGTCCTGAAGGCCTGTGCAGAGCAGCTCTGTGGGATTCTGGAGAACCTCTTCAACCTTAGCCTAACTCGGGAGAAGGTTCCAGTGTTGTGGAAGACATCTTGCCTTGTTCCAGTACCAAAGAGAACTCACCCATCAGTCATCAATGACTATAGACCTGTTGCCCTGACATCCCACATCATGAAAGTCCTGGAGAGACTCCTGTTGGCACCCCTGAGTAAGGAGACAAAAATGTATCAGGACCCGCTGGAGTTTGCTTATCGCTGTGGAGTTGGAGTTGAAGATGCCATCATCCACCTGCTTCAAACCAACCCAGTCATCTGGACAAAGCAGCCAGCACTGTGAGGATCATGTTCTTCAGTGCATTTAACACAATTCAGCCCAATTTGCTTTTTCAGAAACTTCTGAAGACACAGGTGGAGCCCTCAACAATAGTCTGGATCAATGACTACCTGACAAACAGACCACAGTTTGTGAGACTGAAGAATTGTGTGTCAAACCAGGTGGTCAGCAGCACAGGAGCACCACAGGGGACCGTACTCTCACCATTCCTTTTTACTCTGTACACCTCAGACTTCCAGTACAAATCAGAGACCTGTCCTCTGCAGAAATACTCAGATGACTCTGCAATTGTCGGGTGTATCAGAGATGGACAAGAAGCTGAATACAGAGAGCTGGTGGACCACTTTGTGACATGGTGTGGAAACAATCGTCTTACCTTGAATGTGAACAAAACAAAGGAGATGATTGTTGATTTCCGAAGAAACGGGGATAAGTTAAACACTGTTTCCATCTTGGGAGAAAAAGTGGAGGTTGTTGAGGAGTATAAATACCTCAGAGTTCACCTTGACAACAGACTGGCCTGGAGACTGAACAGTGAAACCGTCTACAAGAAGGGACAGAGCAGACTGTACTTCTTGAGGAAGCTTAGGTCCTTCAAGGTTTGCAGCAAGATGTTGCAGATCTTCTACAAGTCTGTTGTGGAGAGTATATTCTCTTCAGGCATCTGTCACGATGTGATTATTTTTCCCTTGTTCTGGTCCCTTGTTTCGGTTGATTGTTTCCAGCTGCCCTGTATTGTCCTGATTGCTTCCCTGTATATATATATATACCCACTTGTTCCCTATGTTAGTTCCCGGTTCGTCATCATTCGTCATCGTGTGTCGTCAGTGCTCGTCGTGTTGTAAGTGCTTAGCTGCACATGTATGATGGTAGAATCTGTAAGTCTAAGTGACAATACATTTCCTAAGTTTTTTCCTTGTGGAGTTACTATTAAAGTATCTGAATCTCAGCCTGTCTGCGCCTGAATCTGTCAACATAAGTTATGACAGTACGAACCGGGCAAAAGGATTCAGCAGCAGGTGAGAAATTGATTTTACTACAATGGTTGGCCAGGGAGGCCGCTAAAAATGATTCCCCACCTGAGGACTCACCTTACTGGTGATCGAGATTGGCGTTCTGGAGTTGGTCCCCGCAGACATGAAGCTGGTCGGCGCTCCTCCCCGCGATTCTTCTCCCGGCATTGACATGGACAAAGCCGTTGGGCCGCCCCTACTCTTCTCCAGGGGGGCCCGGCCGCTGTCCTCGCCTTCCCCATTGAAGATGCACCTCGCTGTGACCTACCAGCCACAGTATTTTCTCGCTGTCAACAGTCTGTTCCAGGTTCGCCTCCTGCCCTTCTCCGGCACAACCAAGCTCCACCAAGGCTTACTTGAAAACCTGTCCTGGCTCAAGTTCCAGTCCCTGCTCCACGTCGCTCCCAAGTTCCAGTCCCGGCCCCGTGTCGCTCTCAAGATCCAGTCCCGGCTCTGCGACGCTCTCAAGTTCCAGTCCCGGCTCATTGCTGCTCCCTGGTTCCTGAGCCGGCACCTTGTGTTCCTGTTCCGGCACCCCGAGAGCTCGAGTTTCCAGTCCAAGCATCCGCTTCTTCCGAGGCAGTCGCTGTTGACCCGCTTTGCCTCCAGACGTCCGCTGTGGCTGCAGCGGTCGTGATCTTTCTGGCCATTACAGCAGCAGCTATGAAGCCATCGCCGCCCACCGGAGAGATTGATACCAATCTGCCCCAGCTCCAAGAGACTGCGTCCGCCGAGATGATCACAGCTGATCGGTCTCGTTCCAAGGGGTCTGTCCTTTTCAAAGGGATCAAGGCAGAGACATCGGAACTCCTGGCTTCATCGCCTTCTGTTGGTCCTCCAATGACTCTCCTTCGGGGGTTTCTCCGTCATGTTGATTTTCGTGGATTTCCTCATTGCCCTGATCTTCTTCGTGGGATTCTTCGCCATACCCGCCCAGCTGGTCTTCTTCGCGGGTTTTTCCGCCGTGGGACTGCAGCGCCCTTCCGTGCTTACCTTCGTAGGACTGGACTCATGCAACATGGGCGTCACAGACGTAATCATCTGTTCTCTCGGCATAGTCATCGTCCTCTGGACTTGTTTCCACGTTTTTTTCGGCTGCACGGTCGGCCTCCGGACTTGTTTCCACGTTTGTCTGGGCCGCACGGTCGGCCTCCGGACTTGTTTCCACGTTTGTTTGGGCCGCACAGTCGGCCTCCGAACTTGTTTCCACATTTGTTTGGGCTGCACAGTCGGCCTCCGGACTTGTTTCCACATTTGTTTGGGCCGCACGGTCGGCCTCGGAACTTGTTTCCACGTTTGTTTGGGCCGCACGGTCGGCCTCCGGACTTGTTTCCACGTTTGTTTGGGCCCCACGGTCGGCCTCCGGTCGGCCTCCGGACTTGTTTCCACGTTTGTTTAGGCTGCATGGTTGGCCTCCGGACTTGATTAGGAGCCGCTTGCAGCCTTACGGATAAGATCCGTCCATGAACTGTTTTTTGATTTCTTTGTTCCAGTTGTCCCGGCGCCCTGGGCCCCCACCTCCCACCCTGGTCTGGTTGTTTTTTGTTGGTGCACCAGGTGGCGCACCTTAAGGGGGGGGGTATTGTCACGATGTGATTATTTTTCCCTTGTTCTGGTCCCTTGTTTCGGTTGATTGTTTTCAGCTGCCTCGCATTGTCCTGATTGCTTCCCTGTATATATATACCCACTTGTTCCCTATGTTAGATCCCGGTTCGTCGTCGTGTGTCGTCAGTGCTTGTCGTGTTGTTAGTGCTTAGCTACGCTCGTCCTGTCCCCTGATGGTAGAATCTGTAAGTCTAAGTTACAATACATTTCCTAAGTTGTTTCTTGTGGAGTTACTATTAAAGTCTCTGAATCTCAACCTGTCTGCGCCTGAATCCGTCAACATAAATCATGACACCATCATCTGTTGGGGTAGCAGCATCAGACCCAGGGACTTAAAAAGGCTGATAAAGAAGGCTGGTTCTGTTCTGGGGACGACTGTGGAACCTTTGGAGATGATTTTTTGCTAAGAAGGATTCTTCATAAAATTAAAAAAATTATGGACAACCCTGAGCATCCTCTTCATCAGACAGTCATACAACAATAGAGCGTCTTCAGTCGGAGGCTTCTTCAGTTTCGCTGCAACACAGACCGCTACAGCCATCTTCATCTACAACAACTCCTTAAAGAATTAATTATATGAGCTATACCAAGAATTAATTTCCCTCTGGGATCAATAAAGTATTTTTGAATTGAATTGAATTTGAATTGAATGTAAATTTGTTTGCTTCATGAGTTGAAATTATTTTAGAATTTCCAAAAATTTTTTGTTAAGAACAACTTGATTCATGGTTAAAACAAACATTTTAATTTCTTGTAAAATGAGATAACTGCAATGGTAAACATTGTAAAGTGAGGAAATTGTAAACATTTACTATTGTGTTTCAATAGTATTCTTTTGATAAGTTAGTGATATGTTATAGCCATTATGGTAGATTTTGATTACTAGATGGTAATAGCACTGTTTTTTACAAGCTAGGTTTTTGAGAGTCCTGAAAATCCAGTTGTAGCTGAAGGGGCGGGAATCCCATTTCATATTTGGGGGGACAATAAACAGTAAAATTTCAGAGAGTAATTTTTTTTGGTGGGCATTAACAAATAGATCGCTCCTGCTCCTTTGAAACTTGCCTTGCAGAGTGGGCCTTCAGCATGTTAAATTATGTTATGAACTGTTACATAATAATAGCTATAGCATTGTTCTGTGTTTGTCCATATCTACCTGTATGCATGTTTTTCTACATACAACCAGCAATATCAACAATGGCATTAGATGGAAGCTGGCACTGATACACCTTTATGAACACTTCTAACAATATTTATTTGCACCATTCTCTAATTTCCAATATAGTCAACCAAAGCAACGTAAAAAATAACCTTGAGCTCAAAATAAGTTCCAAAATTATTAAGTAAATACTTTCAAGAATAATCCAACATCAAACATGTGTTGCTCCTCTGGGATTTAGAGGGCATACGGGTGTGTGCAAAGTATTCAGCTTGCCTGTGATTAAAGAATAGAGAGAGCACATGCGTTTAGCTGCTTTTTTTTACTTCAGCACAAGAGGATTGTTCTTCCTCTGCGATCAACAACAACAATAATCCAAATACAATATTTATACTAAATGGCCTTAAAAAGAGTCCAAAAGTCCATGTGGCCATAGCTAAATAAGCTATGCTAATCAATATGACAATTACAATTTTACAACTTCTTCAACAGTGACAAAAATAAAATGTATTGTAAACCCTTTATTTCTAATGTACACCTCTTTTTAACTAATTATTCTTACCATGAAATAATCAATATTTATCTTTTCTCTATTTATCTTTTTATTGTACCAACATTTATCTTTTAAACTACAAAATGCTTTAAATGAATTCACTATACTTAATATACATTTTACTGAGCCAAAGTCCTAAACTACAAAATGGCTGCTCTGTATCTAATACAGTAGTACAATGGAATTACTAGCATTTGGTCATAAACCTTAATATATTCACCTTGATGATAAATAAACCCAGTAAGTCCCAAAGTAATGAAAAACGTTTCATCTATGTCTTAAATAATACTCAAATGGTTCTGTGTATATATAGTTTTTTTCCGCGTTGTAAGTCTCCTACCCTTGACCATTAGCTTAGCAGGTAGCTTAAACACGATCGCTATTATACTAAAAAAACGTACAAAACTTAGTTCCTACTACACTCACACTTGACACTTCTACCATGAACACCTTATGATCTAGATTCTATACCAATACTTTGCTACCTTTGAGTGTTACTAACCTGTGATTAAAGAATAGAGAGAGCACATGCGTTTAGCTGCTTTTTTTTACTTCAGCACAAGAGGATTGTTCTTCCTCTGCTATGCCTCAGCTATTCTCTATCGGTGCGCGACATGCACCATCTAGTGGTCAGGGGTAGGGACTACATGTAACTCAAAAGAGATGTATGAGAGCCCACTGAGATTTTATCTTAAAATAAAATAATTAAAATGCAAAATAAAATTGGTAGGGGTGCCTGTTTTTACATGGCATATTTCCAGGCCTCTATACTCTCCCCTACTTAAAATAAATGTCTCCCGACATTTCACGCTTTAGGGTGACTTAGTTAACAAGAGTGTACCAGTTATAAGCATAAGGTTGGGGCTGGATGGGGTATGGATATGGCATAAAGTTCTGAACTGTTGGCACATGAGTTGGGAGAAAAAGAGGTCCTACGTTTGCAGTCCATGGCTGGGATGTTGGTTGTCCCAGAGCGTCATAAGTGAGTCTCTCAACAGGTTGTGCCCTCCTCTGTGATCTTCTCGGTTCCTCCTGTTCTCCATTATTTCCATCCATTTCCTTCATTTGTCCTTGTTCCTCCTGCAACAAAGCTGGTTCAACCATTGGCTCCTCAACAACTTGCTGTTGTAGCACAGGTTCCTGTCTCACTGGTGGGCGAAATTCTCTAGCCGTGGCATTGAGTCTTTGCTGGTTTTGAGGATTTTGCACGGGCACGACAGGGTCTGTTTGCTGAGTGTTTTGGTTTGGAGCATTTTGCTGAGGTTTTACAAGTCTGTATACAGGAATGCTGTTCCGGAGGTTGTAACGATAAGTGTACTCTTCCTCGTCCTCCGAGCTATCACTGTCTCTTTTGTCATTGTCTGGATTTGTTTCCGTTCTTTTGTCTCTTTTCTGTTTCGACTTTTTGCATGCAGGCAGTTCTTCATCCAAAGGCAAATCATTTACTGTCAATAACAGATTTCTGTGTAACACTCGTATGACTTTACTGCCTCTTTCTGCTTGTACTTTATAGACTGGTCCATCGCCTACTCTCTCGACTACGCGATGTACTTCTGATTCCCAGTACGCACGCAATTTCCCCGGACCTCCTCTTCCCGAGAGGTTCCGAACTAACACTCTGTCGCCTGGTTGCAGAGTGACACCTTTGATGCGTTTGTCGTACTGCTTTTTGCCTTTGCCTGAAGATTTTTGACTGTTCTCTGCAGCGATTTTGTAAGCTACACGCATCCTATCAGCCCACTTTTTAGCATAGGTCTGATGGTTGTGTTTTTCTGTCTCGTTTGTTTGATTGAAAAGTAGGTCCACTGGCAATCGAGGAGCTCTGCCATATAAGAGGAAAAATGGCGAGTATCCTGTCGACTCGTGCCTCGTGCAATTGTAGGCATGGACGATTTGCGGAAGATGCTCTTTCCATTCACTTTTTTTCTCCTCCTGTAGAGTACGAAGCATTTGGAGTAGCGTACGATTCAGGCGCTCCACAGGGAACACTACTTCTGGTAAAACTGTTTCTGTGTACTCACTCATTTGCTGTTGGAGATCTAATGGGTATCTGGATAACATGTCTGCATCTGCATTCCTTTTTCCTGGCCTATACTTGATGTCAAAATGGAAGTCTGCCAACTCCCCAACCCACCTATGACCCACTGCGTTTAACCTGGCTGAACTGAGGACATAGGTTAACGGATTGTTATCTGTATAGACGGTAAAGGTCGGCGCGTAGTACAGATAGTCACGGAATTTATCGCAGATGGCCCATTTGAGCGCTAAGAACTCAAGTTTACCGGAATGTAAGTGGTAATTTTTCTCGGCAGGTGTGAGAGTTCGAGAGCCATAGCCAATCACTTTGAGTTTATTGTCTTGTTTCTGATATAAAACCGCTCCCAAGCCTTGATTGGATGCATCTGTGTGCAATACAAATGGAAGATCAAAATTGGGATAGGCTAGAATGGGAGGATTGGTCAGAATGTCCACAAACTTTGACACGACTTCTTGATGTTCACTTGTCCATGTTATCGATGTGCGTGAAGGAAGTTGTTTTTTGTCTCCCTTCTTGGTGTGTCCTTTACCCCTTTTTGGTGCTGGTTTGTGCTCACTGTTTGTGTCATTCGAGCTCTGGAGAAGTTCAAACAAGGGCCTCGCCAGTCGTGAGAAGTCTTGGATAAACGATCGGTAATAGCTGAGAAAACCAAGCAATGTCCTGAGCTCTCCGACTGTGCGGGGTTTCTTTTCTTTTAGAGCAATCACAGCGTTCAAATCCTTTGGGTCAACCTGAACCCCTTCGCTTGACACTAGCCTACCAAGGTAACGTATTTGCTTTTTAAACAGTTCACACTTGGCTGGACGAAGTTTTATACCATGTTGTCTCATTTTACAGAGGACTTGTCTTAGGTGATCTACGTGCTCATCAAAGGTTTTAGAGTAGCAGAGTACGTCGTCTAAGTAAGGCACGCAACACTCGTCTCTGATCCCTTCTAACACTCCCTCCATGCACCTTTGGAATGCAGCCGGTGCATTTGTTAAACCGAACGGGACCCGCACCCACTCGTACAAACCCCAGGGTGTGCTAAAAGCGGTTAAGTGTCTTGACTCCTCACTAACAAAACCCTGATGATATGCACTGCCCTGGTCCAATATGGAGAACCAGGTATTCCCTCCGAGACTGTCCAAGAGATCTTGTATCCGTGGCAACGGATGTCTGTCTGGTATTGTCTTTCGGTTGAGCTCGCGAAAATCAACACATAAGCGCAAAGTATTGTCCTTTTTACGCACCCACACCACCGGTGACGAATAAGCCGACACAGATTTTCTGATCCAACCCCTGTTTAAAAGGTTTTGAACATACTCCTTTACCTCTTTGTAGAGCGGACGGGGAATGGAGTTGTAACTCTTTTGTACGGGTGTGTTGTCAGTGGTGTTGATTTTTAGTTGTAGTCCAGGAATACATCCAATATCCCCTTCCTCACGGGCAAAAACATCGGACTGTTCATAGAGCATTTGTCGAACAGCTTCCTGATCACTTTCTGGGACATGGTCTAAATTGACATCGGGGTGCCGTCTCAGATGTGAAGGAGCAGTGCTAAAAGTCGCTTTTTCTTCACTTTGACTGTCACATGACACTTGAGCTGTACAACAGAATACCTGGTTGGTTGACTTGACATTTTCAGGACAAATGTTCACAGGTTTGTACTCAGAAGCCTCTTCAATGAGTTCTAACACAGTCCTTGGATGTAAGAAAATGTCATGTTTGGTTGAGTTTTGGATTGGGATTTTAACAATTTTTGTAGCACCAGTGGATACATCAACAAGAGCTGGAAATAACTCCAATCCATCAGGTAAATTGCTTTTCACAGAAGGCTCAAAGAGCCTTTCACCTCCACCCGGAAATGATCTGATGTGGCACTTTACCATACAGATTTGATTACTGCGAACAGTGAGTCCTCTTTTTCCAACCTTTATGACTGGACGTTCTGGTTCGTTTTCAGTTGACTTGGCGTGAACAGCAGAAATAAGTGACTTAACATTGCATTTCTGAACTTTAAGAGTTTCTGACAGCAAGTCCACTAAGCTGATATTGTCACTCTTGTCACTGTTTCTCATTATTATCTCTTGAATGACATTAAAGCCCAGCAGTGGAGTGGTTACACTTTGTTGGCTGACAAGCATTGGAACATACAAGGATACAGAGCCATGTTGTGAACTTGTGATCTCGAGTAAAACTTCAATCCACCCTTCGAAAGGAACATCAGTCCCATTTGCTGCAGTGACTTTAAGTGGATGATCAGAAAGCAAACTCTCGAGTGGCTGTATTTTCACATTTGGTAAAGCTGTTTGTACCCATGACTTTTCAACAATGCTCACTTGTGCCCCACTGTCCAATAACATCTGTAGTTTTTCTCCATTTAGCAGACAACTTATCATACATCTACCACCGATTAACTGTGCCACACGCTTTTTGTTTGTTGCGTGTGTTTTCTGGGACGTAGGAGTAGATGTTTCAGGTTTCAGTCTCTCGGTGTGGTGTGACTCTAAGGATGGTCCAGTCACTGGTGGCCCCTCCCCAGCGACCTCTTGGAGTTTCCCGACACACTGCTTCTCTGGAGGCAACCGATAGCTCTGTGCCCCTCTTTTCCACATTGAAAACAATGATTGCAATGTTCATTCTCTTGAGCAATACACTTTTGACACTTTCCTTTGACCTCAGATTTTGGAGCTGGCTGTTTTGGGGCAGTTACGGTGGGACGAGTATTTTCAGTTACTGAATTGACCATTGGAGTTAGGGCCTTTTCTAAACTTTTAGTTAAAGTGGACGCCTGCGCAGTCAACTCTTGTATAGCAGCACGATTAGCTTGGACTTCAGTTTGCATTTTTACAGAACTTTTGTCTTCTTCTACCTGAGCTGCATTTACGTTAGTAGTTTTTGACTTTGGATTTTGTCCCAATCTACTCTGTCTCTCCGCATCTTCACTTACAACTTTTGTTATTAGCTCCAAAATGGAGTCATCTGTGACACTTGGGTCTGAGATGTGAGGTTTAAGGTCTCGTCTCACATATGAGCGTTTATCATTCATACCCAGATACAGCGAATGAAGGAACACACCCTGTACCAACGGGTTATCATAACAAAACCCACTGCTGTTTTTAGACGAAATCAGCACACGCTGTTTTAGACCCATAAGTCTGTACATAAACTGCTGTGGCGTTTCTTTATCATTTTGTTTGGCATTGCTTAGTTCCTGAAATAATTCAGTACTGCTTTTCTCACGTAAGTGTGCCTTTAAGAAACGTTTTAACTGAGCTACAGTAAGGGTATCTTTGGTGACAAGCATGTCTTTAAAAGTACCAGGCTTAATTATCTTTAACACCGTTCTAATAATCTCAGCCTCAGTGAACCCTTCAGAAAGACCTTCATCAATCTGTCTACACAACACATTGTAACTCAAATCAGACTCAAAATCAGAGATTTGACCACCATGAATCTTGTACTCCCTGTGTGGTAACAGTGACTTGAGTTCGGACAGCTTAACTAAACCTGTAACCGGATCAGCAACTACTGATGTTGAGGATGACTTCACCGTGGGAACAGTGAGAGCAGCAGCCCCACTGGTCACAAACGCTTCAGTGACCTCTTCTAGGTCGGGCAAACCTCCAGCATCTTCTCCCTCAACTGACGTGGGCACTTGGAGTCCTCTGATGAGGTCGCGGAAAGCAAGCAGGCGAGACATCCCCTGGTCCTCGAGGCTCTTCATTTGTGAACTTCTCAGAAAGTCAACAATGAAGTCGAAGAGTTCCACTTCGGTCGATTCCGCACCTGGCAAATCTTCTTCCACCTCATCTTTGAACGACTCGACCAGCTTGTAGAGAAGATCTCTGTTGTGGGTACTGGTCAGCTGATGAAGCTCTTGCTGGATTTCCCATCTCAGGTCACGTAGTACAGCCATCTCTGGTTAGTTGGATTCTGTTGCCGTTGTCATCGGCTCAGGAACAGATGATCAGCTTCCCTTGGTTCTTCAATGATTAGTGCCGTCCAGCAGGTGACACTAATCCCGGAACGAGCCCCCAAAATTGTTGCTCCTCTGGGATTTAGAGGGCATACCGGTGTGTGCAAAGTATTCAGCTTGCCTGTGATTAAAGAATAGAGAGAGCACATGCGTTTAGCTGCTTTTTTTTACTTCAGCACAAGAGGATTGTTCTTCCTCTGCGATCAACAACAACAATAATCCAAATACAATATTTATACTAAATGGCCTTAAAAAGAGTCCAAAAGTCCATGTGGCCATAGCTAAATAAGCTATGCTAATCAATATGACAATTACAATTTTACAACTTCTTCAACAGTGACAAAAATAAAATGTATTGTAAACCCTTTATTTCTAATGTATACCTTTTTTTAACTAATTATTCTTACCATGAAATAATCAATATTTATCTTTTCTCTATTTATCTTTTTATTGTACCAACATTTATCTTTTAAACTACAAAATGCTTTAAATGAATTCACTATACTTAATATACTTTTTACTGAGCCAAAGTCCTAAACTACAAAATGGCTGCTCTGTATCTAATACAGTAGTACAATGGAATTACTAGCATTTGGTCATAAACCTTAATATATTCACCTTGATGATAAATAAACCCAGTAAGTCCCAAAGTAATGAAAAACGTTTCATCTATGTCTTAAATAATACTCAAATGGTTCTGTGTATATATAGTTTTTTTCCGCGTTGTAAGTCTCCTACCCTTGACCATTAGCTTAGCAGGTAGCTTAAACACGATCGCTATTATACTAAAAAAACGTACAAAACTTAGTTCCTACTACACTCACACTTGACACTTCTACCATGAACACCTTATGATCTAGATTCTATACCAATACTTTGCTACCTTTGAGTGTTACTAACCTGTGATTAAAGAATAGAGAGAGCACATGCGTTTAGCTGCTTTTTTTTACTTCAGCACAAGAGGATTGTTCTTCCTCTGCTATGCCTCAGCTATTCTCTATCGGTGCGCGACATGCACCATCTAGTGGTCAGGGGTAGGGACTACATGTAACTCAAAAGAGATGTATGAGAGCTCACTGAGATTTTATCTTAAAATAAAATAATTAAATGGCAAAATAAAATTGGTAGGGGTGCCTGTTTTTACATGGCATATTTCCAGGCCTCTACACATGTCCTGAAATTACATGGCTACTTTTATTAGCAGAGCAACAATGCATAGTGCAGATGTGGTCATATGTGAAGCCAAAAGGTAAAGTTCTACAACATCTCTGTAACCTTTTCACAATAAATAGTGAAAACACCATCAGAAAATAAAATGTGTGTCAAATGATGTGGGAGCTATCAAAAAATCCACAAATTTTCCATCAACATAATAATAATAAATCTGAAAACATATCTGTATAGTCTAGTAGAATAATCCTGGGGTAACCAGGGAACATGAATTGAAAGCTGTTAATTTTAGTCTGTAGTCTGTCACTAAGCAACTTGCTGTGATCAGCAGCAACACAACCCGCAGCATCAGTATCCCAACTTGGTGAAACATTAAAAACCCTGTTTAACCGGATATGAATATCTGTCAAATTTACGATCTAAAACTAAATTCAGTGTGATTTCATTTAGCTTCTCATGATGCTGAATCAGAGGTAACACTAGACTATTCCATTGTCTGTTATTTTGACTGAAAGGGTCCAAAAAATCCTGTCATAATCTTTTACATTTTAAAATAATAACATATTCAATAGTATTTAATTTTTTATTTATCTTTATTAATATTAAATCTGATCGAGTTGAACATAGAGTCCACATCGTGCCGTCACACATCAAGCAGTTGAATTCATGTAATTTTGTTCTCCAGAAAGACAAAAAACACTGATTGTGGCCCATGTAACTACATCTAAACAATGAAATTAAACAATTGCACTTAAAATACGAAAAGTTCACCTGCTGTGACCTCAAAGCAGTCTCACAACTTCTTCGGTTTGCATGGATCTGAAATGCACAGAGGTTATTGTAAAAAGGTTTTTATATTCTGAACAGACTTTTGCCTCTGTCTTTTTCCGCACCAGTACAGTGGTTGCCACCACAACTCTTTGGACAATGACTGTTACCACTCCAAAGCCTCTGTAACTCCTCAACATGCTTTCAGCTCACAACAAGATGCCATAAGATGATGCCCAGATGCACTCATGAGTATCTCTTTATTAAATTATTGATTTGTCTGTGAGTCTGCACCAAGTGGTCAGGGTTGTGAATACTAATCTGTCAAAATGACTGACAGCCTTTAGATTTTTCCATTATTGTTCTAAAAATCACTGGTCAAATACGCAAATATTCTTTACGCCACTCCTAGGGGTTGATGTAGATGTTTTGGGAAAATAAAATATTTTATTGTGCTTGTTCTTTAAATCATCGTCTGCAGTTAACTTCATTCTGCTGCAAATCTGAAACTTTAAATCCAAAACCGATCCGCTGTTTCCTGTATTTCCCGGTCCTCCGAGTACTGTGAGCTCTCCTGCGGAGGAGCCAGGTGTCTCAGAAAACGGGACCCGTTGCAGTCAATGAGGAGAAATGTTCAGTGGCGATGAAGCGGCCTGTAGTGATTTTTTGATGTGGTTTGCATTTCAGGGCCGCGGCCACTATAAAAATGGGCACATTTTAATGCTAACTTATGCTAACTAAACTATTGATATAAACAATATCTCTTTTTGAATTATATGGCTATTTCCAAAATCTCAAGATATTACTCAGCAATAGGTGGCAATGTTCCACCTTTATGACCACATCTAACAGACATATTTGAGTTTAAAGAACAAGTGATGTGATAAATGGCTTATTGGTTTAACACACTGCTGTGCTTCACTCTCAAAGCGACACTAGGAGCAGTGGGAACCATAATCTTTCAACAAATAAAAACACATTATTTTGCGTTGTAATTCGTATAGTTTCTGTTGTGCTATTATTAGACAATGCTATATTATAAAATATATGTCCATGTTAACAATTATTTTTACAATGGGGGAAAAAAGTGTCCCCCATTTCCCCCCGGGATCTCCGCCTATGGTTGGCTGCCCAGTGGCGCAGTTGGTAAGGCAAGGCAAGGCAATTTCATTTGTATAGCACACTTTCAACAAGGTGATTCAAGGTGCTTTACATGATTAAAGGTAAAGAGGTAAAATAAAAATAGCAGTAAAACACAGACGAAGCATATAAAGTAAAAACAGCAATAAAGCAAGAGGCATACACAGATACATCAAGGCATTACAGAGCATATAATGTAAAAACAGCAAGAGGCATACACAAAACATGATATATCAAAGCATTACTCAAAGGCAGCTCTATATAGACACGTTTTTAGTTGTGGTTTAAAAGAACTCAGTGTTTTAGTAGCTTTGCAGTTTTCTGGAAGTTTGTTCCAGATTAGAGGAGCATAGAAACTGAAAGCTGCTTCTCCGTGTTTGGTTCCAATTCTAGGGATATTGAGTAGACTGGAATTAGAGGACCTGAGTGTTCTGGTGGGTTGGTATAGTAACAGTAGATCTTCAATATACTTTGGTGCTAAGCCACTCAATAATTTATAAACTAGTTAAAGTATTTTGAAGTCTATTCTTTGAGCTACAGGGAGCCAGTGTATGGACTTTAAAACTGCGGTGATGTGCTCTACTTTCCTGGGTCTAGTGATGACACCTGCAGCAGCGTTCTGGATCAGCTGTCTGATTGACTTTTAAGGCAGACCTGTGATAACGCTGTTGCAGTAATCAATCCGACTAAAGATAAACGCATGAATGAATTTTTCTGGGTTCTGTTGCGACATCAGTCCTTTAATCCTAGAAATGTTCTTCAGGTGATAGAAGGCTGACCTTGTTATTGCCTTTATGTGACCCTGGAGGTTCAGGTCTAAGTCAATTAATACACCTAAATTTTGGGTCTGATCAGTAAATTCTAGCTATATTAACTGAAGCTGTGTGCTGACTATTGATCGTTCCTCTTTGGGTCCAAAAGTAATTACTTCTGTTTTGTTTCTGTTCAGCTGGAGAACGTTATGGCAAATCCATCCATTGATTTGCTCGATGCATTTACTTAGGGTTTGGATGGGTTTAAAGCAAGGGCGTATAATTAGCATGGACGGAAGGGACATGTCCCCACAAATATCCGGCGATTATTGAATTGTCCCCACCAATAATTTGATCTCCTCGAGAAAAGAAAAACAAACCCGATAGAGGTTGATGTTGGAGAAGATTTTCTAATACTTGGTCTGGACTCTAACCAGACCTAAGATCTAGTTACTAATTGACTGACCCTCCTGAGGCCTCTAACCTCTGCTACTTCGCCAACCCGATCCTTGATGTTCTGTCAATCTGTAAGAATAAAATATACAACTCAAGATCTTGGATTCGATGGCATATATCAGGAAAATAGACTGTGTCGAGCACGATCTATGTTCAACTGGTTAGTACTCTGCATAGCCCTTTTATTCAAACAAAGTCAAGCGTTACATCAGCCTGCTGGGAGGGGCAGTCCTTCCTGCTTACAGTCAGATAATCGCATACATACATGAAATCATAACATTGTGATTGGTTCCTGCTCTGTTGCTAGGCTGTCTGTTGTCAATTAGCATGCATAATTTATTCAGTATAAAACTTAAGAGGTGTTTAGAACATATTTGACCTTTGTACTTCCCCATCTTTCTCACCGTTTCCTGACTAGAGCAACTGAAGCATTTCTCGTCCTGTTGCACCATCCTTTTCATCCATTTGTGGTTAGCTATTTCCTGCTGACAGTTTGAAAATACACACTCCTCACTATGCAACTGTTAAAGCTTTCCACGACTTAAGGTCACAATGTTTAAGCTTTAAGTTCAGTTTAACCCTGTCAGAAATACAGTTTAAGCCATCAATTGTCAAAAATATATTTTAAAATCATCAAAAGGAAAAAAGAGAAAGAAAAATACAGATCTGTCAACGTCTCATTCACCTAGAGGTGCAGAAAGAGTTTAATTACGCTCTCTACTGGAGTCTTACCTCCCGTAACATATATGGCCAATGTGATTGGCTGTGCCTTTTCACTGATGTCAGAGTATGTCGACTGACCAATCATAAACCTTAAACAAAGTTGTTTTACACTTTATTAGTTCAAAAGTAAAAAATAAATCTGCATGTATATAAGACCGATCTTTCAACAGGAATTGAGGCAGAAGCTTGTCTGCTGGATCTGTGGTGCATTCAAAGAACGTTCGAAATGCATGGTGAGTTCAAAAACGTAGGACATTTAAAACTTATGACAAAAAACACCTCACTGAAAATAATACAAAAAGCAATAAACTTCTGTTAAATGGTGGTTGGCAAGAAACATTTGATGCATGCTAAATATGCCCTACTTATTTTTTCAAAGTACTAAAAAACAAACAACTATATTCTCTCTATTAATTTTGTCTTCTTGAGATATCTCAGCAAATGTATTTTTTTCAGAACTTTAAACTTTGTTTACAAGGTCTTTGATGTCCAGTTGCAAGTTGATATCTTGCAAATGTTGTACCAGTTTTCTCAACAGTTTACTTTAGGCAAAATAATATAACATGTTCCACAGTCTCTTCTTGAAGACAGAAGTCACATTTCCCTGTAGCATGTTTCCCCTGTTTAAGTAATGCATTGTTTAACCCTATATGACCAAATCCTAATCCAAATATAATTATTTCCTCCTTTCTGGTTCATTCTACTCTACCCACATTGAGATGGATTTGAAGCCGCCGGAAAGCCTGAAATTGACGGGCAACATTGATGAAAATTGGCGTGTTTTCAAGCAAAAGTTCACCATGTATATCATGGCTATGGGACTAGAATCGAAGCCGGACGCGAGAAAGATTGCTCTTCTGCTAAGCTTAGCAGGGCCACAGGCCATAGAAGTGTACAATACGTTGGTGTTTGATCTAGATGCAGACAGGGGCATGTTTGATGATAAATTTGATGCTCACTGCACTCCGAAGAAAAATGAGACATATGAGAGATACATGTTTAGGTGCCGAATGCAGCTTCAGAATGAGACTTTTGACAGTTTTTTGACCGCCCTGCGTTTGAAATCACAGTCGTGCAATTTTGGGACTTTAAGGGACTCGATGATCAGAGACCAGATTGTTTGTGGTGTTTAGGACAAAAAGCTGAGAGAGATGCTTCTCCGTGAGTCCGATTTGACACTGGATATGGCTATTAGAATATGCCAAGCGGGCGAATTGTCCCAGAAGCATCTGAAAACCTTCGGTGAGATGTCGAGTGCCAGTGCCACGTCGTCCATGAGTGAAGGAGCAGCGATTGGCGCAGTGTCATTTCAGAGCAGGAGACGTCGCCCACAGACACGGACTGCACAGGGGACCGAAGAGGAGACGTTCATCTGTAAGTGCTGCGGATCACAGCATAAGCTGAGGCAATGTCCAGCCATTGGTAAAGTATGCTCCAACTGCCACGGAAAGAATCACTTTGCCAAGCAATGTTTCTCAAAAGGGAAGGAAGGCAAGAAAGGCAAAAAAGCGAATTTGGTGGATGATACAGATCTATGTGACCCTTTCTTTGTTGGTCTCGTGAACTGTGAAAATGAGGGAGAAAAAGTCAACAGCATTACCAGTGGTGACAAATGGATCCCTCCTCTTCTGGTTAACGGGACTATAATTACTATGAGGCTGGACACTGGTGCTAAAGCTAATTTAATCAGCATGACTGACATTAAAGAAATGCAGGTAAAGCCACACATTTACAGAAAGAGGTCAGGGTTGAAAGATTACAATGGACAACCCATAGAGTGTTTTGGTACCTGTAAGCTAAATGTAAATGTTAAAGGTAAAGTGCACCATGTAACCTTTTATGTTGTGAATGAGAAATGTGAATCACTGCTGGGTGATGAAAGCTGTGAAGAATTAGGTCTAGTCAAAAGGGTATACTGCATAGAAGCAGACTCGAAGTTTGATACCAATGCTATTGTGCAACAATTTTCTGATGTGTTTAAAGGGTTTGGTACACTGCCTTTCACCTATAAAATCCACCTGAAGGAGGGTGCCCAGCCAGTTGTGCATGCACCCCGTCGAGTCCCGGCGAGGCCCTCAGACAAGAGCTGGACAGAATGACCTCCTTGGGGGTGATCAAAAAGGTTTAAGAGCCTACAGACTGGGTCAACTCCATGGTTGTCGCCAAGAAAAAGAATGAAGATTTGAGACTATGCATGGACCCGAAAGATTTAAATGAGAACATCAAACGTGAGTATTAAATACCCACACGTGAGGAAATAATCATTGAGATGGCAGGAGCTAATTATTTCACTAAACTGGATGCTTCACAAGGTTTCTGGCAGTTACAGTTGGAAGAGAGCAGCACTAAGTACTGTACATTTAACATACCCTTTAGGAGGTACTGTTTCCTTAAACTGCCATTTGGAATCAAATCAGCACCAGAAATATTCCATAGGGCAATGGAACAGATCATTGAAGGCTTAGAGGGAGTCAGAGTCTACATTGATGACATTATTGTATGGGGCTCAACTCTCCAAGAGCACAACCAGAGACTTTACAAAGTGATGGAGCTGATACAAAAGTATGGACTTCAACTAAACAAAGCCAAGTGTGAGTTTGCAGTGCAGGACATTCTCTTTCTTGGGGACAAACTCACAACTCAAGGTGTAAAACCGGATCAAGACAAAATAAGCGATACTAAACAGGCCAAGACCAACAGATAAAACAGGTCTGTTGCGCATATTGGGAATGGTGAACTTTATAGGCAAATTTATTCCCAAGCTTACCACTAAGACATCCTGCATTCGTTAACTTTTACATGACAGTGACTTCAAATGGGAAACCAAACATGAGCAAGAGTGGCACAGACTAAAGCAGACCCTTACCGCGGCACCAGTTCTAGCCTATTATGACCACAACAAAAACCTCAAAGTGTCAACTGACGCATCCAAAGATGGTATTGGAGCAGTGCTTCTGCAAGCTGAGGGACAGCACTGGAAACCAGTAGCATATGCGTCAAGGTCCATGACAAAATCGGAATGCAAGTACAGAGTTTGGGTGTGGCCGACGGTTTGGAGAAGTTTCACAGTTATGTCTATGGACTGCTGTCCTTCACTGTGGAAACTGACCACCGCCCACTAGTGTCCATTATCAAAAAGAATTTAAATAAAATGTCACCGCGTATTCAGCACTTAATGATGAAAATGCAAAGATATGATTTTGAGCTCATTTATACACCTGGAAAACACCTACTTCTCGCGGATGCCTTATCCAGAGCACCTGCTGGAAGCTGTGTGAGTACGACAGATGAGGATATTGACAGTCATATAAAGATGGTGTATAGGGCTCTGCCAGTATCTGACACAAAGTCAAGACAAATAGCTGAGGCTACATCACAGGACGCAGAGCTGCAGCGTGTCATTCAGAACATGGATAAAGGATGGCCTGTGGGCTCGTGCCCTCACTACTACCATGTTCATGAAGATCTTAGTTATATTGATGAACTATTACTGAAGAATGGACGAATAGTCATTCCAGTGGCTCTGAGGCCAGATCTGTGCAGCAGGATACATGAGGGGCATCTTGGAATTGAAAAATTTAAAAGGAAAGCGAGAGAGTCTGTATATTGGCCCGGACTAAACAAAGATATTGAGACATATGTGAGTAAATGTGAAACGTGCCAAAAACACAGAAGTAAACAAACCAAAGACCCTATGGTGATACTAGAAATGCTTACATCCCCTTGTCACAAAGTAGGGATGGACTTATTTCATCATAAAGGCAAAGACTATCTTGTAGTAATAGATTATTTCTCCAACTTTCCAGAAATGGCTCTATTCACAAACACATCATCAGCGTGTGTAATCAGTCACACTAAATCCATATTTGCCAGGCATGGCATTCCACACATCGTAATGAGTGACAACGGACCATATTTCAGTAGCAAGGAATGGCAAAAGTTTGCTCAGCAGTACGAGTTTCGACATGTTACGTCAAGTCCACATTATGCACAGTCAAATGGACAAGCAGAAAAAGGTGTCCGCATTTTAAAGCACCTACTCAAGAAAGCAGCAGACAGCAACTCCGATCCATACTTAGCACGGCTGAGTTACCGTGCTTCTCCACTTCAATGCGGACTGTCACCTGCAGAGCTCCTGATGAACAGAAAGATGCGCACAACACTTCCCAGTTACCCAAATGTGACTGCACACAGGAAACATGCAAAACTGAAGAACATACTAAATAAACAGAAAATGAGATAAAAGACATTCTATGATATTTCAGCCAAGCCACTGCCTCCTCTGACAAACAGTGACCCAGTCAGGATAGAAGAAACTGATGGATGGAACACAAAAGGAATTGTGTTACAGGAAGTTGCTCCAAGATCATTTGCAGTTAGAACAGTTAGAAGAGGATGGGCAGGTTCTCAGGCGCAATCGGCGCAGTCTCCTGAAGACTCCACAGTCATCCATTGAGCCCAATAATGCTAATTTAGAAAAACTTGCGACCACTCCCTGTGGACTGCAATGCAAACATTCCTCCAGACAAACATGAACTAAGAAGGTCCAGACGGGAAATAAAGAAACCTGACAGACTGGACTTGTAGAAGTAAAAAAAAAAAAAAGTTTCTGGAATAAATGTTGATCTACAGAATTGTATTCATGAGTATGTTGGCTCAAAGTATACATTGTTCATAATGTTAGTCCAAGCATGTAAAAGAAAAAAAATGCATTGTTATCTTGTGATATTACCATGTTGAAATGTTCATCTCAAAGAAAACGGGATGTTATGATCAGTAGTTATTACAGTGTGCTACCACAAGGTGTCACTGTTGAATACGGTGATGATGATGTCTAGGCAGAATGACCACAGAAGAAAAAGATATACATGTGTTCAGAGTGAGCTGTATGGCTACCTAGACTGCATTAAAATAAAAGTTATCTTGTTCAACTGTCAGCCTCCTACATGATTGCCAACATGAACACAACAACGTGATGGCATCATCATTATGCAAATTAGCGTATGACGTCATCTAGTGACATCTAGCAACTTTCTGGGGCAACTTCAGCTACTTTCTGTTGGAGACAGTTAGCAACACTGATTAAGATGATTTTTTAACCCGACCCTTTACCCACAGTTATCTCCAGATTTAATTCTGATCCAACCCACCTGTTGATTTAAAACCGCCATCGTGTCCGCCGCAGCCAGGTGCTCCAGTCCCTCCGTAACTCTCCATTGTGCTGTTAGCTGAGCTCTCAGATAGCAATGCTTTGAATATGTGTCCAGGTCTGAGATTATAATCAGTTCTCCAGTCATTCCAATAATATATCATGATGAACAGTGTCAAAAGTGTCCAACAGAACCAGCACTGTGGTTGTACCACAGTCTGTATTTATGCGGCTGTCATTCAAAACTTTGACGAGGTCAGTCTCGGTGCTGTGGTGAGCACGGAAACCAGACTGAAAAACATCAAAGCGGTTGGTCATTTTTAGGAAGCTATTTAACTGCTGAAACACAGCTTTTTCAATAATTTTACTGATGAATGGAAGATTAGAGATAGACCTATAGATCTGCAATAACGTGTTGTCCAGATTATTCTTTTTTAGCAGTGGTTTAATAGCTGCTCTTTTTAAAGCATGGGGGACGAAACCTGACAGGAGGGATGAGTTAACTATTTGAATCAGATCAGACCCAATGATAGGGAAATATTTCTTAAGGAAAGCTGTGGGTAGGATATCAAGACAGCAAGATGAGAAGCTTAATTGGTTAATGATTTATTCTAGGTTTTTTGGGGTTTAATTCATGTAATTCTGACATTTTTTATACATTGGTGTTAGCTGGGTATAACATTGGTAGTCGGCTCGGTGCTGCGACACTCCCTTTTTTCACTATGTAACAGTGGAACGCTTGTCCACGGAGACTTCTTTCTACTTGAGACTACTTTCACTTTAGTCAAAGCAATGGAATTAATGATGTCTAAGATTTTCATGAGGAAATTATCTACCAGCTTCTTTACTGAGTTGGAGTTGGTAGATGAGGGGGATGTGGTTGAAGGGTAAATACTTTTAAAGGTTTCAATTGAACTGTCCCCGAGTAAACACTTTTTACAGTTATCTCACTGTGGCTAGATATTTTAGCAGAGATGGTACTTTCAACAAAAACACAGAAATGCAATATCAATTACACAGATGTCAGATATATTTAAGCCTTTGCAGATAATTAAGTCAGAGTGTGTCCTCTATTGTGTGTTGGTTGTTTGACATGCTGGGTCAAGCCGAAGTTGTGAAGAGTGTCCCTTAATGTTTTAGCTAGTCTATCCTGGGGGTTGTCAGTATAGATGTTGAAGTCCCCTACAATGATTAATTGGTCATAATCGATACATTTTAAGGAAAGAAGGTCGCTGAAATCATTACAAAGTTAGAGTTAATACAGGTTTATATAAACTCAGAAATAGAGTTTTTTAAGGCTCATTTATCTGGGTGGCTAGGTATTCAAAAGAGTCAAATATGCCCAGGAATACCTTTTTAAAGTTCATTGAGTTGTGAAAAAATGTGGATACGCCTCCACCTCGTCTGTTTTTCTCGCTCTCACTTAAGAAATTGTAATTTGGAGGAGTAGATTCTATTAATAAAGATGTTTCATTATTTATATCTAGCTAGGTTTCAGATACAAAAGGGCATGTATTTTATGTTCAGTGATGAATTCATTAATTAGGAGTGACTTTCCTGATAAAGACCTAATATTTAATCAAGGTAACTGAAGTGATTTGATAATTGGTATCTGAACCTTCTGACAGGTGATCAACTTGAGGTTTGTTTAATTTTAAGTGCATTTGACTTTAATTTTTTGTATTCTCTTGCTAGTAATGACTTGAATGATTTTTTCGGAGTGGCCGGACAACTTCTGGAAGTCGGGTTACTGTTCGGTTCCCTTTCACATCAGATGTCCATTATTACCAGTTCTGGCATGGGCAGAGTACATCCAGTGTTAGTCCCAAAGGCCCGATGTAGTCCAAATTCCGGTGTTAGTTGTGATCCAATTCTAATTTGTGCTTTCAGTCTGTCTGAGAAATCTCTAAACGGAGAGTCATTAGGTGTCTACGAGTCTGATGATATTGGGATACTTGCAGAACACTACTGGAAATGTTTGTTCTCTGTCAGTCCTTGCAGCTGTCTGGGCGGATGATGTAATCTTCACTTTTTGTGTGTGGTGAAATGTTTCTTCTCTGATAGTGTCCAGAGGCTTGCTTCAAGGTCAAGTCTTGGGTGCGTTATCAAGTGTTTGTTCAGATAACAGAAAATATTTGAGGTCAACAGTCTCAGTCCAGCTCTACTAAGATAACGTTGGTTTACCATAAACAAGTGCTATGCACATCCAAATATTTTAAAGTTATTAATGAATGGGATTGATTTTTCAAAAAAATTTCTCTTCAACCATTTATGGAGCATGCAAAGTCTACTGTACCTTTCATCATTTCCTTCAGGGACTGGTCCTCTGATAAAGATGTTTATGTTAAGTCCACCAAGTCTCTGTAGCAGATCAGAAAAGTCTGTTTTGAGATCTTCAGATAGTTTTTTGGCTACAACATTTGGACCTGTGTCGATAGCAAGCTTTTCCAGGTTAGGGTGTTGTTTTAAAATTGTTTGGATTTTTTCTGATATTTCTCTCACTGTATTTTGGGACAGCTGATAACGCTAGTGTTCTGGCTACAAAAGTCTTCAATACCATTAATTGATCCATCATGTATAATGAGAACTTTTGCTGGTGGGGGTTCTTACTTTCTTATGTGTCCGCTTCATGTGGATGGATTTCTCCTGGTGGCCTTGAGTGGTCCCAGGGGCTGTGTTGTCTTTCGGGGAACTGCGGGCTGCGAACCTGTTTCTCAGCGGCAGGGGGAGTGATATCTCTTGCCTTGGGTTGCGGGTTCTTTTGTTTCTTCTTCCTCGGAGCAGAAAAAGCAGGTGTCAATTCATTGCGTTTTAAAGCCAGCCAGTCTTCGTCGAACTGGGAATGGAGTGTTCTACCCGTTAAATGGCTTTTGACTGGAGGAGTCAAATGTTCTGTGACTTCTGTGCGAGACTGTTGGACCGAGATAACACAGAATTAATCTGAAGATGGTGTAACTTCGTCTCGATTGTTTCAATTCTCTGGAGCAGTTTCTCAAAGTCCTCAGCTGAGCAAAACGCAGTTTTGGTAATCCACAGTCCTTCAGAAAGTAATCCAAAAAAGAGATCCGGTCTAATACAGTGGAAACAGAGGCTGGGTGTATAAAGACCTAAGAAAAAAACTAAGAAAAGCTAAGAAATGAAAAAAAGAAGAGAATAAGGCTAGAGGTCAGGAGAGGTTGGGAGAGGCTGCTCCTCCTTCAGCAGCCAGAGTAGCACTGTTGTCTTGCAACAAAGAAGGTCCTGGGTTTGATTCCCAGCATGGGGTCTTTCAGCATGGAGTTCGCATGTTCTCCCTGTGCAAGCATGGGTCCTCCAGCTTTCTCCCATAGTCCAAAATCATGACTGTTAGGTTACTTGGTCTTTCTGAATTGCCCTTAGGTATGAGTGAGTGTATGCATGGTTGTGTGTCTCTGTGTTGCCTTGTGATGGATGGATGGATGGATGGATGGATGGATGGATGGATGGATGGATGGATGGATGGATGGATGGATGGATGGATGGATGGATGGATGGATGGATGGATGGATGGATGGATTGATGGATGGATGGATGGATGGATGGATGGACGGATGGATGGATACAAAAAACGGTTAGAAGTTCTCCTTGACAAGGGAGTGGCGAGCCAGACAAGAACATATCATCTCTTTTCCCAAAGGTGATGAATGAGATCAACTGAACATCAAAGAGGAATCAGCACTTGCAGGATTCAGCATTGTGGTAGGACTGACTTTTAAGAGTTCTCTTGACGTGACTTGAATTAAAATGACGGTATTGTGAACAAACACGCATGGAAATAAAGTGAACTCTAAGGACAAGCCTAAACTTTTGGAAGGACAGGGAAAAAATACAGGAATTTGATGGACTCAATTTTGTTTTCTCTGAGCCAGTGGCAGAGTTGGTTGTTCAGTTTACGGATTGTTAATTGCTCATACAATTCACTGAGTAATACCCAAGCGTTCTACATAGAAAACATTTCAATTCATTGGTAAACCCTTTTATTTTTTTCGCCAAACAATATATTCTAAACTAAAAAGTATTTTGGGCTCCTTTTTTGTTTGCGTTGTAAATAATATTTTCTCTTTAACTGCAACCTAGACACTGACCCAACATAGAGTCACCTTTTAACCTTTATCTGGGTTACAATTAGGATGCTCAAGAACAACCAAGGAACTACCAAATTTATCATAAACGGAAAGATGCTGGAACACCCATCCATCCATCCATCCATTTTCTTCCGCTTATCCGGGGTCGGGTCGCTGGGGCAGCAGCCTAAGCAAAGAGACCCAGACTTCCCTCTCCCCAGCCACTTGTTCCAGCTCCTTGGGAGGAACCCCAAGGCGCTCCCAGGCCAGCCGAGAAACATAGTCCCTCCAGCGTGTCCTGGGCCTTCCCCTGGGCCTCCTCCCGGTGAGACATGCCTGAAACACATCACCAGGGAGGCGTCCAGGAGGCATCCTGACCAGATACCCGAGCCACCTCAACTGACTCCTCTCGATGTGGAGAAGCAGCGGCTCTACTCTGAGCCCCCTCCGGATGACTGAGCTTCTCATCCTATCTCTAAGGGAGAGCCCAGACACTCTGTGGAGGAAACTCATTTCACCCGCTTGTATCCGTGATCTCGTTCTTTCGGTCACCACCCAGAGTTCGTGACCATAGATGAGGGTAGAAACGTAGATCGACCAGTAAATCGAGAGCTTCGCCTTTCGGCTCAGCTCTCTCTTCACCACGACAGACCGGTAAAGCGCCCGCATAACTGCAGACGCCCCACCAATCCGTCTATCGATCTCCCGCTCCATTTTTCCCTCATTCGTGAACAAGACCCCCAGATACTTAAACTCCTCCACTTGGGGAAGGACCCTATCCCCGACCTGGAGAAGGCACCCCACCCTTTTCCGGCTCAAGACCATGGCCTTGGATTTGGAGGTGCTGATTCTCATCCCAGCCGCTTCACACTCGGCTGCAAACCGCTCCAGCAAAAGCTGTAGATCACATTCAGATGAAGCCAACAGGACCACGTCATCTGCAGAAAGCAGAGAGCCGATCCTGAGGCCACCAAAACGGATCCCCTCAACGCCTTGGCTGCGCCTAGAGATCCTGTCCACAAAAGTTAGGAACAGGATCGGTGACAAAGGGCAACCTTGGCGGAGTCCAACTCTCACTGGAAACAAGCCCGACTCACTGCCAGGAATGCAAACCAAACTCTGGCACCGGTCATACAGGGACCTAACAGCCCGTATCAAGGGGCCTGGTACCCCATACTCCCAGAGCAGCCCCCACAGGGCCCCCCGAGGGACACGGTCGAACGCCTTCTCCAAGTCCACAAAACACATGTAGACCGATTGGGCGAACTCCCACGCACCCTCCAGGACCCTGCTGAGGGTGTAGAGCTGGTCCAGTGTTCCACGGCCAGGACGAAAACCGCATTGTTCCTCCTGGATCCGAGGTTCGACTATCCGTCCGACCCTCCTCTCCAGAACCCCTGAATAGACCTTACCAGGGAGGCTCAGAAGTGGGATCCCCCTGTACTTGGAACACACCCTGTGGTCCCCCTTTTTAAACAGGGGGACCACCACCCCGGTCTGCCAATCCAAGGGAACTGCCCCCGATGTCCACGCAATATAGCAGAGCCGCGTTAACCAACACAGCCCCACAACATCCAGAGCCTTGGGGAACTCCGGTCGAATCTCATCCACCCCCGGAGCCCTGCCACTGAGGAGCTTTTTAACAACCTCAGTGACCTCAGCACCAGAGATTGGAGAGACCAACCCCAAGTACCCAAACCCTGCTTCCAGATTGGAAGGCGTGCTGGTGGGATTGAGGAGGTCTTCGAAGTATTCCATCCACCGACCCAAAACGTCCCGCGTCGAGGTCAGCAGCACACCATCCCCACTGTAAACAGTGTTGGTGGCAGACCGCTTTCCCCCCCTGAGACGCCGGATGGTGGACCAGAATCTCTTCGAAGCCATATGGAAGTCGTTTTCCATGGCCTCTCCAAACTCCTCCCACGCCCGAGTTTTTGCCTCAGCAACCATCTGAGCCGCATCCCGCTTGGCCTGTCAGTACCTATCAGCTGCTTCAGGGGCTGGAACACCAGTAAATAAATTATGTTTTGCATCATCGTGGACCGATAGGTTTGGACCAAAACGACGAAGAAAATGCTCCAAAACCTAGGAGCACAGCTAAAATTTGCATCTAATCACAATTATAAGCCAAATGCCCTCTAAAACAATGCTTTTCATCAGAGGAGGCAAAGTTTAAGGTTTTTTGGCCACAATGACAAGCAGAAGAGTCAAAGTGTCCATAACTAAGAACATTCTTCTAACTGTTAAGCATGGGGGTGGTAGCATCATGCTGTGGGTCTGTTTCTCTGCCAGTTTCACAGTTAACAAAGTACTAGAGCAGCCAAATTTATCAACTTCACCACAAACCAATTAATTACATAGTTTAAAATATGAAGCCGCTCAGCCTTTCCATTAAAACAATAACAACTAGCTGGTTATAAAAAAGGCTCTGACCTTAACCCAGAAAAATGTCTGAACTAGATCGGTACCAAGAACCCAACCTAATAAAAGGAGCTCTACCATTTTCTGAGCTATGTCCTTTTCATAGTTTAAACAGACAACTGAGCGACAGCCGCCCCTTCTTCTGTGGCTTTTGATACGTACACAGTATAAATACAATGTATTCCTACCTCCTTCCTTTTCATATCCAATGTTGGGAAAAGGTGAGTCATCCAGAGCAATCCAGTGATTTAATTGTCTTTTTTTTTAAGTGTACATTTGTGAAATGACTTAACTTATATTTAAGTTGATGTTGAGCCACAGACCTTCCCCTGTGTTTTGAAATGTCAATGTAAAGATATGCCTCCCCTGTAGTTTGGACTGGACAGCTTGCTAGCAGCACATGTGGATTTCATTTTCATTCTCTGAAACAAGTATGGTGTGTATTGTGAGTAGCCTTTTCATATCTGATATTGGAAAGATTTTGGGTTGGACAGCTTTCTAGCTGCACATGTTGATTTTATTTTCATTCTGTGAAACTGATTAAACGGAGACTCTCTCCAAAAGTTTCCACTATGTCCCGTGGCTGCTTAACGCACCAAACAGCAAATAAATAACACAACGCAGAAATGTAATGGTCACATTAGGGGTGTGCCGATTCATCATATATCGATTAATTGGGATATGAAATGTGCAAAATCGATAGCAATATAAAAGTGTTGAAAAATCGATTATTTTTCATTACAATTAAATGAGAAAAACATAAAAGTCCGACCTGCCGCATGGACATTTATAGGGGACAGCAACATCTTCTTTTCCCTAGACATGTCCACTTTTTCGGTGCTGTCCTCGCCCTCCCCAAGCGCAGAGCACGGCAGCTCATGTTTACCAGACGTCAGCAAAGTGTAACTTTAGGTATGAAAGACGAAGGAAATTTCCTTCATTCCATCCCGGTCGTCACAAATGTGTGGCGGAGAGCACCGTACTCATAGCTGGCAAATTTGTTTGTGTGTATGACAGGTGGCAAACATCCCATTGGTCAAACTGACGCAAAAACTATGAAAACGCTGTACAAAGTGAGAGTTCTGTATTAAATTCACAGCGGAAAAAAGCAAAGACTGGAGTTTACACTTTAAGTGTCTTTGGAAGAATGTTGCTATATATTTTTCTATTACTTTGAATAAAAAAATACTTATTTTCTCAGAATATAATTTTAAATTTTTAAATAATTTTTGCCCAGTACACCTTAAAAAGGGAGTTATTATTGTTATAGGTTTGTTTTCTGATAAAGAACATTAATTATTTCTATTTTTTTAATGTAATTTCTGTAATGATTGACATGTAAAAGCTGATCTGAAGTTTATTAAATTATTCATTCCAACCACATAAATCGGGAACACATTAAATGTGTAAGTCAAAAGTCTTTTTTAAGTAAAGAGAGCATGATTGTGTTTAAGGATTGGACCATGTGTCCTCTTTTATCGAAATCAAAATAGGGTCACCCTATATTATATTTAAATTGCCAACACACATTTCCTTTAGCTTTCATTGAAAATATGACCTAGATTTGATTATGAAGCATATATTGGACATGTGTTGGTTTGATTTGTGGTTTCAAATAAATAAAAGACAGGACATCAATTGGTTTGGATACTTCAATTAATGGCAACTGAATGGATTTAAGATTAGAAATTAGCCATGGAAGGAATAAAAAAAAATCTAAATGGGGTAAAAATATGCAGCAAAAATAATCATTTTATAATCGAATTGTAGCACTCGAATCATAATAGAATCGAAATCGTGAGGGACCCAAGAAGGCACACCCCTAAAATGTATGTATAACAAAAAGAACTAGAATTACCTTAATTTAAAGGTATTGTCGAATAGGTCCTACATCTCCTAATGACAATAGGTGTAAAATTTTAAAATATTAAAATAAAAAAAGGTCAATTACTTATCTAGTTCTGTCTGGCTGAAATACTAAATGCCACTCTCTTTGCAATCTTCTTTGATGGTCCTTGTGAGGTTGTTCTAATCCATTCAAACATAAAATGTAAACAATTAATGCAGTGCAATTGGACAAAACCACACTGACAGAATAGTAATATGTAATTTATGCATTGTGGATAACACTGGAAAGCAACAGTATGTAGGGTAGACTGCACATGACATTTCAGACCTAATAACTCCCAGCATGGTGCTCGAATAGTTCAGTACAGCAGCACAGTGTCATTAGTCAGTGATGGGGTACAACCAGCTCCTCCAAAAAGGAGTTCAGCAATCTTTGTGTTGCTTAGCAATGTAACGTGCACAGAAAATAGAAGGAGCAGACTCATTCGAGGGCAGCACCACCTGTGGTTTTTACGCAATTTACACATCAGTGTGTTGTCTGGCACTACAATGTTTACTTTATCTCTAAGAGGTATGAACCATTTTGAGACATGTATGCCGCTTTATGCTCATTTGATTGGGTTTGTCTTGGTTTTTGGACATTTTATAACCAAGCGCTTTTGGGCAAAACTAAATGCAATCTTCATAAAATGTATTTGGAGGGAATTTTGGTTCATAGTACAGTTTCCTCCCAGTGTGGGTCAGACTCCGCCTGGACTGTGTCTTTTCTGTTTGTGGTGTACATGGATGGCATCTGAGGGTTCAATCACAGAGAAGAGAGTGTTTTGTTTTGGGAATCTCATTTTCTTGTCTTTGCTTTGTGCAAGTGACATGGTTCTGTGGGTGCTGTCAAGCCATGACCTTCAGCAGGCCCATTGTTTTAAACCAGAAAAAGGTGGCAAGTCAGTGTGTCTTAAATTGAATATTTCTAGTACCTTAGTATTTTGATCATGTGTGATGGTAAGACAGAGCATAGATTTAACTCAGGCTCCCAGTAATGTAAGTGGTAAGGGGTAAGCTGTTTAAATAACCGCCCTCACTTACAGTCAAACATAAATCGTTATCAAACAAATTAGGCCTTGGATGCAAAAGTGGCTCCTTCCTCAGGAGGGCCAGACTCAGTCTTGGAGATAGGACAAGATTCTTATAGTGTAGCTGCTTCTCCTCCCCATCTAGAGTCAGTTGAGGTGGTTCAGGCACCTGACCAGTATGCCTCTTGAATACCTCTGTTCTATAGATTTTCTTAACACTTCTGAACATGATGAAACCCAGGGGAGACCAACAACCCACAGTAGGTGCTAATTCACTAGTACCTAAAGCCTGTTTCAAAAGACGCACCGTGAAAGGGATAGGATTCATTTTTCATAAACGAACTGAACCGACTGCATTTCCCAGCATTCCTAGTGCTCCCCCCAACGCATTAAGTGGCAACACTTAATTTCCCTCTGGGATCAAAAAAGTATTTTTGAATTTGAATTTGAATTGAATTTGAATTTGAATTCCCATTGGTCAGTGGCCAATGATGGCACTCACAGAGTTTATTTAGCTGATGCAGCCATGTTAAACCCAGCCTTTCCTACTCTGAACTCGGAGGTGAAGGGAGGTGCAGATCGCGAGCAAAAAAAACATTTTTGTTCTAACCTGCTGGACCAGGAAAGAACCCTCCTTTAAATATTTGAAGTACCTGCTCTACAGCCAAGGCTCCTGTGTGAGCATCCAGGTGAAGCTTCCTGGGAGCAGAACTGTACCAAGACAGTTCTTTAAGAAGATGGACCGGCTATTCTACGACGTCGATTCACCGCCTGGGCAGTCTGCAACAGAACCGCATTGACGAAGGACCTCGCCATGTGTACTGCTTGACATAATTTTTCTCCCCTTTTTCTTCTTTGTTTTGGCGTGGACTGGTGTGATCACTTAGGGACTGACAAGTTGTCTCAAAGTAGGGTAAAAGCTTCTCATTTTATTTCTACAATTATGTGTCTGGGTGGAGATACAGTAAGGAACGTAAGAATTTGAACACTCTGCGATTTTACAAGTTCTCCCACTGAAATTTAAATTGTAAGTGCATTTCCACTGTGAGACACAGCATTTTTATTAAAATTGAGGAAATCACTTTGTTTGCCATGTTCCTCACTGTACAAGTCAGAATGAATTTAGAAATCATTCCTTGTTGGTTTGATGTGTTGTGAACTCCAAAAGTACTGTTTGCTCACTAGCATCGTTGCACGCTGGTCTGTGAGCTGTTTTATTTGCTGAGTGCTTTGAAACTGGTTATATCCTGAAGGGCTCCACTGTTTTATTTATCTATCTCTCTACCTCTCCATTCGTCCCCCACACTCTTCCCCATGTTATTATATTTTGCGCACCATTTCGGGTTTGGTCCAGCAGCCCCACGCCTACAGCGGGACAGTGTGGCTTCATCCCTCACACGACTTCCATTGTTAGCCAAAGCTAACTCCATATTCTTTGCCCCAGACGGTCCTTTCTTAGCGCCTTTGCTCTGCCCACGTGGAAAAGCCAGTTGATAAGCGCCCGAACCCCATTTGCCAACTCACAAGTGTGCAGCAAGCACACACACATGCACACACCCACCCACACTCACACACACACACACACACACACACACCTACAAACACAACCCCCCCTTTCGTTTATGATATAAACAGTGTTTTGAAGCTTATTGTGTGTTCCATTTGCATATAATCCATTTTCTAAGATTGATAATTTAGTTTGCATGCTGTAGAATAGATGGGATTTATTGATGAGATGCATTGGCTGTAAGGTTGATCTATTTTCTTAATAAACCCCATATCTTAACCAGAAGCTTTCTGTGCTTTGTCCGGTGTGTGTATGCAGTTACTGTTCCATGACATTTAAACACACATCTTTCAGAGGAGACTGGGTGTCTGGTTTCATGACTTGCTCCTCCCTAAAGAGCTGGTGCCTTGAACTGTTATTAATTAGATTAAAATGTGAACTTCATCAATAATTATATTAATATTAAATCATTTATCATAATTATTGATGGTTATGTAAACCACACATTAATCGCACTCACTGTGTCACAACAGCGGCGTATCAGGGTAATACTGCTGCCACGCTGTGTCCTTTGAATGTGCCGTGGTGGCATGGCGAGGCGAGAACATTGCACAATTCATGCCGCCAAGCTTTATGACTCAGTGCATTTAGTCCTAAACAGGGTACCACGACTTGCTGAACTTCAAAGAAAGCTTCGGATTCTTAAGAAAGAATATTTTAATAACTTTTAATGTGGCATGTTATTGGTGCCATTTTAGCCGTGCCATTTGGATGGTAGGATTTGGTATAGGAAGCCATCCATCCCACCTTGTTTTAAGGCTGCTGGTGATTGTGGTTTGGAAGTATGGTATTTTCTTCGCACATTTCATGCCTCTTAGTAATAATTGATTTATTTTTTCAAACCGTTAAATCTGCAAAGTCATCAAACCAACACAGACCAAAATCTTTTAGGGATGATAACGACACCTTACTGAATGAATGCCACAAATATGACTAATGTAAGACATTACACAGATAAGTATAAAAAATGAATGGATGGATAAAAACAGTTTTCAAGAAGCCATTTTACTTCACATTTTCAAACCTTTGTTAGCATACACTTTTTCAGAGGCAGACAACATATTTACATTGCTGCTGCATCACAATTTTCATTCATTTTATCCATCCCTTATTTTTCTATAAGAAACATTACTTACCTTACAATTACTTACCTTACAATTAAACCAAACCACCAACCAGAGTGGGACCTTATGCTGAGAAATCAGAGATAATTTTTGGTATTGAAATGTTTACAAATACTAGTGATCCTTGAAAGAAGAAGTATCCAGATCTAAGAGATTAGACTATTTCTCAACTATAATGAAGCTCACATTACTACCACTACAGTCCGCCTCAAACAACCCCCATTTAAAATAAGATATAAAACCAAGATAAATATGAGCAACTTCACCCTGATTAGACTTTTTCTTCAGCCAGAATACCCATGTAATGTCCTTATTTCCTCCCTTTAGATCTGCAAATATTTCTTGTTAAATAGGTGTCAGTCTGAATAAAAAAGGTATTACTCATGTGGGTCTACAATCTTTTTTTTATTGATGGTACTCTTATGCGAAATTAATGTTGAAAAGGGAGCAAAAACTTACACTATGCAGAGAAAGCTCAGACTGTAGATTGCCTGTTATTACTTCAGAGCTCATTGCAGAAATTTCCAGTGCTCAATAAATCAAGCCCAATACATTTTCACTCCCACAGTGTGCTCAAACCACATGCTGAGTAGTTGTTTGGAAAACGGGTCATTGCCTTGATCATGAAAGCTTGTCCATGCTGTAATAGACCGTGATGAATTAAACTCACTTTAACAGCTTTCAGGGCATCATCTGCGTTTTGGTGACATTCTCAAAGTGGCTTCTGCCTTCTAATTCAGCTAAGCTGAGCTAAGAAAAGGTTCATTAATTTGTATTTTCAGTTATTAGATCAGATTTCTTTTGCCTAACTGGCTGAGCAGAAAAAAAAGATGAGATGTGATGGCTAACCGCAATATTTTCAACTCACAAAACACGAAAATATAAGCAGATAGAATTGTGCTGGAAGATTTCTGCAACTGGATAGCAGACATCAAAGGCATCTTTAGATTCTTAAAATACTTGTCCAGGCAGCAAATACTTGCATGTTCATACAGCAGTTGTGTTAATCTCAAATTATCTAAAACAAAATCAATATAAGACGAGTTGTGAAGGTAATTTGAATGAACCAGCTTTTACAAAATAATTCAGCACTAGAAAAGCACTAAGAGAGAGCAGACCTCCACCACGGCAGGTCAGACCACCTACCCCTCCACTGAACCGGATCACCCCCGAATTCTAATCACTCTTTCCTGGTCCTATTGCAAACATTTCCTGAAAATGTCATCAAACTCCACTCTTAACTGTTTGAGTTATGTTGCTAACTAATGATGTGGAAAAGTTATTTCTGGATCTAAAGTCTATGATCTTGATTGAATAATTTTATCATTGTTATTATCAGGGTGAAGGAAGAGGCCTTTTACCTACTCTTATCTAACAGTTGACTCCTCGACAGTGAGGAGTGTTTTTGTTAACCTTGCAATGAAGACATAACATCAGGGGACTTAAGGCAGAAGCTGCTTGGAGAGATGGCAGACATGATCTGGGTGCGAGAGAGTTTGAGCGTTGGCCCTGACGGGCTCATGTTTAAGACTGGCCGTAATAAAATATGGAAAACGCTGATGCATACTCCAGCCTTATTCCTATGAAAGGAAGAAGAGACATTTCTTACCATAACACTAACTAGCAAAAACAAAACCTGTAAAACACATAACAAAAAGAGACCGACAGGCTGGACAACTGTCCCCTTAAACATGTAATTGTATTAATAAAGACAGATCATTCTGCTGCTTCTCTTACAAAACAACAAAAACAAAACTTTATTTATTCTCTATCCATTATCTATATATTATCTATACTGTCCAGCTTCTACAGGGTTGCGGGGGGCTGGTGCCTATAACCAGCAATCATTGGCCGAGGCGGGGTACACCCAGGACATCCATCGCAGTTATTTATCCACTATTATCCACTTAATGCCATGTCAACAGTTACCATCACAGTGCATGCTTGTCCATGTCTTTGTGTCTTGTGTCTTGGCAGGGCGTAAATAGACTGGGTGCCAGACATCTACCATCCACAGTTTGATAAAAAGATATGTTCAAATAACTTTTTTTACAGCTCCTAAATATCCATCCATCCAGCTATTATCTATCCCGTCTATCCTATGCAGGGTTGTGGGAGGGCTGGTGCCCATCTCCAGCAAGGCAGGGTACAACCTGGACAGGTTGCCAGTCTTTTGTAGGGTAACACAAAGACACACAGGACAAACAACCATGAACAGACTCACTTATAGTTAAGGGAAATTTAGAAAGACCGGCTCCTAAATATTTTAGAAAAAAATCTTTAAATCTAGCCAGGGCCCTTTATGGTTATCTGTACTGTGCATCTTTGTGTTACCCTGTGATTAACTAGCAACTTGCCCCGAGTGTCCTCTGCCTCTCCCCGAATGACCGCTGGAGATAGGAACCAATACCACCAATCCTGTGACCCAGCAAGAATAAGCAGATATAGAAAATGGATGGATGGGGCTGAAGCCTTGCACACTGTCTTCTTGCCAATGATAACATTCTTAAAGCACGTCTGCCATGCTAAACTTACAATATATCGTATATACGTGTTTTCTCAAACTTCATAATATAAAGAAAGAAGACAGTTCTGTTCATGGATTGATGCTGACTGGGTTTCTTGAATTTAAATTAATCTTTTGCTGTCAACTGACAGCTTGTTTGTATTCCTTTCACTTTATAGAAGTTGATTGAACCACAGCTTACAACATGCACATTCATACACCACAATATTTCTGTCTTAGAAACTGAAACACAACTGGTACTTTTGTATCCCGATAGCATCAACTTGTTTTTTTGTTGTAACTGATTTTTTAGACATGTCAATAGATATTAAATGGCCAACCTGAACATATAGGACTTGTCTACAATGTGTGATAAACACAGTGCCTGCAGTGTTCCAAGGCATGGTACAATCATCCTTCTGTGAGTACCTGGGGATACTTTTTGCTGAATTTTTGAGTAGAAAAGGCTGTATTATTGATCTATCCATGTTTATATAACTCTAGGTATGAGACTTCATACTGACTCTTGTCTTTTGAGCTGCAATTGGCTTAAAACTGGTGAAGTACATGTAAATCTGTTATGCTATATATCAATCTACATACTGTAGCAACCTGAGGAAACATTAGAAGGTAGTCTTTTATGTAAACTTTTCCAGTTTCTTGAACTAATTTGGGGGGACCTCAGACACTCTTTTTACAGCTAAAGCTGCTTTAAGGCAAACACTAAGGCTTCAAAGTGCCCCGCAGGCACATGGGCTCAAAATATCCTCAACATACATTTTAAGTAATTAATTTTGTCACACTTTCAGTGATTTAATAGATTAAAAAAGGCCAACTTTTTCATTTTCATTCTTTTTTTCTTCAGTAAATACATTTAGTAATTTGTTGAGTCTTTAGGAAAAAAAGTGTAACATGGCCTGGACCAGGGGCAACCCTAGGACTGACCTTTAGGGATGCTCAGTCCCCAGTGAGCCAAAACAATAGGGGTGCCATGTTTACTTTAGTTTTCATAGAATTCATGACTACATATCTACAATCACCCCTTCACATGCCATGACATGCAACCCTTATGCTAAATCATTTGCTTAATTATATGTAGTATGTTTCTCTAACTTAGGATGTATCATAATATTGGTTGTCAGTGAATCATCACAGAGAGAAAGTTTACACTGTGTCCGTTTCTGAGTGTTAATGCTCTGATAAAGTGTGGGGGCAGTATAATGGTAAGTACTTGTACTTACCTTGGCTTTTCACCTTGCTTCAGATGCCGCACCATTAGCTGATGCATAAAATATCAACATTAAGTATTAGAAAAAAAATTATGATTGAAATCCTCGGAACCATAAGGAGAAGTAAACCATCAAATTTTTTTGGGTCAAATTATCAAAAACATAATGCTTGAAAATACTGCCTTTTATGATTAGTCACAATACACAACTCCAAAAAAAAAAACCCCAGTCCACACACCAATATGCAGTCATTTAGCAACTCAATGGATATTGAAATTCAGTCTCAACACAATGTACATAACAGTGGCTTGAAGCTTAAAGCAAACAGCACATTGCAGCAGTCTGAATGTAACACATTAAAAATAACATTGCAGTGATGGCTATGTAAGCAGGCCCCGGGCCGAGCTAGCAGCTAAACTTTCACCACAGCTACAATATAAAATATCACAGTCTCAACACACATCTCAAACGTCATAACACATTCATTAAATATTCTGAAGGGGATACTGGTAATTAAGCTAACTCACTCGGCTGGAGCTTCTCCTACAACCTGCCCAGTGTCTTACAGGTAGAGTTCACTGCTAACGGCAGCTCTATTACAACCTTCATGAAACCTTTTAATCATGTGCTAACCCAAAGAACAGTGTGTTTTGTATGAGCATTGAGTTTGTTTACCTTCTTTTTTTCTCTTATACACTCTTCTTCATTTCCTCCAAGCCAGGGTAGGCAAGACCACGAATACTAATTTTCTCTTTGACGTAGAAGGGACTGGCTTTTTCTGACTCACTCATTTATGCTGGCTATTCAGTGGGGGCTGGTGAAAAATATTCTTGGTGGGGCTGTGCTTTTTTTTCTTTTCTTTTTTTAAATCAAACTTGTGCACAACTCCACTATTTCCTGAACTAAGTACAGCTCTTTTATTTCCTGTCTTACATCATTGGACAAATTGATTAATCCAGGTGTGTCTGACCATTGTTGTGACTACTGAGGTCAGACACACCTGGATTGATCAGTTCGTCCAATACAGACAGGAAATAAAAGAGCTGTACTTAGTTCAGGAAGTAGTGGAGCTGTACATATAGCTTATCAAGTCATTTTTAATAATCATCCCAAAACAATTTAACATAAACGGCTGGATACCAGTACTATGTGAAAAACTGATTATTTTAATGCCAGTATTAACAACTTGAGGCATTCTTATACTAAACATAAATACAATATGGCACAAAGAACTAGAAACTAGAAACAAATAACTTATTAGGTTTACAAAAAAATTTACACAAAGAAATTCACAAAAAATTCACACAAAGCTGTTAACTCTTACAGCAGTGCCCCATTGTGGCAGAGAAATCACACTGCTAATGTCACCACCAGATATCTTGCCCGCCCTCACACCAGCCTTGGGGCGATTTCTCTATCGCTCTTCAAGCGTCCGAATCAACAACGCTGATTGGATAAATTCCTGTTGCTATGTGCGAATTTCTTGCTGGCTGCTGCACTGCTTGGGCAATCTTTCTGTCGACCCAGCCGTTGAGCAGCGGGAGCTTTTTCCTCTGAAAATGATATATATTTTTATATATGATACTTTGTTACAAATTTTAACACACAATTAACTCAGAATATGTGATTATTGTTAATTAAAAAAAAAATCTAAAACACTTGGGAAACACTGGGGGGGGGGGCTAATGCAGACAATGGGGCTTGGAGAAAATGTTCACATGCAGCATGTATATGCAACTCAGAGTGACCGATTGTATTTCAAAAAGAACAAGTATTACATAGTTTCTCAGAGAACGAGACGTTTAATGAATTAGAATTAAAGTTTGTGACTATATTGAGCAATAGTATATTAGAAACAAAAATGGGAATACTTGCAAGCCTGAGAACTCCATCCTGACTGAGAGTTATAGGGGTGGCAGTATTATGTAGGGGCCTGTTATGCTACTCGGATTGATTACTACAACAGCGTTCTCACAGGTCTGCCTAAAAAGTCAATCAGAGAGCTGCAGCTGATCCAGAACGCTGCTGCTCTTGTCCTCACCAGGAAAGTAGAGCACCTCACCCCAGTTCTAAAGTCTTTACATTGGCTCCCTATAGCTCAGAGAATAGACTTCAAAATACTTATACTAGTTTATAAATCATTGAATGGTTTAGCACCAAAGTATGTTGAAGATCTAATGTTACTATACCAACCCACCAGACCACTCAGGTCAGGTTTCAGTTTCTATGCTTCTCTAATCTGACAACTGCAAAGCTGCTGAAACACTGAGTTCTTTTAAATCACGTCCGAAGGCATTGCGATCACTTTTGTTTGTCAAAAACAGAAAATAGCAGTCCCAGTCACAGCTGAAAGCCGCTGTCAAATGTGTCAACACAAGGACAGCAAACTCTTTTCTTTTTTTTTTTTTTTTGGTGTGGCCATCAGAATACCATGTACTCAGTCCCATAGTAATTTTGCCAGTATAGCTGAAAAAGTTTTGTATATTGTGTGCTTGTGGAAAAGATACCCCAAACATTTGATCTGTCATGCAGTTTACAAAGCAATTCCAAATAACACTAAGGATTTGTATGTAAACTTCAAAATTTAAAGAAACTTAAAATATATATATATAATTTCTCTAAATATTCTGGCTTTTAGCAAACAATAGTAATTTGGTATACTTAACTGGACTAAAATAGGGAAAGTTTAGTTGGTTTTAATGTCAGATAGTGAGGAAAAAAAGGTTGTAATTTTTTTATATACAGTAGATATAAATATCTGATATAAACTAAATGCAGTAAGCATGAGCACTAAGATTTCTGTGCCCATAACTAACAGACTCAAATGAGGAGATGCACCCAACTAATGCATACAATCAGTGGCAAATTTTAAAATTGTGACATTGGGATATATACAGATGTGTAGTATAAATTTGTTCCTGTATGAGTACAGTGCTGGAGGCTTTTTGTTAATCCTTAGACTGTTGTTTTCTTGTGGGAACACATTATTACCACTGCATATTAAAGAAGCCAACCTTGCTCATGGTCAATTATATATATATTAAGTGGGTTCCGTTTTTAAGATAGATATATGCTTTACTCTGATGTCTTTAATTGCTTAAGAACCTTAAAAAGCACACCTATTTTGAAAGAGCTTTTGAAAGGTCTTGCAAATCCAGAGGACAAAAGAAGAAGCACTTAGCTGTTAAGAGACAAAACAGGCATGTAAAAGACAGATGAAAGTGTAGAGCACCTTTGCAGAGAAATGCATTTTGTGCCGACCTAAACCATTAGCCTAAATTTGGATTTTCATGCCATCAAAGAGGTCTTGTTTTATTACACCTAAATGGATTCTACAAAGAAGTTAAAAACAGAGACAGATTCAAATAAATTATCTACAAATTACAAGCAAAAATATTTATCAGTGTATCAGAACACCACACTGAGTTCCTGGGTTTTCTTATCCTTAAACCTATAATGTCCCACATGCTTCATTAGCACTCATAAATTAAACTGCCTTCTAATCAACATGGTTTTAAAATTTTTTTTAAAATACTATTTTCTGAAAATGAAAATCTTCTCTCTGAAAAATGAACAGGTAGACTGAAAACGTAGCAAAACAATTAGATCTGGATTAAATCATGCTCTCTATATAAGCGTAATTGGATTACACATTCCTAAAATAAAATAAATTTTCTAACATTATCTGCTCCTATGCTGTTGTGATATATACATTTCATTTTAGAATATAGAGATATCTTATTATTTTTACACTATATTTTAGGAATGCCAGAGCGTGTTATGCACTTTCTATGCCTTCCCCCTGGCAGACTCACTAGTAATATGTATAAGTGATGAATATTTTAAACTCTTCCGCAAAGAAGAGAAATCCAGCCCTATCTGTGTACACAGTGCTTAAGGTTATGTTTTTAACAAGCTCAGAGTAACATCAGTAACTGCATCACACCCACATTTATGTATGTAAAAACTGATTAGGAGACTGACCAAGTGAGACCTTCTCAAATAAAACATAGAAGTTTAAATTGATAATAAATTTATCAAAAAAATTATCATGAATCTGCAACAGTCAACAAAACATCTAGTTTCCTTTGATGTCCTCACACCAGTAATTTATTTAATGTAGCTACGAAGTAGTGGTTAGATAGTATAAATGTCATACTCGAGCTAAGTCTCTCCATCTGGTCTTTTTTTTATGCTACACACTTACTTTGCATAGTTTCAACTTTGATGTTGCAATGCTGGTGCTCTTTCAGAATACACAAGGGGATTTAACTCTCAGTCATTCAGCAACAGCACTGTGTAACTGTCCTCTGTGTCATTCAGGAGGGGTTTTATGCTTATTAACTGCAATGCTGCTGCAAATGCTTTTTATAACTTTGGTTAAATGAGCAAGAGAAAAAATCTCTATTTTCACTGCCCTTCTGTCTGTCACTAACACAATGTGCTTAGACTGCTTGGCTGTCCTAACTTTACATAAACTTACAGTGGCAGTAACAGTTAGAATAAGGTTCAGTAATAAGTCAGCTTCAAATTAAGAATAAATTTCATTCATTCTCTAGCCTTCTAAGTATTAATCACATTAACCTTTTTCTTACTAAAGATATTGCTAATGGGCCTGCTGACATGCTGTTCACACCTGTGTCATGAACAATCTAGGTTCATGAATCAGGTTTTTAGTAATAAAATAGAATTATACAGGAAAACAGATGACTGTGTGATTTTGATCCATTCTTCCACACAAACTGTCTTTAAATCCTGAAGGTTCTGGGGGCCTTTCTTTCTGAATCCATCTATCCATCCATCCATGGTCTTTACCCTCTTGTCCTTGCAGGATTGTGGGGTTGAGGGGCGGGGCACGGGGGGTGTTGATTGTTGCCTATCTCGAGCAGCCAAAGGGCGAGAGGCTGGGCACATCCTGGACAGATCACTAGCCCATCATAGGGCAACATGGCATGACAGGATAAGCAACCAGTAACACATATTTACAAATGAGGGCAATATAAAGACAACAATTAACAGTCATGTTTTTTGGATTGTGGGAGGAAACTGTAACACCCGGTGAAAACCCAAGCATGCATAGGGAACATATGCAGACTCCATGCATGCAAAACCCAGGCCAGGACCAAAAACATTCTTGCTGCAAGGCAACAATGCTACTAACTGTGCCACAGTGAAGCCCTCTTTCTGTAAGCAACCGAGATATTCACTGATTGTTTGTTTAGGATGACTGTCTGGCTGAAAAACTCACACTTGTTTCCTTAATACATTCTTTCCAAGACTGTTTCTCCATTGATCGGCTCTTGTATAAAGCAATGTGGGGATGAACACATGCCAAATATAGAGGGAGCAACGACACCTAAAGAGTTTGGTTTTAGTCTTTTAAACCAGACCATATGTTTTAGTTATGTCAAGGGATGGTAGCAAAAATCAAACAAGCACCAATGTGTATTTTCTTTTGTATTGGAGAGTTGTCTCAGTGAGTGTTCTTTGGTGGTTGAGTTGATTAAATATTATTTTCGTAAAAAAGCTCACTAGTTTCAGGTATTTGTGAAGCTCTCAGAGAGTGATCCTTGGCTCTTCGACAAGTATTCTCACAATTAATATTAAACTTTAAGAAATATTGCAAGGAGCACCTAGTCGAGGCAGAAATAAGGCAAGGCAAGTCAAGGCAATTTCTGTTTGTATAGCACACTTTCAACAACAAGGTAATTCAAGGTGCTTTACATGATTAGGGGATAAAATTAAAAAATAGCAACACAACACAGACAAAGCATATAATCTAAAAACAGCAATAAAGCAAGAAGCACACACAAAAGATGATACATGAAAACATTACTCAAAGGTAGATCTAAACATATGAGATTTTAGCCATGATTCAAAAGAACTGTGTTTCAGCAGCTTTGCAGTTGTCAGATTAGACAAGCATAGAAACTGAAAGCTGCTTCTCCATGTTTGGTTCTGATTCTAGGGATGTTGAGTAGACTGGAATTAGAGGACCTGAGTGTTCTTGGGGGTCTTGGGGGTTGGTACAGTAACAGTAGATCTTCAACATACTTTGGTGATAAGCCATTCAATTATTTATAAACTAGTAAAAGTATTTTGAATGAGATAATTTTAAAACAAACTTCACAGCACACACTGAAATAGCACAGGAAACTTCTGGTTACTTAAGGGAATTTATTAATTAAATAGGTCAACCTTACAGATTACATTTCATTCATAATTTCCATCTATTCTAACGCATGCAAAAATATAGAACAAAGTTAATGTTGAGGGAAGGGGGCGTGTGTATGCGGCTGTGTGTGTGTGTGTGTAGCTGTGTGTGTGTGTGTGTGTGTGTGGGAGGCAGCGAGCGAATGAGGGGGGGTTCAGCTCACCCCTTCAATGCGATAAATAACTCAAGCCTTAACAATTGGCGCGATCGGTTCACAAAGGAAGACAAAGGAAGACCGCGTAGCGATTCAACAAAGGCTAGTTTCATTAGCAATGGTGGCTTGGACAAAGGAAACGGGGGCGACGGAGAACGGGCCACGCGACCTGTCTAAACAGACACGCGCCGACCGCAGCGGACAAGAAACAAACAAGGAAATAATACAATATAATATACTGCTTCTGGTTGTAACCAAAGTCAAATATTAAAACACAAAAAGCATGCACATTCAGGGTCGGTGTACAGTGACAGACGACCAAGAATAACAGGGTTAACAAGTTGACAGACATATTATAACCAACAGAAAACGGATATTAACTGTCAAGACCTCTCCTCTACCCAGACAAAAGATATGAACCAGTTTAATCCTACTTGGTGGGGCAGTCCACGACGAAGCACGTAGAAAGTGTCCAGTTTAAAGGAGCGGTTTGCGCAAAACCGAGGTCAGAAAAGCGGACGTCCGACTTTAGGCGCTGAGGGACTCAGGGCTGTTTTCAATAGAGCTCAGATGGCCAGCTGACTCCCTGGTTACCCGTACAAGAAGTCTGTTTGCTCGGTTTAAAAGGGAAGTTCTTCCTGGTCCAGCAGGTTTGAACGGAAATAGGGAAAATGCTAGCAGTGGATTAAAGCGTCTTCTTATGGCACCGCTTGGGGACCAAAAGACGAAGATTTCAATTTTTGCGCTGCTTTTATCAACTCTGTGATGTCATCACTGGCCACAGACCAATGAGAATGGGTCGAGGGCAGCGCAATGGGTGCTGGGAGATGCAGTTCGTTCAGTGAAAGGATGCTGGGAGATGCAGTTCGTTCAGTGAAAGGATGCTGGGAGATGCAGTTCGTTTAGTGAAAGGATGCTGGGAGATCCAGTTCGTTCAGTAAAGGCCATAGCCTCAACAGGCCTGAGTTCATTACTACACATATATTTTGGGCCTGATCAGTAGTTTCTAGCTGTATTAACTGAAGATGTGTGCTGACAATTGATTGTTCCTCTTTAGGTCCAAAAGTAAATACTTCAGTTCTGTTTCTGTTCAGCTGGAGAAAATTATGGGACATCCATCCATTGATTTGCTCGATGCATTTACTTAAGGTTTGGATGGGTTCAAAGTCACCTCGTGACATCGTAATGTAGAGCTGAGTATCATCTGCAGAGTTATGGTAGCTAATCTTATTGGTTATTATAATCTGGGCTATTGGGAGCATGTAGATATTAAATAAGAAGGGCTCCAGGATGGAGCCCTGGCACACCCCACATGTGATTTCTGTTCGTTCTGATGAAAAGTTTCCTATTGAAACAAAGAAGTCCCTGTTCTTTAGATAGGACTCGAACCAGCCAAGTTCTGTACTAAAGAGTCCGACCCAGCTCTCCAGTCATTCCAATAATATATCATGATCAACAGTGTAAAATGCTGCACTGAGGTCCAAATGTAACAGCACTGTGGTTCTACCACAGTCTGTATTTATTAGGATTTCATTCAAAACTTTGACGGGGGCAATGTCAGTTCTGTGGTGAGCACCGAAACCAGACTGAAAAACATCAAAGCAGTTGGTCATTGTTAGGAAGCTATTTAACTACTGAAACGCAGCTTTTTCAATAATCTTACAGATGAATGGAAGATTAGAGCTAGGCCTGTAGTTCAGTTTTAACGTGTTGTTCAGATTATTCTTCTTTAGCAGTGGTTTAATAACTGCTGTTTTTAATGTCTGGGGGAAGACACCTGCCCGGAGAGATGAGTTCACTATTTGAATCAGATCAGACCCAATGACAGGTAAAACTTTTTTAAGGTAAACTGTGGGTAAAAAATCAAGACATGAAGAGGAGGAGCTTAATTTGTTAATGATTTCTTCGAGGTTATTTTGGTTTAATTCATGGAATTCTGACATTTTCTCTACATTGTTGTTAATTGGGTATAACATTGGTAGTCGGTTCGGTTCTGCAGTACAGACCACCATCTAATTGTTAGAGTCTTTTCTGTGAAAAAGCTGCCAAATTCATTGCAGTCCCTGGTAGAATTTAGTTCAGGGGCTACTGTCACTGGAGGATAAATTAGTCTCCAACTGTTGCAAACATAGTCTGTGCATTACTAATGTTTGTGTTAATGATTTCAGAGAAGAAACTTTTCCTAGCATCTTTTAAAGTTAACTAATATCTGTTCAGTCTCTCTTTGTAGATCTCACAGTGAACTTGGAGTCGAGTTTTCCGCCATTTTCTCTCGGCTCATCAACACTCACTTTTTTCACTACGTACCAGTGGATTGCTTGTCCATGGAGACTTCTTTTCTACCTGAGAGTACTTTAACTTTAGTTGGAGCAATAGAATCATTGATGTCTGAGATTTATGTGAGGAAATTATCTACCAGCTTATTTACAGAGTTTGAGTTGGGAGATGAGTAGGATGCGGTGGGAAGGTAAATACGTTTAAAGGTTTCAACTGAACTGTTCCAGAGAAAACACTTTTTTACAATTGTCTCGCTGTGGCTAGATATTTTAGCAGAGATGGTACTTTCAAATAAAATACAAAAATGGTCAACTAATGCAATATTAATTACCAAAATGTCAAATATGTTTAAACCTTTGCAAATAATTAAGTCCAGAGTGGGTCCTCTATTGTGTATTGGTTTTTTGAGATGTTGGGTCAGGCCGAAGTTATGAAGAGTGTCACCTAATGTTTTTGCTAGTCTATCTTGGGGGTTGTCAGTATGAATGTTGTAGTCCCCCACAATGAATTATTGGTCATAATCGATACATATTACCAAAAGAAGGTAGCTGAAATCATTAAAGAAGTTAGAGTTAAGTTTTGGGGGTTTATATGAATGTAGAAATAAAGCTTTGTTAGGCTCATTTATCTGGGTGGCGAGGTATTCAAAAGAGTCAAATGTGCCCAGGGATAACTTTTTAAAGTTCATTGAGCTATGAAAAATTGTGGCTACGTTTCCACCTCGACTGTGTTTCCTGCTTTTGCTAAAAAAAAGAAAAGTAATTTGGGGGAGTAGATTCTGTTAATGCAGATGTTTCGTTATTTACAACTAGGCAGGTTTCTGATTAAAAAATAGGGCGTGTATGTTATGTTCAGTAATGAATTAATTGATTAGAAATTATTTTCCTGATAAAGACCTAATAATTAATACAGCTAATTTAAGTGGTTTGATGATGGGTAGCTAAACCTTCTGACAGGTGATTAATTTGAGATTTGGCAAGGCAAGGCAAGGCAATTTGTATAGCACACTTTCAACAACAAGGTAATTCAAGGTGCTTTACATGATTAAGTGGAAAAATAAAAATAGCAGTATAACACAGACAAAGCATTTAAAGTAAAAACAGCAATAAAGCAAGAAGCACACAGATTCATCAAAGCATTACAAAATATATAATACACAAAACATGATACAACAGAGGATTACTCAAAGGTAACTCTAAACAGATACGTTTTTAGTTGTGATTTAAAAGAACTCAGTGTTTCAGCAGCTTGGCAGTTTTCTGGAAGTTTGTTCCAGATTAGAGGAGCATAGAAACTAAAAGCTGCTTCTCCGTGTTTGGTTCTGATTCTAGGGATGTTGAATAGACTGGAATTAGAGGGCCTGAGTGGTCTGGGGGGTTGGTATAGTAACAGCAGGTCTTCAACATATTTTGGTGCTAAGCCGTTCAATGATTTATAAACTAGAAGAAGTATTTTGAAGTCTATTCTCTGAGCTACAGGGAGCAAGTGTAAAGACTTCAGAACTGGGGTGATGTGCTCTACTTTCCTGGTTCTAGTGAGGATATGAGCATTTGGTTCAATATGAGAGCATTTGGCTTTAGTTTTTTTTTTCTGCTGCTTATAATGACTTAAATGATTCTCTCCGGGAGGTTGGACAACTTCTGGGAGATGATGGGAGTATAATTTCTGTCCAGTTCCCTTCTATATCAGATGCCTGTCATTACCACTTGGGGGATGGGCAGAGTACATTCAGTGTTAGTCCCAGATGCATGATGTAGTCCAAGTTTCAGTGTTAGTTGTGACCCAATTCTAATTTGTGCTTTCAGTCAATCTGAGAAATCTCTAACCGGAGAGTCATTAGGTGTCGAAGAGTTAGATGACATCGGAATACTTGAAAAACACTGTGCTGAACGATGTACATCTTTGCTCGCTGCTGGTGATGTAGGACGTGTTTGTTCTCTGCATGTTTTGATTTAATTTCGTTTTAGCTTTTAGCGGGCTATTTATCAAATATTGTTTATCTGCTTTGTATTTTTATTTGATCATATCTTATAATTGTTTTAATTTTAATATTTTAACTTATTTTAGTCCAGTGTTTGCTCCGTGGGAGCCCTCTGCCTCGGGGACGGTGGTCGGCTGTGGCTGCCTTGGTGCTTTCCATGTGGTGCTTGGGTGGAGATGGGGGTACCAGCCCTCCCTCCTCTGGGCTCCCTGGGTCAATGCCTTGGCTGCTGCTGTTGACCTGCTGCTGCAGATGTAGATGGCTCCAATGATGACGTTTCCTGGCTCATCTGTACTCAGCCCGTTTTGGTTTTGTCTATTGTTGCTTTTATGTGTGTGCGTGCATGGGAGATGGGGGGGTTATAGTTGTGGTGATGTTTTTTTTACTTTTGGGTTTTGGGAAGGGGGGGAGATTGTGGGTCATTTTAATCTGTAAAGCACTTTGAGAAACTTTGTTGTGGTTGAAAAGCGCTTTACAAATAAAGTTTGATTTGATTTGTTCTCTGTCAATCTCTGAGGGTTGTGCATCTGTCTGTTCTGGTGATGTAATCTTCCCTTGGTGTGTGTGGGGAAGTGTTTGTTCTCTGGTAGTATCCATGGGCCATGCTTCGAGGTCAGCTCTCAGGTGGTTTATCAAGTGTCTATTCGGATAACTGAAAATATTTGAGGTCAACAGTCTCACTCAAGCTCTGTTGAGATAACGTTGGTTTTCCTTGAACAGGTGCTTGGCACATTCGAATATTTTAAAGTTATGAATAAATGGGATTGATTCTTCAACAGATTGTCTCTTCAACCATGTATGGAGCATGCAAAGTCTACTGTACCTTTCATAATTTCCTTCAGGGACTGGTCCGCTGAAAAAAGATGTTTATGTTAAGTTAATCAAGTCTCTTTTCAGAATATCTGACTGTTTCTTGGCTACATCTGTTGAACCTGCGTAGATAACAAGCTTTTCCAGTTTATGGTGTTGTTCTAAGATTGTCTGGATTTTTTCCAATATCTCTCTCACTGTATTCTTGGGGCAGCTGATAACGCTACTGTTCTGGCTTCAAAAATCTTTGATACCATTAATTGATCCATTATGTATGATGATAACTTTTGCTGGGGGGGGTTTCTTACTTTCTCATGTGGCATTTTGGTAATCCACAGTCCTTCAGAAAGTAATCCAAAAAGAGATCCGGTCGAATACAATAAGTCCAGAAGCTGGGTGTATAAAGTAACTAAGGAAAACGCTAAGAAAATAAAATAAGAAAAGACAATAAGGTGAGAGATCAGCAGCCACACAGAAGCTGTGTGGCAAAAAAGGTCATTTTAACAATATTTGTAACCAGTACCACCAGTATTGCAACAATCTAGTTGCAAAGGCCTTGAGAGACCTCTTTTCTTTAAACCATCACAAGATGCTTCAATGGTACCAAAGAAGCAGGTATTACTTTTTACTGATAGGAGGCAAGATTGTTATTTAAATACTGATGGATTCTATATCTTATCTTTTTATGCCTTTTTGTGCTTTATTTTGTTTAAGTGTTCAGTTTTTATTCCCCGTAATGTATTCGCTAGGCAAGGCAAGGCAATTTTATTTGTATAGCACACTTTAAACAACAAGGTAATTTAAGGTGCTTTACACAATTAGGAAGTAAAATGAAAATAGCAATTAAACACAGACAAAACATATAAAGTAAAAACAGCAATAAAGCAAGGAGCATGCACAAAACATATGGCATTACTCAAAGGCAGCTCTAAACAGATAAGTTTTTAGTTATGATTCAAAAGAACACAATATTTCAGCAACTTTGCAGTTGTCTGGAAGTTTTGCCAATTTGCATTGATTTCACATGGATTGCTTCCAACATCTGGTGTGAATTTCTTGCCTATACACCAGAAATGTTAACATATACAAGACTTTTGTCAGTGTGTTCTTTTACTTTGGTTGAAAGAATGAACCCCTGTCCAACATTTATCGTGTCATACCTTTAAAAGTGCCATATTAATTAATATTGATTTAGAGACTTGAAATTGATCGCTAACTTCAAGGCCTTAAGTTGCTGACTCTGAGGTCACATACACAAGTACTCTAAAATGGAGGATAGTGGCAAAGCATATTGCAGTGCTCAAATTAATACAGAGGCTCCAAGGTGTGAAAAATTACAACATATATTGTGTTAAAGGGACCTTTGTTGGTGTAAGTTATTTATTTAGTTAAAAGTCAAGCAACAATATAGTTCTTTTCAATTTCTTTTTTCCACTAAAGAGTGATATAATTATGGACCATCTCCTGTTGTTGGGATCTTATTTTCCAATTGCAGTTTAGATGTCATCCGTAAAAAGAGCAAGCAGGTACAAACTGTAAGTACAGAAACACTATCCTTTAGCCTTTTTCTTTCTGCGCAAACTATCAAGATATATTATCTCTTGTGCAATGCCTGGTTTCCATCAGTTGCAGCTGTACCACTTTCCAGCTTCAACAAGGCTCCATGCCATCTGCCTTGCATCTTGTGTATTATATGAGGCCTTAAGGAATATTAGAGTGAAGTCTATTATTTGTTTGTCTTCCACGAATTTATATAAAGAATATTAATAAATTCACCCTTAAAACTTAGACAAAGTTCTTCAACATATTCTTGTGGTGTATTTAATGAAAACAATAATCTCTTTGACTAGTAGATTTTAGCGAGGACTATGAGTTTTGTGACATAATGTCCGAAGTCTGCATGGAGTTAATCTAGTGAAAGGGAAAGCTCAGGATTTACTCACTTCTTGTAAATATTCTGTTTTTATGTACATATATATCCATGCACATCTTGTACATTTGTCCTCTCTAAATTAACATTACTTTTTATTTGAGTATACTATTTTTTTAATAACTGCACAGTATTTTTCTTATGTAGTAAAATTGTCTTTACTGTACAGTCTTTTACCTTTGTGTAAATATCCATGTCCCCACATAACTTTAACTTGCTGCTGTAACACCTAAGTACACTGTGGGAGAATAAAATATATTTATTTTCTATTCTAGGTAAACACATAAACTAAGAGGAGAAGTACCGGTAATATCTTCAAGTTTCCAAAAAGAATGGGAAGAGTAATCAGGGACTACTACATATTTATGTGGCTCCTGATAGAGCAGAAGCTGGAGAGTTTGTTTAAAGCTTAAAGTGATCCGATCCCAGGGTCTAAATTGGTTCAATCTGCGTTGGACATGTATGCAAAGTTAGTATACATGGCTTACTCAGAATTTCAAACTCAGTGACAGCTATCATACCCCCATCACACTGTAAAATACCTGCCTTGTTTTCTAATGATGCATGCTGGCAGCCTTTCTAGAAATTTTTGTTTAACATTTATTGAACTATTTTACCAGGACTAAAATATCTTTTTGCGAGGGAGTACTGGCCAAAAATTGACATTTGATACTCAGAATACTTGAACCAGCTAAACCAAGGTTGACAAGGATTTATTTTGTGGTTATATAAAGAAACAGGATATGGTGAACAATTTTTAACAATTACTCCTTTTTAAATTTCTTTAAGTATGGACGTGGTTTGTTTATGGTTCAAATGTCTCCCTTCTAAATAAATTTCCTGATATGGATTACGGTTCTTATAATATTTAGGAACAGTTTCTCTCTGATGAGATGGTAAGGCAAGTTCAGATAATTTTCCATTAAGGCTAAAATTATTAATTGCATTGTAACTCTTATTTGATGGCTATATTTAAGCAAACTTTCCATTTGACAGAACACAAGGCCACATAAGTCTCTGTGGGCCTAGTGTTCTTTGGCTTAATGCCACCTGAAATGGTAAAGATGACCCAGTATCCATTCCCTGCCCTAGTAACTTCATCCCAACCGTTTCCCTCTGGAGTCAAGCAGCTATGCATAATGAGATGAAACCCCATGCATTAATGTAATAGCAAGGCCCCTCAAGGAATGTGTGGGAGCAGATGATTGTTCGTAGCCTCTGTGGGGCTGTCAGTAAACATCTGCCCCCTGTAGCGAGGATCATTTTAGCAGGACCAACACTGTGGTCCAACACTCCTTACCCTGCATCCTGGGAAATAAATGATGAACTTATATCTAGCCCCTAAGCAACATGCTAGCTTTGTTGCCACCTCTGGGTACAAATGATTTATTAGTACGCATCATCATGAGCATTGCTTATAATACAGTGACATTTAAATGATTGCCGATTCTTCATGGGTAATTCAACACATTTAGCATTTGTACAGTAGAATTAAAAAGAAATTGCTCACAAGGAGAGTTCTTTAGGCGATCCACTCGCAATGCCTAAAAGCCTTATATAACTGACACATGCTAATTATTTTCATTTATGCATGTTATGTGTAAAAGAGAATCCTTGAAAATATAAATGATCATCCAGATTCCCTTAAGAGCTCATTCATTTCTGTCTAAAAGGCTGAGTAAACATAGTTAGACATTTGTCATATTGAGATCAATAAAGCAGGTAATTTGAGCAAATTAATCAGAAACTAATGGTTGTTCTGGCTTTAAACATAATTCAAGCAGGTGAGGAAAAGCTTATTTCCAACTTTTATTCCAAAACTTAAAACGTTACAACTGAGCAAATGCTAAGTTTTGTTTATTAGGCGAAAGGTTCTGTATTTGTCTTTTTTATTGTAGATATAGACCATATGTAATTTGCCTGCAGGGCTGCACAGAGGCACAGTTGGTAGAAAGGCTGCCTTGCAGCAAAAAGTTTCTGGGTTCGAATCCTATCCTGGGGTCTTTCTACATGGAGTTTGCATGTTCTCCCTGTGCATGTGTGGGTTCTCTCCTGGTTTCTCCGCCTCCTTCAACAGTAGGAGGACTGGCTACAGGTCCAAGGTGTACACTGCCTCTTGCCTGATGACCGCTGGAGATAGGCACTAGCTCCCTGGCGACCTTGCAAGGATAAGCGGTATAGATAATGGATGGATGAAAATTTGCCTGCAAAAATTAAACTGCCTAAGTTCATCACCAAGATTTCACTTTGTATTTTCAATTTGCCAATCACAATATGCTCCTTTGATCACGTGACATCCATGGGTTGGGTTAAGCCAGAGTTGTGTCTCTTAATGCCTCACTGATGTCTCACTGATCAAAAGAGCATAATTTGATTGGGTAAAAGCGACAATCACCTGCGTTGTGTTGTTGACTTCACAAAAATCCCTCATAATGAGCAAGCATGTAGCGACAGTGGAGAAGAGAAACTCCCCTTTAACAGGAAGAAACCTCCAGCAGAACCTGGCTCAGTACAAGCGGCCATCTGCCATGACCGACTAGGGCTTCAAGAAGACAGAGCACAAAAAGAACAAAAGAACTGATGTAAGACTACTTTCTTGGTTAAATAAAGTAAAACATTGATAACAAGACATGGAGAACATTCAGTTACTGGGTGCATCATGCCAGCTGATGTCCCCTTCCAACAAGGCATCACAGCTGAGCAGGATGCCAGACCAGGTGTAGCTTCTATTGCCCATTTTCCACTTGGGTCAGCCAGGCCCAACACGGCCTGGTTGTGTTTCCATTGCCATCTCAGGAACGCGGCAGTGGGCGAGGACATGGGTGAGCTCAGCAGTTCTGCCAAGCTCTTCCAGTGCTTGCAGTCTGCCCCACTCCGACCGTTGTGTTCCTTCACTGCCTGATATTCGCACTTTCATTTTTTTAGTTTACCCCAGCAATGTTTTGAACTCTGCTGGAAACCACGCATCGCCTTTCTAAGACATCATTTCACACGCACACTACCAGGCCAATCAGTGGATACCACAATGTAGGTAGGAGTGAGAGTGACATCACTTCGCCAGACCAATTCGTCTATAAGTGTTGGGTCACCTCGGACCACTTCGGACTGAGCGGTCTGAGAAGTCCGAAAAAAGGGGTTGACTCGGCCCAGACAAAGGTTGAAATGCAGGCTGACTCGACCCGGGCCGAGCCGAGCTGACCCTGGTGGAGAAGGGTCATAAGGAGAGGAAAACACTAAGAGAAAACAAAGTTAACAGTTGAAATAACAGCATATAATGCAATTGGAGAAAAGCAGAAGTAGAGAAACGCAGCAGAGTGAAGAAAGGTGGTCAGTCTGTCCTCCAACAGTCTAAGCCTATAGCAGCATAACTACAGAGTTAGCTCAGGATAACCCAAGCCATGCACTGTAACTATAAGATTTATCGAAAAGGAACTTTAAGGCCTGGTCTCAAAAGCAGAGTGTCTGACTCACTGACTAAATCTTGGAGCTGGTTGCACAAGATAAGAGCCTGATAACTAAAATATCTGCCTCCCATTCTAGAAATTCTAGGAACCACAAGTAAACCTGCAGTCTGAGAGCGAAGTGCTCTGTTAGGAACATTTAGAATAATTAGATCTCTGATGCATGATGGCGATTGATTATTAAGGGCTTTATATGAAAGAAGGAGGATCTTAAATTATGTTCTGGAACAGGGAGCCAATGAAGGGAAGCTAAAACAGGATAAATATAATCTCTCTTTTTAATATTCATCAGAACTGTTGCTGCAACATTTTGGATCAACTGAACGATTTTAATAGGATTTTGTGGACCTCCTGATAGTAAACAATTACTGTAGTCCAGCCTTGAGGTAACAAATGCATGGACTAATTTTTCAGCATCCCTCCTGGACAGGGTATTTTTAATTTTAGCAATATTACAGTGGTGAAAGAAGGAAATTCTAGAAACCTGTTTAATATGAGATTTGAATGTCATGTCTTGGTCACAACTAACACAGTGGTTCTTTACATTATTACTGGAGGCCACTTTAATGCCATCCAGATGAAGGGATTGACTAAGCAGTTTTTTTTTCAGAGCTTCTGGTCCAAAGACAACAACTTCTGTCTTGTCAGAAAGCTTAGCTTCATCCAGGTTTTTATGTCTTCCAGACATGCCTCTAATCTATCTAACTATAAATATAGTTGCGTATCATCGGTATGACTGTAAAAATTGATAACATGCTGTCTGATGATTTTACTAATTGGAAGCATAAAAATAGTAAAAAGAATTGGTCCAAGCACAGAACCAGTTTTAGTGTCTCTGCTGAAGAAATGCATCCCCACAGCATAATGCTGCAGCCTTCACGTAGATGGTGTGCTCAGGGTGATGTGCAGTGCTAGTTTTTCTTCTCAAAGCATTTGCATATAAGCCAAAAAAGTCACATTTGGTCTCATATGACCAGAGACCCTCTCATTGTTTAAGATGATAGATTACATTGTGATTCACAAGATGTTCAAAGCTTGCAGCATTTTTAAATATCCCTGTCCCACCTGACGTGTTCTTAATCAGTGGTTCTCAATTATTTACTGAAATGCCTTCCAAGGAAACATAAATGTCTTCACGCCCCACCCGATTATTGAAAAAGATTAATAAAATGAACTGCAGCAATGTTAAAGCAACACTATATAAGTTTTGCTCTCGGGATCCCCCTACAGTTGGGAAAAATGTATTGTTGTCTACTACTGTCGTAAAATCTGTTATGGTTACACAAGGGGATTCACATTTACAAGCGATACCCTCTAACGTTAAAGATTTTCACGTCTTGGGCAGCCTTCGTTGCATCTCAAATGTCTTCATCCCAGGTAAATGTTCTATATGTCAGCATGTCATATGTACGGCGGCGTAGAGCTGACAGCCATATACAAAAGAAATTAGACCGTAACACATTATAACGTTATAGTTTCACATTGTTTTCACATTTAAGTGATATTTAGTGATATTATCAAAGTGATTGATTGTGGTGGTTTGTTCAATACGGCTAATTTGAAACTGTTTGCTTGTTTGAAGGTTTTTCACCTGACATGCTAAAAAATAAACAAAAGCAAGAAGTAAAGCATTGTCAGTATGTCAGGTGAAAAACCTTCAAATAACTAAACAGTTTTAAATTAGCTTTTAAGTATTTCATATAATTAATCACTTAATACTTATTTTAGATAGCACTAATCTTAGACACCATCAAATATTTGTTAGTAAAAATACAAAATTCAATCACAACTTACTTAAATATCTACCCAAATACCGTTAATTAATCTACCATCTTTGAAATACCACTTAAAAGAGGAAAGAATGCATACAACTTGGAAGCAGATTCTTAAAGGGGGGGTATTATGGTTCTTCCAGGCACATTTTACCCTTTGACGAGATAAAATTATGTAAATGTTGTATGAGGGTTTAATTTTGTAGTGCATGTGGAAACACTTAGAAACAGTGAACAATCAAGAAGAATGTGGTACATCCTGTGTGCCTTGTGTGAAGAAGCTGTGACCATTCTGTGAACGAAGATCTATGTGGGAGGAGTTTCCTTTTTTTAACTCTTGTTTCAATAAAAACCTTATGCTGAGATAAAGCTGTGCTCAGTTACTAGAACTGAGTCCAGCGAACGATGTCTCACTGTTAAAATATTGTATATATAATTGTTTTTTGTTGTTCTTATTGCTGCTTTTTACAGAAATGAACGAGCACATGGGAAGGTGAAATGAGAGCTCAGAGAGAGCCCAGGGTCATAAATTAAATGTGTGTCTGTTCCTTTAAGATAGGCTTTAAATTAGAGTGAAAACACCTTCTCAACAAAATGGTGACCCCGACGTGATTTCTGGAGGAGCAAAGGAAAACGTGAGTTTGGAAATTGTGATCAAAAGATACTGGAGATCGGAGGACAGAAGTGATCCAGGTCTGAAGTTATTTGGTAAGCGCTGACACACGAGGCGCAAAATTAACTAATCTAAAAGTATGTTCTGTCTGTAGTTCTCCGGTAAATGTGGATTTCTGTTTCTGCTGAGTTAAATAGACGCCGACCGGGTCGGTAAACTTAGGGTGTGGCCGGCCCTAAAGTAAGCTAGGACGCTTCTTACTGAAAGCTTGCGTGTTGGACACCAAGAAGGCCGAGTAGGATCAGCTCGTGGATTGAGAAACCACGGAATGTCTAAAAAAAGGAACCTCAGAGATCAGAGAATGATTTTAACCCTGACATTTCTTGTTCCTTTGACCAGGATCTCAGATCGGACTGGATCTCCGGGAGGAACCGCAGGCTGCTGAGAGCCCGTGCACGGCCTGGTTCGGAACCAGTATCAAAGTCCTCCACCCCACCGTTAGGTAAAAAAGGACGCCGGCAGATCCGGAGTTCCTTCCGGAGCAACAGTTGGATGGGGTTTCCCTTCACAGGGACAAAAAGCCAGTGAGTACAAAATTTGATCCGTGAAATAATAAAAATAAGGTTAAAGATAACTAGGTCCTGGACCTTTGTAATGCAAGTTTGTGTTTTTGCAAATAAAGATCAGGGATCTTTGTGTGATGATCCGGGATCTCACAATGATATTCATTGTGACATGTTAAAGGAGTTGGACTCCGAAAGCGCGCAGAGGTCTGAGATCTCAATTAGAAATAGGCCTAATGATCTAATGATAAATAATATCTAAATAATAATACTAGTAATGAAAAAGCATGATAATAAATACATAATGATATTAATGTGTGATAAACCGGTTGTGTGACTGTGTGTGTGTGTAAATGAATGGAGATTTCTTCCTTTTAAAACAGCTGTAGGCCGAGAGGAGTCTCATGGTTTGAAAATTGAGTAAATAACACTGCGATAACATTTGCGTTTTCTCCGTTTGCGTGTGGACAGAAATAACCGGAGTTTTCGGTTCCGCAACATCACTTTCCACGACAAAAATTGTGCGACATGTGTTTACACTCAGAAACAGCATCTATGCCTTCATAGATGTGTTGGCATCATCGATTGTCCAATCGCTTTTTGCTTGCTTATTTTTACAAGCTAAATTACTGCTCTATGTAGAACTTAGAACATAGAAAGTTACTCTGAGTGGATAGGATATGGGGGAACTATTGCCTCCTACAGGTTTGGCATGTTTATGAATGTGAACACACTTATGCAGTTAGGTGTGGACAGAGTGTTTCTCCATGTCCAATAGCAGCAAAGTCGACACACAACCAGCAATAACTCAAATTAACTCAAACCGGCAAGTTCTCTGTCCAAGCTGCCACTCAGAGAGTGGTGCATCACCTTCATTGTCACTGTGCAAACAGTTGGCTGTATATGGTTCCTGCCCTGTGAGATCCAAGTTTGACTTGACATGTATTTAAAATATTTGCAGTGTTATTCAATGTTATTGGGACACTACCCCATAATATCTCCATGTTCAGGAGGAGCAGTTGGGTAAGGTTACAAAAATGTTGGGTAGGCTAACTTCAATTTCCTGTTTTTCAAAAACAAAAAACAAATTTCCCCTCTCTGTAGCCTGTACCTTAATGTTGGTGAGAGGACTTTTGAATAAAACAGGCTTTTACTTAAGTTCTTTTTACATGCCAAGCTGTCTGTTTGTTTTTACTTATGTTTATGCTTGCTTTGAATAGGTTCCTGCCATGGCTGGAGGAGATACATGTAATGATACATGTAACTGTTGTAAAAAAAACACTTTACTTTTACATTATTCAATATCTCTGTGAATTGTTTTTTTTTTCATTAAAATGTTCTGAAACAACTGCTGTTCCATCTCTGCTGGTTCTGCTTAATGTTCTTCTCCACTCAGCGGCTGTTCCATCCCCGATACTGCCTCCTCCTATAAGTTTATCTGTATGATTATGAATCTTGTTGAACTAGACACCTGAATATCTCTTTCACAAGATCAATTAGTTATCTATCTATCTAGTTTTGTTTTGATGATTTATAAACTTTTTCAGAAAACATGCCCAAATCAATCAAAAATGTCATGTCTGAATCAAAAGAAAGTTCATAAATAAGAAAACAAATGTCAAGAAGCAGTGAAAATACTAAATATTTTGCTGTATTGGATTTTATTGCTGGTGGGCCAGTTCTGGCTGACAGATGTGATTTGGATGTCTGTCTTATTTGTCTGGGTGCACATTTTTTAACTGTTCTGTTTATGTGGTCTTTACCTCAAAAGAACCTTGAAACATCATCTCTATACAAATCCTAGTTCACAGAAATGATACTGATGTGTGTATATATACACACTTCACTGTTATGTATATAGTTATAGGCTAAGTATACTGGAAATTACTGTAATATACAATTAAATGTGTTGTATATGAGTGATTAAATGCATTGTGTGTAGCTATCTGATTAATATTTATAAAAAGACCTTGGTTTAAATTGTACATTGAGAATGCAGGAACATACACTACAGCTCCAAGCATACCAGTTTTGAAATGATCATATATTGTTATTAGGTCTATGGGAAATTGACAGGATAAGGGAAGACGGCGGGAAAGTCGAGTGAAATAACGTGAGTTTCCCGACCAAACCCGATGTATTTCACAGCCACGTGTCAGGTGTTTATAACAAACAAATGAAAATTGAGCAAGTTAGAGTAATACAAATAGTACATGCACAATTGACAGCAATGTTACAAAAGGGGTAAGCTGAGTAAAGTAAGATGGCCGCCGTATTGCTACGTCACAGTCCATTGCCAAACAGCGCGGGTAAGCCATCTAGTGTTTATATACATAGATATATATAGAGAGTAGACGCCGCATCGACCGCTACTCCCTACTGGCGCTGACGAGACATGTGGCCGCCATCTTGGATCGGTCACCCACTCCACTCAGTGTAATCTGTTTGGCAGGTGTAATGAGCTGTCCACGCATTTAATTAATCATACCTCAAGGAATACTGATTTTCACTTGTGTGTTTTTTTGCTGCAAAGGTCAAAAATATAGCTGTGATACATGACACATGGTTTGGCCTTTTTTTAATATTGATAGTGAGCTTAACAGTAATATAATGAATATCTCCGTTCCTGTGATAGTATTGGGTCTTTTAAGAGGGTCTAAAGACTTACAACATGGACTTAGTTCATTAAGCACTGATGCGTTATGGTTTGTATAGTTTTATTCTATTTTCATTAGGTTGTTTATTAATTTGACATTGTTGTTCATTACTGCTATTCTCCTTAATGTAGTCTTACCATGCTGTTATTATATTTTGCTTGAATTTACAGTTTATTATTGCTGTTTTCCCTCATTTTCGTCGTTTACTTCATTATGCTATTGACTGAATTGAAGTTCATTTTTGATATTCCCTTATTAGCTATAATCTGACCAACATCTCAATCTGTTCCCTGTTAAATTTAAGTATTATATTGTTTGGTATTTATATGTCACTTTTGACAAAAGCGCAACCATAAGCATATGAGGTGTAGGCTAGTTTATAGTGTGTGATTTTGCAAATCACACACTATAAATATGATAGAGAAGCAGAAACAGATAGTGACGGTAAAGATATTTTAATAAGTTAAAGCTCTCTCTCTCTCTCTCTCTCGCTTTCTCACTCGCCTCCTCTCACTCTCTCTCTCACCCCCTCTCACTCTCTCTCTCGTCTCTTGTGAATATGCTTGTTTGCCATTTGACCATTATTTGCACAGATATGCTCATGCATTTTGTAAAAAAAATGCCTTATGGAAACTTGCTTATCCAAAATGCATACTGACAATCAAATGCTTACTAAATATGAACCCTTTTGTGTAGAAGCACACTGAGGAGGGTATTTTTGATTAGATTTGACATAGTAAGATTAATCTGACAATATAATGCGCTATACAGAGTGACACTGAAAAACATAGCAATAGCAATATAATTACATTTCTACAATAGCATTCTTGTGTCAGTTGTAATCTAAGTCTAGTCAGTGTTATGGAATATAGCTTATCAAGTCTCAGTTCATAGCTGGGTGAACAGTAAACATAGCATTGTTAACTGGCATTAGCTTAGCATCGTTTCATTAACGTTACGGTAACATCAAAGATCCTTGCTCCTTCTCAACTCTGGTAATATTCTATTCACAAAATACAACCAATAGTATAGTAACCCACTGAGCAATAGACGTCTATTGGACGTCTGGTTTAAGTTCACAGCGCAATTCGCCCGTCTATAATCGGTGTATATTTTAGCGCGAATCTATACCATAGTATTTAATGCATTAATTATTAAATATTGAATAAAACAACAGTAAGTTGTATAAATGGTGGCCAAATGCTGGAATAAAATTTTTTAACAGTCATTGATCAATGTATAGTGTAGTTTAGATTTAGAAACGGCTACTCTAAACTTAGACTCATTTTTAGACCAGTACTAGACTGTTTTTAGCCCAGACGTCTAAGGATTGTTAGACGTTTATTAGACGTATTTTAGCCCGAAAAATGAAAACTAATCCCCCTGCTTTTGATGGTCCGCCGATTGGAGCAGGAATATCCTACACAGTGTAAAGGCATGTTCTCTCACTTCTGCAGCTACACGATGTAATTAATTCCAGAGTATGACCGGTCCAAGACGGTGGTCGCATTTCTCTTTTCCAGCAGCAGCGTCTATTCTCTATATGTCTATGGTGTAGGCTATTTCATCTGGATTGAACAGGAAGCCTGTTGATTAGTTTTAGAACTGCTGCCACCTAGTGACTGGAGGCTTGTTTATTGTTCAACTACAGTAAGAAAAATGACAAAAGTCCTGCCTCTCGCGCCATCCGCGCCCACCTCAACGTGCCCCAGTATTTGAGAAGCACTGGTCTTAATGATGTGGTTTTTTCACTTATTTTCTGAAATCAAATCTCTCAAGACTTTACAGTTGTATTTATATTTAGAATAAATTACACACAGGTGGACAGAGGTGGATTAACTAGTCGAGTGCAGGGCCGTTTCAATGAATTTAGGGGCCCCAAGCAAAATGGTCATTAAGGCCCCCCACGCAAAGCCTACAGGAACCATAGTATAACCCACACTTTATATAAATAAAATAGTGAAAATACTGCTGTTGCATATTCTGTGCAAAGCATTTTAACATTTGCAAAAAAAACACCACCAAAGAAAAGTGCTCAATAACTAAATCCAACATGCTTAAACACACACACACACACACACACACACTCGCACGTCTTGCTATCCTTGTGTTGACATTGTATTGACTTCCATTGATTTTACTATGCCTAACCCAGACACTTTCCCTAAACCTAACCATTACTGATACATGCCTAACCCTAACCTTAACCTAAACCTAATTCACACCATACCTCTAAACCTAACTAGTAGAGTTTAATAGCAAGTTAAACATTGTGGGGACCAGGCAAAATGTCCTCACAACTACAAATGTCCACACAAGGGTGGTGGGCTGTCAAAGGTTCGTCCTCACAAGTATAGCTATACATGTACACACACACACACACACACACACACACACACACACACACACACACACACACACACATACATACATACATACATACATACATACATACATACATACATACATACATACAGCTGTCCATTAACAGAAATTATTGGACTTCGCGGAGTGGAATGTTAAGTTGACATGGGTCTATTTCTTCTTCAAAGCACATAACAAACATGTCCTACGATGTTTGGCGAAGTAACTCACCCCAGCTTGCTGCGTCATGACCATTGAGAATAGAAAGGGAGAAAAAAATATGGCACGTCCACATATCCCACCCTCTCGCTCTGATTGGTTGATCTATTGACGACGTCAACACTCTACCCCCCCCCCGCCCTTATCCTTCAAGTACAAGTTAGTTTTGGCACCAACATTTCGCAGAAAGTGTGCCAAAATTCCGTGCACTGTTTTCGCCGCGCTGTGATTCGTCGTAGCTGATGTGTGCGCACTAAGCAGCAGATTCGAGTGGTTGAAATCAATACGTTGAAGTTGTAACCAAGAATGTACAAATTAAAAAAAATATTTATAGTGAGGCAAGGCAAGGCAAGGCAATTTTATTTGTATAGCACACTTTCAACAGCAGGGTAATTCAAGGTGCTTTACATGATTTGGTGATTTAAAAGAAACACATAAAAGAAACACACATTACACATGATACACAATAGAAAAAATAAAAAAAAGCAAGAGAGCATGAACACATTTCATACATATAACATCAAGCATTTACTCAAAGGCAATTCTAAACAGATGGGTTTTTAGTCTCGATTTAAAGCAGTTCATAGTTTCAGCAGCTCTACACTCATCAGGAAGTCTGTTCCAGATAAGGGGAGCATAGAAACTGAAAGCTGCTTCTCCATGTCTAGTTCTGAGTCTAGGGATGTTTAGTAGGCTAGAGTTGGAGGACCTGAGTGGTCTTGGTGGTTGGTACCATGACAACAGGTCTTCAACATATTTTGGTGCTAAGCCATGTAATGATTTTTAAACTAGTAAAAGTATTATAAAGTCTATTCTCTGAGCTACAGGGAGCCAGTGTAAGGACTTTAGAACTGGGGTGATGTGCTCTACTTTCCTGGTTCTAGTGAGTACGCGAGCGGCAGCGTTCTGGATCAGCTGCAGCTGTCTGATTGACTTTTTAGGCAGACCTGTGAAGATGCTGTTGCAGTAATCAATCCGACTAAAGATAAACGCATGGATGAGTTTTTCTAGGTCGTGTTGCAAAATCAGTCCTTTAATCCTAGAGATGTTCTTCAGGTGATAGAACGCTGACCTTGTTATTGCCTTTATGTGACCCTGGAGGTTCAGGTCTGAGTCCATTACTACACCTAGGTTACGAACCTGATCAGTAGTTTCTAGCTGTATTAATTGAAGCTGTGTGCTGACTCTTGATCGTTCCTCCTTGGGTCCAAAAATAATCACTTCAGTTTTGTTTCTATTCAGCGGGAGAAAGTTATGGCACATCCATCCATTTATTTGGTCAATGCATTGATTTAGGGTTTGAATGGGTTCAGAGTCACCTGGTGACATTGTAATGTAGAGCTGAGTGTCATCTGCGTAGTTATGGTAGCTAATGTTATTGGTCGCTATAATCTTGCCTAGTGGGAGCATGTAGATATTAAATAAGAGGGGCCCCAGGATGGAGCCCTGGGGCACCCCACATGTGATTTCTGTTCGTTCTGATGAAAAGTTTCCTATTGAAACATAGAAGTCCCTGTTCTTTAGGTAAGACTCGAACCAGCCAAGTACTGTACCAGAGAGTCCGACCCAGCTCTCCAGTCGTTCCAATAAAATATCATGATCAACAGTGTCAAATGCTGCACTGAGGTCCAACAGAACCAGCACTGTGGTTCTTCCACAGTCTGTATTTATGCGGATGTCATTAAATACTTTGACGAGGACAGTCTCGGTGCTGTGGTGAGCGCGGAAACCAGACTGAAAAGCATCAAAACGGTTTGTCATTGTTATGAAGCCATTTAACTGCTGAAACACAGCTTTTTCAATAATCTTACTGATGAATGGGAGATTAGAGATTGGCCTGTAGTTCTGCATTAACGTGTTGTCCAGATTTTCTTCTTTAGCAGGGGTTTAATAACTGCTGTTTTTAAAGCCTGAGGGAAGACACCTGATAGCAGTGATGAGTTCACTATTTGAACAAGATCAGAACCAATAACAGGAAGAACCTCCTTTAGAAAAGCTGTGGGTAGGATATCAAGACAGCAGGAGGAGGAGCTTAATTGGATAATGATTTTTTCAAGGCTGTTCTGGTTTAATTCGTGGAATTCAGACATTTTCTCTACATTGTTGTTGATTGGGGATGGCACTGGTTGTGGGTTCGATATTGAGGTACAGATTGACTGTCTAATTGTTAGAATCTTTTCAGTGAAAAAGCTGGCAAATTCATTGCAGGCCTTGGTAGAGTTTAGTTCAGGGGCTACTGTCACAAAAGGATTAGTCTTTCCACTGTTGCAAATAGAGTCCGTGCGTTATTAATGTTTCTGTTGATGATTTCAGAAAAGAACGATTCCCTAGCATCTTTTATAGTTAGCTGATATCTATTCAGTCTCTCTTTGTAGATCTCACAGTGAACCTGGAGTCGACTTTTCCGCCATTTTCTCTCGGCTCGTCGACCCTCTCTTTTTTCATTACGTACCAGTGGATTACTTGTCCACGGAGACTTTTTTCTACCTGAGACTACTTTCACTTTAGTTGGGCCAATGGAATCCATGATGTCTGAGATTTTCGCAAGGAAATTATCTACCAACTTATTTACTGAGTTTGAGTTGGGAGATGAGGGGGATGTGGTGAAAGGATAAATACGTTTAAAGGTTTCTACTGAACTGTCCCCTAGAAAACGCATTATTATGGTGGTCTTACTGTGGCTGGATAATTTAGCAGAGATGGTACTTTGAAAGAAAATACAGAAATGGTCAGATAATGCAATATTAATTACAGAGATGTCAGAAATATTTAAACCTTTGCTGATAATTAAGTCCAGAGTGTGTCCTTTATTGTGTGTTGGTTGTTTGACATGCTGGATCAGTCCGAAGTTGTGGAGAGTATCATCTAACGTTTTTGCTTGTCTATCTTGGGGGTTGTCGGGATGGATGTTAAAGTCCCCCACGATGATTAGTTGGTCATAGTCGATACATATTACAGAAAGAAGGTCATTGAAATCATTAAAGAAGTTAGAGTTAAGTTTTGGTGGTTTATATAAACTTAGAAATAAAGCTTTGTTAGGCTCATTTATCTGGGTGGCTAGATATTCAAAAGAATCAAACGTGCCCAGAGTTACCTTTTTAAAGTTCATTGAGTTGTGAAAGATGGTGGCTACACCTCCGCCTCGTTTGTGTTTTCTGTTCTCGCTTAAGAAATTATAATTTGGAGGACTGGATTCTATTAATGAAGTTGTTTCGTTATTTTCATCTAGCCAAGTTTCTGATAAAAAAAGGGCGTGTAAATTATGCTCAGTGATGAAGTCATTGATAAGAAAAGACTTCCCGGATAGAGATCTAATGTTTAATAAAGCTAACTTAAGTATTGTGATGATGGGCAGCTGAACCTTCTGACAGGTTATCAATTTGAGATTTTGTTTAATATGAGAGCGTGTGGTTAACGGTTTATGTTTCCTGCTGCTGATAATCACTGATATAGCCTCAGGGGTGCCGGGTGAATTCTGGGAGATGGTAGGGGTGGATTTATTGCCCGGTTCCCTCAAATATCAGATATCTGTAATAATCAGTGGGGGGAAGCTCCCAGGCTTATGGACACTAGTCCCAGGTGTTTGGTGTAGTCTAAGTTTAGGTGTTAATTGTGTCCCAAATTTGATTTGCTCATTCAGTCTGTCTGTAAAGTTTCTAAATGGAGACTCATTTGATGTGGCTGAGTCACAGGAAGATAAGGACTTAATCTCTGATGGTTGTTTATCTGTTCGGTCCTGTGGTGTCATCATGACTTGCTGTTTTTGTTCTCTGATATCCATGGGCGCCTCAAGGTCAGCTTTTGGGAGCAAGTGTTTTGCTTTCTGATGTTGATAAGAAAAAATGTTGGCAGCTAACAGCCTTACTCCGGACCTGTTCAAATAGCACATTCCTGCTTTGAACAGATGATTCGCACTTCCAAATACTTTGAAATTATTAATAAATGTGAACAACTTCTCAGCTGATTGTTTCTTCAACCATTTATGGAGCATGCAGAGTCTGCTAAATCTTTCATCATTCCCTTCAGGGACTGGTCTGCTGATGAGGATGTTTACGTTAAGTCCATCAAGTCTCTGTAGGAGATCAGAAAAGTCTCTCTTCAGAATCTCTGATTGTCTCATCGCGATATCTGCTGATCCAGCGTGAATGACGAGCTTTTCCAAAGCAGGATGTTGGTCCAAGATTTTAGGGATTTTTTCTGATATTTCTCTCACTGTATTTTTGTAGCAGCTATAAACTTTGGTATTCTTGCTACAAAAAGCCTCAATTTCATTAATTGATCCGTCTTGTATGATAACAGTCTTTGCTGTTGGCACTCTTACTTTGTTATGTGTCTGTTTGATGCGGCTGGGTTTCTCCTGGTGGCTTTGACTTGTCCCGGGGGATGCGTCATCTTTCGGGGAACTCAAGGCTGCGAATCTGTTTTTCAGCAGGATTCCAGGTGGAGAAATATCTCTTGTTTTTGGCTGAAACCTCTTTTGTTCACTTTTAGCAGAAGCGGCAGTTCTGGGTTCAGAGGTTTCTCTGTGTCGGAGTTTCTTTTGTTTTTTCTTCCTCGGAGAACGGGCTGGGGTTGATTTCATGCGTTTTAAAGCTGGCCAGTTTTCATTATAGTGCGGAGTTCTGCCGCTCAGACGCCTGTAGGGAGTCTCTGTGACACGATGTAACACCGGGCTGATTGTATTCAACGGTAAAGTTGTGTCATTTTGTCCATAATCAGCGTGGAGATCAAAATTAATTTCCAGACGACATAGCTTCGTTTCAATGCCCTCAATTCTGTGGAGCAGTTTTTCAAAATCCTCAGCTGAGCAAAAAGCCATGTTGATAAGTCTATAGAAAAGTAATCCAAGAAGAGATCTGGTCCTATACAGTAACTCCAGGGGCTGGGAAAATAAAGTAACTAAGAAAAGGTTAAGAAAGAAAACAAGAAAAGCAAACAGAAAAGAAAATAAGTGAACGGATCTCGTAGGAAAGTAGGAAACGATTAATGATAAGCGGAAACTGTAATTATGCTTGTATAAAAATGAAAGCAGACATGTGAATATTTTTATGTGACTTTACATTCAGAACAGGTTAATGTGAAAGTTTTCTGCAGGGGAAAATCTGACACAAGTGCATTTGTTTCACACATGGTCTTAGATGTTTGGGGTTTTAGTGCAATTTGAAATTCAGTTTGTGTGTGTTTTTTTTCCCCTGCTGCGATGGTTCACATAGAACTTCAGATTTTTGTTGCTCAAGTTCTCAACTGCAATTCTACAAGTGTTCACATCACAAGGCACAACTGCATGCGTTTTGGCACATATCTACCTTCATACTGCACAGCTTAAAGACACAGAATAACTCCACCTTTGTGTTTTTTTTCCATTGTGGCTGAAGTACGGAACAAACCGCGTTCCTTTTCACCTCAATACAGAATGTATTTTCTCTGAATACGGGACGATTCCGTTTTTTACGAGACGGTTGGCAACCCTAATACATACATACACTCACATTAACATTTGTCAGTTCCCACAAAGTGAAAGAATAAAACACTATCATTAATGTTCCAGTCTGCTTTGATGCACGGAATTTATAGTGTGGTTTTCCTACCCCCATTTTGTAAATAGATTATTACGGTGGAATAGTTAGTATAGCAGAGAAGCAGCATTGGCCGTCAGGCAGGTAGCTAACATAAAAAAAATTTTGCTAGCCAACCTGCTGCGAAATTACACCATTTGTACAAGACAAGTAGAGCTATTTTATCCAGTGTGATTTATGACTTACCACTATCTATGGGATCAGAACAGTATCCCCTTGAAATGAAACTGAAAATAAATATTGGCATTAAAAAATATTATTGTAACTGAAAATATTAATTTTGAATCTGAAATAAATCTAGTGAAAAATTTTGTATTCAAAGAGATTTTTTGCATTAAAAGAAATAACTCAAGTTTTCAAACTTACATTTTTTTTACAATGCTAATCTTTTCTTACAATGCCAATCTTTTTTTACAATGCCAATCTTTTTTTCAATACCAATCTTTTTTTCAATGCCATCATTTTTTTCAGCTTCATTCAGGTGATACTGTTTTGACGCTTGTGTGTCCACGTGCATGAGGGGCGGGGCTTCAGCCCCCCATATGTTTGCATGAACGAGGCAGGAGGGAAACTCCAACTGTCCGAGGTGAGACGCGAGAGACAGCAGGACATTTACATTGCTAATAATGTGGTTTGTGGAAGAAAAAAAGACATAAACGGTTTCTTCTCAGTTTCTTCTACTGACCAGTAGACCAGGAGTCTTTGTGATAAAGTTTTATGCTTGTGTAGCCTGTCTTTGTTGGCGGTTCTCCTCATTACAGACAGTGTGGTATGAAGGGATGTAAATACACGATATATAGGCTATACCATATTAAATAACTGTATTTATTTCAGATCCACAATACGTATTTACAATACATGTCGATAACGTTAACAAATCAATTAAGACTGCTGTAAGCAAAGCTAACAACAATGACAACTCGTTTTTTATTAGATTGCAAAACGTAATTGTGACACACACTCTAAACCAGAAGGTGGCGGTAATGCGCGCCAACTACCATGGCAAACTGAGAAGAAACCGTTTATATCTTATTTTTAATTATTATTATTCCACAAATCACATTATGCTTTCTGTAAACCTAGAGACTTTGAAACGATTTAGAAAAGATTCTTAAAGGAGTCATAACCTAGTATTATCTTGGATACCCATGCTCTGTTATAGTCTTTTAGGCCCTTCTAAAAAAGAAAAGTTGAAAAAAAGTGAAAAAAAAACACAGAGCTCCTCTGACCCTTGTTTCTGAAGGCATTATTGTCTCGCGAGATCTGATGCGATACTTTGGCTGTCGTGGGCGGGCATTGTAAAAATGCAAATGAGGGATGCGTTGATTGGTGGCAGGAAGGAGGGGGGTTGACACCGCAGGTAACGCTTCAGCATATCTAACCCATCTGCTACTCCTGCTAGCATACAATAGCCACATTAGCAGTTAGCTGCTGTTTGTTACACACAGCAGAGCAATAAAAACACAGCCTTACCATTTCAATTGCAGGCAAGCCTCTGATTGTTGGAATGGCCCCTTTTTCCAAATGGAGCTTCGATGCCAACTTCGCCTGATATTGTCCCAAGTTCGTAAAGGATTCCGGCGTAAAAAATAGAAAAAATATTTCCATGCTTATTCTGGCAGTCAACAACAGAGCAACTCACGTGTGCACTACGTTTCTGGAAGAAATGGTTTTAGCTGATTTAGCTGATTAAAATAAAAGGCTGACACGAATATGTCTTCTTCATGCATCATTGCGTGAAGAAACTTTCTGCATCTTTCACGGTGGAGTTCGTACTTCGAATCGGTGATGTGTCGGTCACGAACGAACCGGCTCTAAGAGCTAACTCTTTGAAATGAAAGATGGGAGCCGGCTCGTCATTGGGAGCCGTTCTTTTATTTTTCTGCCCCCCCCCGCTTCCTTTGGTACATTTGGTAGACATTGTTTTGCATTAATTTTGGTAATAAATACACTTTAAGAAACAGAAAATCTGAGGAGCCGAAAGAGCCAGCTCTTTATGGTGAGCCAAGCCAAACAAACTGGCTCTCCAAAAAGAGCTGGAATTCCCATCACTAGAATTCAGTAATGGCGGCGATCGACTGAATATGAAGGGGAGAGGTGCAAGGGGGAGCGGAGCGAGGGGGAGGGCGGCCTTCCTGCAGCATAGGTAGGTCTGCGATGTCTATATATGGTATATCCTGCGCCGACTTGACGTCAAGTCGGCCAGAAATTAAAACCACGTATTTGAGTGCACGTGCACGTGGGCTGGTGGATGAACCCAGGGGTAAACAAACGCTTCACTTTTAAATATCCCGGGCAGTGTATAATCGTTAGGCAATCATAAGATACCTTTTTTCTGATGGAAATTGAAAATACAGGTCATGACTCCTTTAAAGATTATCAGCTCACATCTAAAGACTTGGGTTAACAGTTTTTTAGTCTCAGAATAAATATTTTATAAACACTGAATCTGGTTGGGACACTATTTAAGACTACACCAAGGCTATTTTAGCTTCCCGCAAAATTCCTCCCATTATGCTCAGCATTATGCAGTTTCTTTATGTGGGAATGTTGTAGCATTCTTTGCCAAGATTAATGTTATGTCAAATAAAGACTTGCATTCAAAGTGGGTACTGTATCATCAAGTAACTGGTTAACTCATATATTTTTAATGCAAGGTGTTTAGATGCTGTACCACTTGCTCCATGCAGATGCACAGATAGCGCTGGTTTGTGCCTGTATTCCAGGGGGCAAGGTTGGCATACACTTTGTAATTTATGGCCCATTACTCAGCCATGGAACACAAATATTGTATTTGTTGTGTATAGACCCTGCCAGGCTCCATAGGTGGCTACAAAACTGTTATTTATAAATAGGACACCTATGTTTATAGCCTACTTTCCCGCAGGAACAAAAACAAATTTGATATGTGGCAAGGTGCAAGACAAAATCATGAACGGGACTCGAACCCACCATCATCGGCGATGTTACCCTGTTTATCAACCATTGTGCCATAGCAGTAAAGTACAACCCCAAACAGCTAGGGTACACTGTGAAGTGGACAGGACCCCCACACGGTCACATAGAATGAACGGAGAGAACAGATTACGACTCCATGCGCATGGTTTAATAAACCGAGGGTACAGATTCTTACCCCTCAAAAATTATTTCTGCACCTGACCCCTGCCGGGCTCTGAAGCTTTGTGCTTCCCCTTGTGTGAGAACAGCTTTATTGGTTGTTGATTGATTTACGTCACAACGACTACACTAGGACTTGCTATAATATCAAACATGTTTGATTCAAAAGACTACAGAAAGACTGTCATAAATCGCGTCCCCAACTGCAGATTATCACCTTCCACAAACCACATTAGAAGCAAAGAAAATGTTGATCCCACTCGGACAGTCGGAGTTTCCCTCCTGCCTCGTTCATGCAAACATATGGGGGGCTGAAGCCCCGCCCCTCATGCGCGTGCACACACAAGCGTCAAAACAGTATCACCTGAATGAAGCTGTAAAAAATGATGGTATTGAAAAAACGATTGGTATTGAAAAAAAGATTGGCATTGTAAAAAAAGATTGGCATTGTAAAAAAGATTGGCATTGTAAAAAAAATGTCACTTTCAATAGAAAAATATTCGCTAGATTTATTTCCGATTCAAAATTTATATTTTCAGTTACAATAATATTTTTCAATGCCAATTTTTATTTTCAATGCCAATATTTATTTTCAGTTTCATTTCAAGGTGATACTGTTCTGATCCCATAACTATCTTGTTTTTTCTTATCCTCCTCTTCCTTTTTCTTCTTTCTCTTCCTGATGGATAATTCCTCATCATTATGACTCCCGAGGTTTGTATTTTGCCGGCATCAGAGATCACGAACCTGGCTGGCTGGCTTCTGTCAGCGACAACTGAGAGGGGCCCCCTTGAGGGGAATCCCGATAACAGTGTCATTGCACTTTACTGCATTAACTATCAAAGGGGCGCTCACACAGTTTGTCGTTGCATTTTATTCTTAACCAGTCGCTGTCTTGGGGCCCCAGGCCAAGTCGGGGCCCCAAGCAATCGCTTGGTTTGCCTCCCTTCTCGCGACGGCCCTGGTCGAGTGATTTTCACTTAGGAACATTGGTGTAAGAAGGGATAAAGATGTGTATGCACCTGAATAGATAATACATTCTTGAAAGTTTGTTGCTAAAAATGTATTAATTAATGTATTAATAAAGTCTATAAAGTAAAATAAAAATGTTGCCAACATACTTTTCCTAGTGCATTATGGTTTAAAAGAGCTACTGTCAACTTTTTGTGTTTTATGACATATTGCTGTAGTGACTGCATTTCTGTGCACAATTTCAAGACATTCATTGTACCTTGTAACACCATTTTAATGATGCAATTTGATAGCATGCAGACAGGCACACTGAATACAAGCTTTATTGCTAAAAATAACACAAACAAAATCAACCCAAATTCTTTGACTATTTAGTTAGAAAAGTTCAACCAGTATTAAGTTCTACTTCCACTAATAAAGAAAAAAAAACTATAATTCTTGTTGCTCAGTTGCTGAGAAAACAGACACGTTGAGTCTCTTGAGGACAATAATTAGGCTTCTGTGATGGCTTTTCAGGCCACTGGAATTGTTTCCTACCTAATTTCAAACTTTAAAAACCCATGCTGCCTCAGTCCGGTTGTTATAACATTTCAGTTCTCGCATCTCATTATATTATTTTAAATTTGGCACACATGTTCCAGTTACTGTGTGCATAAAGTTATACAACTAAATTGTTTGCAAATTTATCTGCAATAGTGTAGATACTGCATATTAGATGAGGCTCTTCATTATAGTGGTAAAACTTGTTTTAATGAAAAGAAAAATACATTGGATTTGCACAGCTCATTGTAAATAGATAGATAATGACTTACTGCTGTCACTCCATGTACCACTGTTTGGTTGTATTATTTAGCATATATAATATCCACTGGTTATTGTTGCTATAAATTATTTACATGCCCATATTATCAACAAAATTGAAGTGGGAAGAGCATGAAACTAAGATTTTGTCGTTATTAAAGCAATTTGTCTGCAATGTTGACCTCATGACAATCAAGAACTTTGTTTATCCAACAACGGTGCATGAGCCTTCTGGGAAAAAATGTGCCCCAGGATTGATCTTTTGATTTTGTAGTACTAAGAACAAACTTGGTGACTGTCCAAAAGAAGTGTATCGTACCTTATGTAACCGCTAAGCTTTACAAAACCATTTTCTCAGCTGAGCAAAACATATTTAGTGGCTACTGCCTAGGTCAGCATGTCAACATGCATGCAAACATGTTAGTATGCTTAGTGATACAAAACAATTTACATCCCCTCTCTCCTAATTGGAAAGGAAGGAAAGCAATCCATAGAGAACAAAGATTGGGGGTTGGAAAGGTAAGATTCAGATTATTTTTCCCCATTAATAGGACTTCCTGAATAGGTTTTTAAACAATTTGTGGTGACAATAGGCAACTATACTTTCCTTAATAGCAGCATCCATGATGTAGATTGTTTCTTGCACAATTGTTCACCAGTTAGGTATGAGGTGTGCATTGCTTGGAAAAAGACTGTATTCCTGAGTTTCTGACTGGCTGATCATCAGATGAAAAAATCTACAAAATTCAGCAGCGTGTGTCCTGACGAAGACCAGAAGGCTGGAGCACCTTATACCTGTCTTAAATTCATTGCATTGGCTCCCCTTATGTTTTAAGATTGATTTTAAGGTTCTTTTAATGGTTTTTAAGTGTCTTAATGGCCTTGGGCCTTTGTATCTTTACGAACTGCTTTTTCCACATGAACCTTCGTGGTCTCTGCGCTCCTCTGGCAGCCATCTCCTTGTCACCCCTAAAGTCAGGACACACACTAATGGCGAGGCATCTTTCCATTATTGTGGCCCTCACCTCTGAAACAGGCTGCTGGAGGACCTCAGGGCCGCAGAAAACGTTCATGTTTTTTACTACTTAGTAATATTTCTCCACTGCACTTTATAAATAAAGTTTGATAGATTGATCTGCGATGGACTGGCGACCTGTCCAGGGTGTTTCCCGCCTTTCGCTCCATGACTACTAGAGATAGGCACCAGCCCCCCTGCAACCCTGAATAGGATGGACGGGCACAGATAATGGATGGATTTATTGATTGATTGATTGATTGATTGATATAGGGATGGCCATGGTGAAATTGAGTCACTCCTTCCAGGCCATTTCTTGCATGCATTCTCTGTTAATTTAGTTTCAGTTTTTGCAGTTGTGCTGCTGCCTATCGTCAGTGGTCATGGAGCAGGAAAAGGGGTATGCCGTGGAGAGGATGACAGTCCATTCCAGGGTTAAAATATTTCATGACATATTTGCGAGAATCTCATGAAGACCTAATGATGGGAGGAGGAGGAGGGGGAGTACAGGGACCTGGTGGAGACCTTCCCTGACTGGAGACGGGGGGAATCGACAACGCAGTTGGTGAGGTGGTGAACTGCAGCCAGACTGCATATTACTCCTCTCACACATATCATTTCACCTCACACCAAACATTAATTATGGATTCATGTTATTATAAACATCCAAACCAGCAATGATATCTAGATTGTAGCTTTGCAGTGAGCTATAGCTCTTCTAAAAACATTTTTCAATATTAAAATAAATACATAAAATTTATCTCAAAACCTTAAACTCAGATAAAAGGGCCGGGACTGTATGCCAATTAATAAATTGAATCATCTATACCATATATCATTGATTTATTGTGCCAAGGAAGGAAGCAATCAGTCTTATTGCTGCCAATAGAAATACCCCAACTACTTTCAAGCGTAATATTTGAGATGGATGCACTGGCGTTGCTAGAAGATTTTGCAAATGGAAGGATTAGGAGAGAATGAGTGTTCAGGGATCATGCGGACCTCCTTGCCCATGATGATGACTAGCTAATAAGCAGATTCAGATTCCCTAGAGCTGTGCTCTTGGATCTCTGTGCTGAATTGGGCCCGGTTTTGGAGAGACCGTCCAGGCGGAACCGTGCCATTCTGGTCCTGCTGCAGGTGCTCACCACTCTGGGGTTTCTTGCAACTGGTTGTTACCAGCGGGAATTAGCCGACAGGTATGTGTCTGAGTGACATGATTCTTACTATTCTGCCCAAAGTCCCTTTTTGGAAATAATGCCTTCAAATATGTTATATTTATTTACTAGGTCTGGGATATCACAGCTGTCCCTGAGCGCAATAATGCCTGCAGTCTTGGATGGGATCATTAAAATGAGCAGGCGATACATCCCGTTTCCATATACTGTGGGGGAGCAGGCCGAAATTAAGATGCAATTTGCAGCAATGTCCGGTTTCCCAAACATAATCGGCACAATTGAATGCACCCATATTGCTATAAGGGCCCCGTCCGAGGTTGAATTTGTTTTCGTCAATCGGAAACATGTACACAGTATTAATGTGCAAATCATATGTGATTCACACATGATGATCACTAATATGGTGGCACGATGGCCTGGGTCAACACACAACTCCTTTATCTTGACACACAGCAGTGTAGGGAACAGACTGCAGGCAGGCGCTGTGCGTGATGGCTGGCTGCTCGGTAAGTCCTCACCGTCATTAGAAATGCTGGTTGTTGATGCCTGAATTAAACGTGTTATCACTTGCCGGTGATAGTGGCTACCCTCTCAGGAGCTGGCTTCTGACCCCGTTCCCAGACCCACAGACAGCAGAGGAAATGCGCTACAACTCCTGTCACACGCGTGCGCGCTCAGTCGTGGAGCGTGCCATAGGCCTGTTAAAATGTAGGTGGCGGTCATTGGATGCCTCGGGTGGCAGACTATTATACCACCCTACAAAGGTCTGCAAGATCGGGAGGGCATGTGAAATTCTTCATAACATGGCACTGAGAATTGGAATTCCCCTCCCTCCTGGCCTACCCCCTCCCCAGCATGAGAACCCCGACCCACAGCCGCCTCCTCCTTGACAGGAAGCCTTCACCCAGGGAGCAAGGATCCGCCAGGATGTAATGCGGCGTTTGAGATAACAACGACAAGGTTCATTTATTAACATTTTTTATTGTATCATTTAAGGTACCAATGGCTGTCACTTTGTCGCACAGCACACTCTTTATTTCCTTTAACTCATTTGTCACAGAATTGATGGCGCTGATGGTGTCTCTCTGTGTCTGCATCACAGCTTCAATCAGAACCCGACCACTGCTGGATGCACCACGGGCACCGGCAGCACTGGTGCTGGGGGGAGCCGGATGCTGGGCAACCTCATCTTCCTCAGCCTCCTCATCCTCGCCACCTACCGACTGTGGAAGAGCTGAAAAGGCATATTAGTATGTCTCCTTAAAATATGCTTAAATTTGTTAACGTAGCCACGTAATAAAATATATACAAAAGGTGCTTTACCGGGTTCATCTGTCGTTTCTGCCAGGTCGGTGTCGCCCTCCTTCTCTGACACAATACCGTATACGCTTGATGTTCCCATGATACTTGCCATTTTCCTGTCCAGTGGTGTCAGCTCGGGTGTACACGTACCCCATCCAGTAGCAGACCCACTCTGGCGGTGGGAGGCAAGTTTATTTTTTGCCTCGACTTTGAGGTCCGACCACTTTTTTTTAATTTCGGGTACCGTCCTGTCAGTTGCACTGACAGTCTGCACTGCAGACGCCACATGCTGCCACTCGCAGTTCTTCCTTTTATTTGTGACACCACTGCTGTGTCCACCAAATAAAATGTCTCTTCTAGCCTCCACTTCACCCACTAGCACTTCAATCTCCATCTCCGTAAAGTTTCTCTTCTTGTTTTTTTTTGTTGTTGCCATATTTCCCCTCTTCTTCATATGTATCAATATTCATGTCCTGCTTTGCATTGACCTTTCATAGCCGGATTTGGGCGTGTTCAGGGCGGGATATGAGCCAAATTAATCCGTTTTGGGCATACCTGTGTCATTCATAAAACAACAATAATTCTAAAATGTTGTGGCCTCATCAGTGAATTAGATGGAAGATCTTTTTTTTAGAAGTGACATCATCCACATCACTTTCTACAAACTTGTTTAAGACAAAGAACCAAGACAATACAGGAGAGCCTTGTTTGTTTTTTTTGGTGCTTGTAGTTTCAGGCCACCGTGGCAGCATGATATACTGAAGTGTTGTCATATTTCATATTTCTTTGGGACTGAGCTTTTTCTGACCTTCATCCATGCTATGGCAAGTACTACTGTCTATCTGAAGCCATATTCTGTCCTCCATAACTTCTGCTAAGATGAATAAAATGCCATGTAAGAGGGAAAAAAAGAATAGGTCTGATTGTTTTACATGCCTGATAACTTTGAAAGTAGAATATCTTGTAATTTGTTTTTCTTAGCTGTTAAGTTATTGTATATTAGTGTACATATACTTCTAAGCTGGTGGGGGAGAGTGTTACAAGTTGCTGTCTCGTCTCATGCCTGTTTGACACATTATTTCTGGTCAGCAAAGGCTGCTGTAGCAGACTAAAATTGTACATATGGGACAAAATTATACTGGAAGGCATTGTATCATTTAGATAGATTAATGACCAGGGGTTTTAATTAGAACTCTGGGTACACATTCTGCTTCATTATTCAGTAGAAATACTGCTACCCAGCAGCACCAAGCCGGGCAGCTCAATAAGCACACTGGCCATGATAAGAGGATTGTAATTTTTAAATGACATGATAAACAAGGTATAATAGAGGGAATAAGAGAGAGGGAAAAATGTCATAGATTAAAACAAGTGGGCTGTATAACAATCATTGTGTCATGCATTTCATGTAAATCTAGATTTGTTGTCCCGGGGGTTAGTCTGAGTAGTGTCTCTTCTTATCCAGAATTCTAATCTCAAAGATGTCATAGTGGTTTAAACTAATGTCACTTTTACATTAGACAGTTACTGTATGTAGAAGGCCATGACTATTTCCACAGGAACTGTGTGCTCAAAACAGAACTGGTGAAGCATTTATGGTCATAGTAACTGTCTGAACTACAAGTCAAGCATAAATATTCTTCAGACAAATGTTGCACTATTAAGACAGACAGAATACAAAATACAGAAAAAAACATGACATATATGTCAAATATGTCAAATATTCAACAATTTCCAATTTACTACATACAGTGGTATGTAGTAACCTGGTCATAACTTCTTACCTGATTATTTCCATGTCACAAGTTCTCCCAATTAAAAAGTTCTCCATATCAAAAGTTCTCCAAATTAAAAGTTCTCCATATATTATTTCCATATCACAAGTTCGCCCATTTAAAAAGATGAGAGAGGCCTGTAATTTTCATCGTAGGTATTGATGAGAGGAGATTTTTAAGTGAAAGCCTGCGCCTCGCGCTGCTATGCTACCAGTCCCTGACCAGCCTGCTGTCTGCTAACTCCTCTCTCCCAGTTCGTTTATCCTGTGGTGGAGTATAAAAAAGAATTACACATTCACACAATATATATGTTGGGCATGCATGGGAAGAGATTCTCACCAAATCATCTTCAAAGAACTCTTCCTCATAACTGCCTTTTATTTCTTTACAAAGTTATTACAAAACATTCTGAGAGACAACCTCTCTTACAGGATCCAATCAGCTTAATAATACATATTCATATAGATGCAAAGTGTGCCTGTAGTCCGTCCCTAATAGGTTAAGCCCCTTTTAATATATTCCTCTTCGGTTGCTAAGCAGAAAGCCTTTCTTCTTTTGTCCCACGCTCCCACCAGACCATTTGTACGATCCAAACACCAGATGTTTTCCTGTTTTTTCAGAGAATCGTGACCCATTCTCTTCTGACCCCTGGCTCATATCCTGTTCTTAACAGTTTTTGTGCAGTTAATCATGACCGTTCACGTCTGACCCATGGGTCACATCCTGTGCTAACACTTTTCTGCATTTAGTTAATTATTTTAGCACACAACCATTTCACCTTTTGGCCTGTGTATTCATTCAATGCTTGTTTAAAAGTTTTTATTTCAATAGTATCTATCAACTATGAGAGACAAAATGAGAAAAGAAAAAAATCCAGAAAAATCACATGGTCTGATTATTAAAGAATTTATTGGCAAATTAGGATGGAAAATAAGTATTTGCTCACCTACAAACATGCAAGATTTCTGGTTCTCACAGACCTGTAACTTCTTCTGTAAGGCAAGGCAAGGCAAGGCCATTTTATTTGTATAGTACACTTTCAATAACAAGGTAATTCAAGGTGCTTTACATGATTAAGTGGTAAAATAAAAATAGCAGTAAAACACAGACAAAGCATATAATGTAAAAACAGCAATAAAGCAAGAAGCACACACAAAACATGATATATGAAAACATTACTCAAAATAGCTCTAAACATATGAGATTTTCGACGTGATTCAAAAGAACTCAGTGTTTTAGCAGCTTTGCAGTTGTCCGATTAGAGAAGCATAGAAACTGAAAGCTGCTTCTCCATGTTTGGTTCTGATTCTAGGGATGTTGAGTAGACTGGAATTAGAGGACCTGAGTGCTCTGGGGGGTTGGTACAGTAACAGTAGATCTTCAACATACTTTGGTGCTAAGCCATTCAATGATTTATAAACTAGAAGAAGTATTTTGAAGTCTATTCTCTGAGCTACAGGGAGCCAGTGTAAGGACTTTAGAACTGGGGTGATGTGCTCTTGGGCTGTGCCGGTTTGGATTTTTTCTTACCGAGGGTGGGTAATCAACACAGTCCAGCGGTTTTTACGATATATCCATAAACATATATAGAAATAATCTAGCCGCCGGTGCGCCACAGCTGTACCCTGCTCGTGTGGATAACGAGCTGTACCTTGAGACCAAACTACGGCCGCGCCTATGTGTCTGTCTGTGGGGAAGGCAGAGCGGGTCCCACAACAACTTATCCAGGAGAGGAGCACACCGTAGCTCCTGTTTCGGCACTTTTACGCACAGAGAAGGCTTCAGCCCCCATATATAAATTTCGTCTTCCCATTCTTCTCTACTGGGCGACTGACTTTATTTGTGCATGCATCCACGACTTGGCGGTCCCAATTCTCCAGCTGGAACATTCCCTCTGCGCCTCCGCTGTGGCCAGGTCCGGGAACCACGGCTCAAAAATGCTTGCACCTCGCCTGCTCAGGGCGGTTGCTTTTTCATTTTATTTTCTCCTGTGGCTCCGCTTTCGGGAGTTCTGACACGCTGTGCGTCACACATGTCATGCTTTCATGTGTGCATATCAAATCCAAAAGTAAAAAACATTACACAGATCGTAGGATAAGGCTAGAAACACACATGAAATGATATTATGCATCACAAAAAATTCCGCTGACACACAAATGTGCATGGCTTTTTTGGGGGGGCACTCAGACCCGCGGTGGGCGTCACGTGACCGCGGTATGGCGGTAATCCGGTAATCCAGTAACCGCCCCAGGCCTAATGTGCTCTACTTTCCTGGTTCTAGTGAGGATACGGGCAGCAGCGTTTTGGATCAGCTGCAGATGTCTAATTGACTTTTTAGGCAGACCTGTGAGAACGCTGTTTCAATAATCAATCCGACTAAAGATAATCGCATGGATGAGTTTTTCGAGATCCTGTTGCGAGTTCAATCTTTCAATCCTAGAAATGTTCTTCAGGGGATGGAAGGCTGACCTTGTTATTGCCTTTATGTGACCCTGGAGGTTCAATTTTGAGTCCATTACTACACCTAGATTTCTGGCATGATCACTAGTTTCTATCTGTATTAACTGGAGCTGTGTGCTGACTGTTGATCTTTCCTCTTTAGGTCCAAAAGTAATTATTTCTGTTTTTTTGTTTTCTGTTCAATTGGAGGAATTTTGACACATCCATCCATTGATTTGATGCATCGATGCATTTACTTAAGGTTTGGATGGGTTCAAAGTCACCTCGTGACATCGTAATGTAGGGTATCATCTGCATAATTATGCTAGCTAATGTCATTGGTTGTTATAATCTGGGCATGTGGGAGCATGTAGATATTAAATAAGAGAGGCCCCAGGATGGAGCCCTGGGGAACCCCACATGTGATTTCTGTTTGTTCTGATGAAAAGTTTCCTATTGAAACAAAGAAGTCCCTGTTCTTTAGGTAAGACTCGAACCAGCCAAGTACCGTACCAGAGAGTCCAACCCAGCTCTCCAGTCGTTCTAGTAATATATCATGATCAACAGTGTCAAATGCTGCACTGAGATCCAACAGAACCAGCACTGTGGTTCTACCACAGTCTGTATTTATGTGGATGTCATTCAATACTTTGACGAGAGCAGTCTCAGTGCTGTGGTGAGCACGGAAACCAGACTGAAAAACATCAAAGCGGTTGGTCATTGTTATGAAGCTATTGCTGAAACACAGGTTTTTCAATAATTTTACTGATGAATGGAAGATTAGAAATTGGCCTGTAGTTCTGCATTAACATGTTGTCCAGATTATTCTTTTTTAGCAGTGGTTTAATTACTGCTGTTTTTAAAGCCTGGGGGAAGAGACCTGACAGGAGGGACGAGTTAACTATTTGAATCAGATCAGACACAATGACAGGAAAAACTTTCTTAAGGAAAGCTGTAGGATATCAAGACAACAAGAGGAGGAGCTTAATTTGATAATGATTTCTTCTAGGTTCTTTTGGTTTAATTCATGAAATTCTGACATTTTTTCTACATTGGTGTTATTTGGGTATAACATTGGTGGTCGGTTTGGCGCTGCGTTACAGACCAATCGTCTAACTGTTAGAATCTTTTCAGTGAAAAAATTGGCAAATTCATTGTAGGCCCTGGTAGAATTTAGTTCAGGGGCTACTATCACTGGAGGATTAGTTAGTCTTTCCACTTTTGCAAACAGTGCATTGTTAATGTTCCTGTTAATTATTTTAGAAAAGAACAATTCCCTAGCTTCTTTTAAACTTAACTGATATCTGTTCAGTCTCTCTTTGTATATCTCATAGTGAACCTGAAATCGAGTTTTCCGCCATTTTCTCTCGGCTCGTCGACACTCCCTTTTTCCACGACGTACCAGTGGATCGCTTGTCCACGGAGACTTCTTTCTACCTGAGACTACATACTTTCACTTTAGTCCGATCAATGAAATCCACGATGTCTGAGATTTTCACAAGGAAATTATTTACCAGCTTGTTTACTGAGTTGGAGTTGGTAGAGGAGGGGGAAATGGTGGAAGGGTAAATACTTTTAAAGATTTCAACAGAACTGTCCCCAATAAAACACTTTTTTTTACAGTTATCTCACTGTGGCTAGATATTTTAGCAGAGATGGTACTTTCAAAGAAAATACAAAAATGGTCAGATAATGCAATATCAATTACCGAGATGTCAGATATAGTTAACCCTTTGCTGATAATTATGTCCTGAGTGTGTCCTTTAGTGTGTGTTGGTTGTTTGACATGCTGGGTCAGGCCGAAGTTGTGAAGAGTGTCACTTAATGTTTTAGCTAGTCTATCCTGGGGGTTGTCAGTATGTATGTTGAAGTCCCCCACAATGATTAATTGGTCATAATCTATACATATTACAGAAAGAAGGTCGCTGAAATCATTAAAGAAGTTAGAGTTAAGTTTTGGGGGTTTATATAAACTTAGAAATAGAGCTTTTTTAGGCTCATTTATCTGGGTGGCTAGATATTCAAAAGAGTCAAATTTGCCCAGGAATAGCTTTTTAAAGTTCATTGAGTTGTGAAAGATTGTGGCTACACCACCACCTCGTCTGTGTTTCCTGCTATCGCTTGAGATTGGTTTTATTATAAGTGTGTTTGGGTTTAATTTTTTTGTTTTCTCTTGCTAATATTAACTTCTATGATTTTTTGGAGGTGGCATGACGACTATATATATATATATATATATATATATATATATCCTACCCAGTTTTGAGAGAATTTAGTATTTGTGAGTCCAAAATGGACATAAATTAGTGACAATTTTAGCAAAACCAATAATGAAGAAACGTTTTTATGTACACTTAAAGCTTCATTCTACTGAGTCATCCTGATCATTGCTGTATGAACGGAGAAAATCAACACTAATCAACAACTTTTCTGTCCTTCAAACCCCTATAGCTGTTGTATGCTACAAAGGTAAAAAAATTATTTTAATTGATACTAATTGTAAGAATTCGCATGTCATCTATTTTTGTTCAAGCAGTACTTTGTATCACAGCATTACAAATACTCTTCTGAAGCAGTCTCTAGTATACAGTATATCCAGAATGTACTTTAGTTCTGTTTCATGAACATGTAGTTAATTTAATATCAACAACAAGGTTAGATTACAGTGTAGGTAATTAGTTGGGACTCAGATGATGGCTTTTTAATTGCTCACTTATGCACAACTATGATGGGAACCAATAAGCGAGTGCCACTATGTCCTCTTTGCAGATGAAGCATTCTGTTATATTGTTTGTATTTCACTATAATGTAAATGTGGGACAAGGCTATTGTACTTTAAATTAAGACGTTGGAGCCACCAATCCCTCATTATTATTTTTTTCTAGTGAGCTGTCAATTAAACAATTGTCAGAGTTGTGCATATCCTGTCTCTTATCTTGGAAAATATGAAAATCATGGCAAGAGAAAAATGCAAAGACATCACTTACCAGTTTTTGTTTTCTTTCTTTATCTTTTTAGCTGCAGTTTGTGTCTTGTTAAACTGTGAAGGGAGACACATACCTCAGCTCTGCGACATACAACAGAACAGCTGTTATGTCTTGAAACAGCACTGACAGCCTGATGGATATAACCAAAGTTAGTGCTGCATACAGGGAACATTTATTGTCACTTATCGGCAGGTCAGGATCAGTGGAACATCATAAATATCTATGAGTGCAAATGTAACACTGTAAGGTTGGAGGGGATTTCATTGCTCTCAGGTGAAGGAAGCAGACGGAGAGGAGACTTTTTGAGTCATCTTTCCAATGAACAGAAACATTTCTCCTTCATACCAATTGTTATAACTGAAATGATGCAATTCAGGTGACACCATGCTTTGGCAGCTATTCAAAGTGAATAACATCGGCATCCCACAAACAACTCTTACAGCTGAGAGCAATGTCCATTCTGGTTTTGCAGTCAAATTTATGATGTGCCTCATCAAAAGAGGAGGGAGGGCAGCTGATGGGTTCCACCAAACCAGTTACAGATGTTAAACCAGGACCAGTGTTTGCCAGGAACCAGATGCTGCTGTTTCTACTGCTGAAGACATGTAAAACAGATGCTAACTTACCACTAGCTCTTTATAGGTCAGAGAAAAGAACCACTGTTGTCAGGGGATGCAGAAAGGCTAAAGGAAATGAATAGCCATTTTAAATGTTGCTTAAAACTCCTCAGTTTAACTTATGTTCAACCTATTCTAACACAAAACACCGAACTTCAGTTAGGTTAGTTAGTGCTGGAACACTGGGATGACACAAGTCTGTTTGTTTCAATTGCTTATCACCTGTAAGGATGAATGTAGATCAGTGCACTGGATAAAACTGAAAATGCTGTTTTCTTGAAATTAAATTATATTTGCTCCTCTTCTTTTAAAGACAAATAGTTTTGTCAGGAGCTAATATTTAGAAATCCTTCTGCAAAAGTGCATGTAGCTCTCATTTGCAGCACCTTTTAAAAAATGTTGAAAGAAATAAACAGTCACACATCAGTTAGCTGCAGAACATTTAATCAATTAGGTCTGAGACACCAAAATGAAACTCTTTCAAGTACCCCCAAACACCAAACTTACAGTGAGGTTTGGATCTGAGAAAACCATCATGTAGAGCTTTTTTTTACCACATGGATGTGACAGACTTCTAATCAATTAAAGAAAGATGAACTGACAATTGTACCAGGACGATCTTGATAATAACCTGAAGATTAAACATGGGTGAATTTTTCAATATGACACTGATTCCGCACACAAAGCCAATGAAATTCTTATTTGGTTTCAGAGGGAAAAAAATAAAACTATTAGAAAGTTCTAGGCAGCCAGGAATTTAATTGGAAATCTAGGGGGAAAAAATGAAGATCAAATTGCACACAAGAACCTTCAAGATTTTGTGTGAAAGAATGGGTTCAGTTACACTTGCACTGCATGCAGGTGTCTTCATTGATACCATTATCCAAAAAAGCCTTTCTTGCTGTTTTATAATTTTTTGTAACAATGTTAAATACTTATTCCCCATTCTTTCCCAGTTTATTACACATAATTTCTAGTCTGAATTTAATATCAGTAGCCACAATAGAAATATACCTCTTAAAAAGGCTGACATGATCAATACTTAGTTTCCTTGGTGTATTTGCCAGTGTTTATTTCTTATTTATACCCACAGTCTACCACCTTAAATGAAAGGTCTGGGTCACTGGTGTAGCCTGAGAGGAAGAAGCATCAAATGATGCATGAAAATGGCCTAGATTTTATTGAGCCAGCTTATCCAACAAAACCCAGACTACATTGAACCAGTTTCCATGTACACCCTCAGGCCAAGTACTTGTTTTTTGGACAAGGGTTTTGAAAGGGTTGTAAAGTTATACATGTAGGTCAGAAGTGTATACGCTTATGGTACTTGGATCTCTGGGATTAACTGAATTGTTGAAAGAAATGGACCACGTTCACCACAGATTTAGCTAACAAAGAGAGAAAATATAATTGACCTGTTTAGCATACCTACATCGTTCCAAGTACAAATAAAATAAATAAAAGCTTTTACACCAAGTTACACTTACTCTCAAATAATTAGCCAAAAGGTGATAGATCATCTGACTTTCTTTAAACAAAACAAATCCAATCAAATGTTATATTTCCTCTCCTATTTTTTGAAAATGTTGATACTGTATCTTATCATCACTGCATCTTTCATGCTGCAATCAGACAAATGAAACAGCTACTACATAATCTTGCTCTGTCCACGCTGTGTAACTGACTGCATCAAAGATGACTACAGTAAGATAAAGATGTTTTTGTAAACTTGACAGATCTTGCAGTAGTTATTGTGACTCAGTACTATGTTGACAGTATATATGCTCAGAGATGATTTAAAAAAATAAAAGACAGGGTAAATAGCAGCAAAGGATCTTACGTTTTAAAGTAGTGTGAGTGTCAGTTATGCATGCAGCAGTCACAAGAATATTCTTCCTTCTCCTTTACAAGATGAATTATAAATTATGACCTTGTCACTAGAAAAAGCAAACAAACACAGGAAACAAGGTCTTAGATTTCATTCGAACCTTTGGGCAGAACCTGATCCTCTACACTCCAGTTACACTCCACATTTCTTATTTTCCTGCCTGTCTCCTTTTTTCACTTAAATGCTGGGCAACAAGACATTATATATGATCATAAGTCCTATTATTGATGTATGATATATAAAATTAATTTAAAAAAACATCCCTAGACATATTACCACATATGAAAAAAAGATTAAGTCCCTAGGACCCTCCAGCCAATCAATGTGTCTTTGGAGGTAGCTTATCATATTTTTTCAACCTGCTTTGATTCTAAAATTATAACATATCCTTTTTAAATAAAGATAAAAAAAAAGAAAATAATGTTGAAATGAAATACAGGTAATATAAAAAAGTTAAACAACATGAGGAAATCAAGGACATTTTGTGGAACTTTAACTCCTTTCCATTTGGAATAAAAGTGTAAATGTTCTATGGGTGCCCCCCAGGTGATGAGATAAATATTAGTTAGATTAATTACAAGGTATGTTGAGCTCTAAATTCCACTTTAATTTTCCAAGCATCCAGCTTCCTGAAGTGAGTGCAACATATTCCGTAGCAAACATTTAACTATTATTGGGTTATTGCTATGGTATATGAGTCACAGTTGCATTGATACTATAGCAGTGGTTCACACGAGCGATACATATGGCATGTAAGAGCCATGGTGCTCATGGTTTAAAATTTTGTAATGATCAAAATTATGTGGTGGTCACATTGTATATCTCACAGTGGAAAATGCTTAGGAGGCGATGCAAGCACCAGTGCATTAGTATGTATATCATCAAATGTTTTAAATGTTGTAAAAAGTGTAAAACTGAATAAATGGTTTCATAACTGGTAAACTGATCAAAATATATTTTGTCTGTATTTTAATCAGTTGATAAATGGCCTGTACTTGTATAGCGCTTTATTTAGTTCCTGAGGACCCCAAAGCGCTTTACACTACATTCAGTCATTCACCCATTCACACACTGGTGATAACAAGCTACAGCCACAGCTGCCCTGAGGCACGCTAACAGAAGCAAGGCTGGCGAACACCGATGCCACCAGGCCCTCTGACCACCACCAATAGGCAAGGTGGGTGAAGTGTCTTGCCCAAGGACACACCAACTGAGATGGCCGGAGCGGGGGCTCTAACCGTCAACCCTCCAGTTACTAGACAAGCTCCTGACTCCTGCGCCCACAGTTGCCCCTTAAGGCAATCAGTTTGATAACCTGTAAAAAACATGCATCATGAAGAGGTGCTCTGTCATTTTTGTGTGTTGTTTATTGGGATTTGGTGATTCACACAAGCCAGTGCACGAAATCGAACTTTTCTTTAACCTGCAGTGTTAAAGCTTTCTAGACTGACTATTGAGACTGACGTTTCAAATCAAATCTAACTTTATTTATAAAGCGCTTTTCAAACAAAATAGCATGTCAAAGTGCTTTACAGATTAAAATGACCCTGCATAAACCCCCCCAGCCCCCCCAAACAACAAAAACATGATACCAATAATACCCCCCCCTCCTCCCAACCCATCTCCTATGCACACACACACTTAAAAGCAACAGTAAACAAGGACATTGGGGCGAGCACAGATGAGCCACGTAAGGAAACCATCAGGGGAGCCATCTGCATCGGCAGCAGCAGATCGGCAGCAACAGCCGAGGCACCGGCCCAGGGCGCCCAGCGGAGGGAAGGCTGAGGCCCCCACCTCTACCCAAGCACCACCTGGAGAGCACCCAGGCAGCCGCTCCCGTGGCAGAGGGCTCCCACAGAGGAAACACTGGAAGAAAGATTAAAAAAAGCTTTTTTTTTTAGCTTAGTTATTTATTTCTGGTGCTTGTAACCATTAAGTTTATTAATAGCAATAATGATAAATAATAACTGTCTTTAAACTACTATTAATATTGCTAATAAATAAGCCAGCACACTTATTGTGCAACAGTGATTAAATGGTTCTGTAGCCACTGAGGAAAGGTGCGATTGAATGCAAGAGAAGGATAAATCACTCAAAAGACCTCTGAAAAATATGTCCCCCTCACTTCTCGGGGCACTCGCTGCTAAAGAAAAATAAAACTGATATTGTATCTTTGAGACTGATAGATAAGAAGAAAGTTGATTTTGTTTTAGATTGGTCTCTTTCTTAGCAAATCCACTATTGCAAGATCTTACAACACATATTTTTCAGCTCAGTCACACTTCAGAATCTGCAAGAGCTGAATTTGTTCATGTTGGATAACTGTGGTACTACCACAGAAAGGGCTCAGATTTTGTGAGACATTCTTGTATTTTGTTGGCATTAGTTTGTTTTACTTTGTATTTATATCAAATCCTAACCACATTTTTTGAAAATGTTACTCTTGCTAAGTTTTTTATTTGCTTAAACTGTGAGTAACTCCAAAGTAAGAAATTAAATATATTCATTAAATGTTAGATGTCAGATTGGTTTTAAACTTGCTTTTCTGTTTAGATATTTCAGATTATCCCTGTCCAATTGTAGATTTTCTCCGGGTAATCTGTTGCCTTCCCATTATTCAAAAACATGCTTGCTAGTTTTATTGGACACCCTAAATTGGCCAAATCAAAAACTCTCACTCCTGGCTGAATAAGTGATTACATTATGTTTCAGTACATATAATAATGATGACTTCATGTCATGACACAGTGTCCTATTGTAGTTCTTTTGTTTCTTAATGAGACACATGGCTGTGTTTGTGCTGCCGCTGCGCTCTTCCAGCACAGAGCAAAGGTTAGTAAAGTTACACTGATAAACTCTTTTGTATGTGGGTCATCTTGAAACTAAATGTAAAAAATTAAGTTGCTTGAAAAGCCTTCGTTAACTCATATCAGTATCTTTTATTCCGTCAGTGTGTGTGCATTGATATTAGTAAACAAAGGTAATGTGATGTTTGACAAATTTCATTCCTTTCCAGTCTGAAAATGGCGCTCTAGAGGATTCCTAGAGGATCTAGAGGATTCCTATTTAACCTGGAATAACAGTCTACTGTTGTATAAAAAGACCATTCGACGAGCTAGAACAGCATATTTTTCATCACTAATAGAGGCGAATAAAAACAATCCTAGGTTTCTTTGTAGTACAGTTGCCAAACTTACACAGAGTCATAGCTCTGTTGAGCCAATTATTCCCCCAGCACTTAGCAGTGATGATTTTATGAGATTCTTCATAAATGAAATTAATTCTATTAAAAATAAAATCATTGGCATCCTCCCAAACATGATTACTTCTTCCTCAGTAAATGAGGCAGCATCAGAAAGAACTGTAGAACCTCATTTGTGCTTAGGCTGTTTGATTCAGTCGAGCTTTCGGAATTATCAAAAATATTAGCCTCATCCAAACCTTCAACTTGTATGTTGGACCCAATTCCAACCAAATTATTTAAGGAAATGTTCCATTTGGTTCCTGGCCCCATTTTGGATATGATGAATCTATCCTTAGTAAACAGATACGTACTACAAGAATTTAAAATAGCTGTAATTAAACCTTTACTCAAGAAACCTTCCCTTGATCAAGATGACTTAGTGAATTACAGACCTATATCTAACCTTCCTTTCTTATCCATAATCCTTGAGAAAATTGTTGCTAATCAAGTCTGTGAGCAGCCAAACAGTAACAAGCTGTTTGAAGAGTTTCAGTCAGGTTTGAGAGCTCATCATAGCAATGACACAGCACTGGTGAAGGTTACTAATGATATTCTCATGGCCTCAGATAATGGATAATTGTGTCTGTTCTGGTTTTGTTAGATCTCAGTGCTGCTTTTGACACAGTCGATCAGAATATTCTCTTAGAAAGGCTTGAACATGTTGCAGGGATCAAAGGAACAGCACTAGGCTGGTTTAATCATATTTGTCTGACAGATTCCAGTTTGTTCATCTAAATGATCAATGTTCTTCACTCTCAAGGGTTACTTGTGGAGTTCCACAGGGTTCTGTGCTTAGAACAATTCTTTTCACCATATATATGCTTCCAATTGGTAGAATCATTAGGTAGCATGGGAAAATTCTCCACAGCTATGCAGATGATACACAACTATATTTATCCATAAATCCTGATGAACCCAGTCAGTTAGGTAGATTACAGGCATGTATGGATGACAAAAAAACATGGATGAATCTAAACTTTTTGCTTTTAAATTCTGACAAGACAGAAGTTGCTGTCTTTGGACCTGAAGTTCTAAAAAAGAAACTGATTAGTCAATCACTTCATCTGGAGGGCATGAAATTGGCCCCCAATAAAAAATAAAGAACCTCGGCGTTATTTTTGACCAAGACTTGACATTTAAATCCCATATTAAACAGGTTTCTAGGATTTCCTTCTTTCACCTCCGGAATATTGCTAAAATTAGAAACATCCTGTCCAGGAGTGATGCCGAGAAACTAGTCCATGCATTCGTTACCTCAAGGCTGGACTACTGTAATTCTTTACTATCAGGTAGTCCACAAAATTCCATTAAAAGCCTTCAGTTGATCCAAAATGCGGCAGCAAGAGTTCTGATGAATATTAAAAAGAGAGATCACATTTCTCCTGTTTTAGCTTCTCTTCATTGGCTCCCTTTTAACCCAGAATAGAATTTAAGATCCTTCTTCTTATATACAAAGCCCTTAATAATCAAGCTCCATCATACATCAGAGATCTAATTGTTTCATATGTTCCCAACAGAGCACTTCGCTCTCAGACTGCAGGTTTACTTGTAGTTCCTAGGATTTCTAAAAGTAGAATGGGAGGCAGATCTTTTAGTTATCAGGCTCCTCTCCTGTGGAACCAGCTCCCAGCTTTAGTCCGTGAGGCAGACACTCTGTTTACTTTTAAGGCCAGGCTTAAAACGTTCCTTTCTGATAAAGCTTATAGTTAGAGTGGCTAAGGTCATCCTGAGCTAGCTCTGTAGTTATGCTGCTATAGGCTTAGACCGCTGGACAGACTTACCAATTTTCTTCACTCTGCTACTTCCTTTTCTACTACTACTCTCCAGTTGTATTACAGTACATTCTGTTATTTCGACTGTTAACTTTGTTTTCTCTCAGTATTTTTCTCTCCATAGAAGATATACCTGGTGTGGTATCCTGCTTGGCTGGAATGCCCTGTTGGACGGGGGGCATCGACTGGGATGGTGCTCCCAGTGGCTGAACATCCACTGTGTCCTGTTATCAACTTTTTACTTTCTGTAACATAGAGAGTTCTCTTATATCAGATCTTCTGTTCCTACTGTGTCTCTGCTCTGTCTTCTCAAACCCCCAGACGGTCGTGGCAGATGGCCGCTCCTACTGAGCCTGGTTCTGTTGGAGGTTTCTTCCTGTTAAAGGGAAGTTTTTCCTCTCCACCGTCGCTACATGCTTGCTCAGAATGAGGTATTGTTGAAGGATTCCTGTGGTTGGAAAGTCTGCCCAACCTCACGCCAATGACTGACGCAATCTGCTGAGATTCCTTAAATAGGAAACTTTTTAACTGATTGGAATGTTTGTATAAATGTATTGAAATGACTTCTTGTTAAGTGCCTTGAGATGACATCTGTTTTGAATTGGCGCTATATAAATAAACTGAATTGAATTGAAAATAAAGTACTATTGTATCACATCATATTGTATTGCTGTAAAACCAGAAAATGTTTTTCCATTGATTATTGAGAAGAGGATAAATAGTTTTTGAACTGCACATGCTTAAATAAAATATAAATAAAAATAGGTACGTAAAAACAGCTGAATCCTTTTCCATAATTTGATTATTTTCGAGAGGCATCTGTCTAATTTTCTCTCAAGAAACATCTTGAAGTCAGATTTTGGGTCATTTTTTGCATAGTTGTATATAGCTGTATATAGTTCTTTGTTTAATTTTATTATCAATTTTTATGTTTGTGTGAAATGAAAAACCTGAATGGGTCTCCAATGTCAAGTTTCTGTTGAAATACTCTTTCCAAACGCTCAGTAGAAGAAATAATAAACTTATCTTGTCTGTACACTGAGTCTAGAAAGAGATGTTCACCATTATTATTACTGAGTTTTTCAGACTCTTTATCACCACTATCAGTTCTGAGGATGGGGAAATCAAAGCTTTGGACGTCAAGAAAATTAAACAGGGAAAAAGACAAACTCTCAAGTGACACATATTCAATGTATTTGTAATATCAGTTCTTAATTGCTTGCTGATGTGCATGTTTACTCTGAAATACGGAGAGGACCAATGCAAAGTAAAGCCTCTCATGACATTGATCCAAGGATATTAAATATTGATTTCAGCATTATGATGAATCCCAGAAGCAGAAAATAAATTTTATTTGAACTAACATATTTAATTCTTAGAACAAAGATTGCACCCTCTGGCACAAATCAATCAGCTGTCCCTCAACTTCATCACCACCATCATCAGCACCACAACAAAGATAATGATCTCCTCTGTCTCAATGGCAGAGAGACTGTGGCTTGTACTAATAAGAACCTTCCTCTGAGGCTATGATTAGGAATTGGCTGACAAAGAAAAAACTGTATTTTCTGTAAGGAAAAGACAATAGATATGCAAAATAAATCTATTTGCAATGTGACCTGTTTTACACTTAACGAACATGGGGCAGGATTTGTAACTAAAATGAACATCCATGTCCAGTTTTTTAATGCTGTTGAGTGATGAAGCGTTATAAACCAAAAAGTATGAGCCCACCCACGTATCGTTCCATTTTCTTAAACTGGTTGTGTGCTGCAAAATGTGCTGCAGTTCGGAGCCCGAATTTCCCGCGCTGTCCTACGGGTGTGACGTCAATTGACATTGCTTGAGCGTTCTTGACAGCTTTAAAAGAGGAAGAAAAATGGTGGCAGACCTCCATTTACTCAATTGTGAGAATGAATAATTCTGCAACTGGGAAACGACCAAGGACGACTCACAGCCCACTAAAAAGTGGCACTAAGAAAAAGAAGTATATCACTGTGAAAAGGTGTGTTTTTTTTGTGAAGCGTTTGTGCGCACTCCCGTGCGGGTGGCTGCAGTTACTCTGCCCCATGCTCCTTTAAATTTTACAATCTCTAATATCCTTTTTTAAATAGTAAAATTTTTGTCAGCTCCAAAAGACAAAAAGACTACACTGGAGTGTCTTGAAAGATTATGGAAATAACAGTTTATTTGCATCACATAAACCTTTCAAACAAACCTTTTCTGACTCAGAAAATTACAACTTGGCTGTTTTCAAGTTACTGAATTTTAGCCTTAAAACAACAACAACATAAAAGAAATCAGATTCGAAAATTATTTTCTTTCCTTCTTAAGAACGACATTTCTTTTGTTACGTTTCTTGTCAATCAGCCACCTGCAGTAGCTAGATCATTAAACTCATCAGCTCATCTTTTAACTTAACGTCTAGTTTATACTTCTCTATCAGCGCAGCGCCATCATCCGTCAACGCAAAGGCTCTGCGGCCGGCCCCCAGAGGGTGACGGAGACATGCAAAAATTTTTAAATGTCCGTCAAAAACTACAGAGAGTGCAAGCCTGTGACTGGTGGGCACGCTACTTCCTTTAAATTTGTCAATAGCATGGCCATTTACAAAAATAAAATGTGCTGAAGATATCTAGCAGCAGACATGGAGCAGATCGAACAACCTCTTGAATTAGACAGTTCAAAGTATTCATCATCTGATACATAAGCAAAAAATGAGATTTTTCTCATATTCATCCACAAAAGCTTATTTGAGTATTGAGAGAGGCAGAAGTTGGTCATATGAAGAGTTTTAATCTTGAAAAGCACTCAGAGATCGCAGAACTCCGCCAGGGCCACTCATCCCCAGGGCTTCATGTCGGATCAACATCAAAACTTAATCAGTTGTTCCTGGTCCCATTGTGGACATTTTCTGAAAATGTTATCGGAATCCGTCCGTTACTTTTTCAGCTAGTTGCTAACAGACCAACAGACAGACACAAAAACCATTACCAGAGGAAATAAAAAAGTAAAAAGTTAAATACACTGTTGTTGCGGTGGATTGCTTTGCAAGACATATAAACTTGGCTTTAGACTATATTCTTGACCCATCATTAAATTCTCATAATATGACAGCTATCCGTAAAAGCACCACGTTGTTGTACTAATAACAAAAAATTACCGAAAATATTTCGGTTTTACAGGAATACGCTATGTAAACCCTAGACCAGCATCAGCTCACGCCTACCTGAGTCTAATTTCCACATATGGACTTTGTATTCATTTCACCTATATATAGTATACACGTTTGGTTTCGAAAACTCTAATCTAGGCAACAACCACAGACAGCAAACGATCAGTTTTGAAATGTCTATTGCGAAAACTGGGAGATGATGAGCGGGGGAGAGAAAGAGAGAGGCTGCGATGAGGAATCCGAGCAGAGTGACTGGACTGGAAGGAAACAGGTGAGTTATTAGCACAGATTCAGGAGTCGGCTCTTTCGTCTTGAATCAATATTGCTGAGGAATGACTGATCTTACTTGGAGGTCGGACGTAGGGTTGCTTGGAGGAGGTAAGTAGGAAATGGTGTAGAGAGATTGGATGGCTTGGTAAGATGGTGATCCAGTGTCTCTTCTCCACAGGTGGAAGCGTTGGAGGGTGGACATGCAGGCGACTGACGGAAGAACCTGTGGTGGTGAGTATGATGGGTTTTTTTTTCAGGGATGAGCAGCATGGAGGCTGAGCAGGGAGGAACCAGGAGGAGTATGGAAGAGGTGAGCGGCGACGGAGGATCAGTAGCGAGGAAGGAGGAATCCAGGACTGAAATCTGCGAGGAGAACAACAGGGTAAGAATATCTTTCTTAGAAGATGGGTTCAAACCTTTTCTAAGGAGCAGTAACTGGAGTAGGCCTTTTACCATGCTAGAAAGCGAGAACCATCTGGCTTTAGCTTTCAGGAACAATTCCTTTTTTGAACAGCCGAGCTAATGAAGCTGATTGGCAACACCAGCTGCAGCTCCTGCCAGTCACACCCTGCAGAGAAAGGTAAGGAAAACAAAGACACACCCATACACCCAGCACACAGCCACTGAATCCTAACAGTACATGTCATTGAAAAACTGGTCTCCTTTTCAAGAGCCTCCTGCTATTGATGAAAATACAAGGCAGGAATATGTTAAAAAAGTTTGTATCCTCTACAATCCATCCATCCATCCATTAATTAATTAATTAATTAATTAATTAATTAATTAATTAATTAATTAATTAATTAATTAATTAATTAATTAATTAATTAATTAATTAATTAATTAATTAATTAATTAATTCATTCATTCATTCATTCATTCATTCACCTTGTGCTTGCAGGGTATTGGGGGACTGGTGCTTATACCCAGCAAACTTTAGTCGAAAGATGTATACCCATGACTGGTAGCCAATCTGGCACAAAGCATGCTCTCTCCATTATCTTTAAAAATATATTTGAAATCCTTTCTTTTCATTAAGATGATCTGGTATTTGTTTTACAGATTGAAATTATTATATTTGTGCTAAATTAATCCACGTTTATATCTCTCATTCGTCGTAAATGTCAGAAATTTTCACAATCTAAAATAAAGGAATAAAACAATTTCTTTAAAAAAAATTATGCATGGAAACATTATAGTCTGATTGGAAAATGATTTTGTGTTGGTGTACATTGGTCTTTAACACTGCATACAGCAACTCCCTGCTGCATTGATGTTACCTCAATGCTTTGATAATTAAATTAGTAACATTTATAAAACCTTTAAATAAAACAAAGATAAATAGATAAAAGCCAGGGCATTTTTTCTGTGCACTTACAAGTCAGCCCTACACCTGAAAGAGGGAAAGGAGGGAACAAATGTCACCTTTATAGTTTGGCTGCAGTTTTTCATTGAAGTCAGTCTCAGAGGACAAGTGCTAAGGAAAACATCATTATGTGCCGAGAAATGTACCGGTAATAAACTCAAATGGCACTGAGAGGTGCAGTTGTCAGCCATGATAAATGGCACCTATGCATCCTGAATGGGTTCAGTGCCCTTGCCATGTTGACTCTTTTCTTCCGAGGTTTGGCTCTCAACTGCTGAGTTTGGCCTGAAGCACCAACTCTGTAACCTCACCACCAGAGGCTCAGAGAGGGGGTGGTCCTGAGACAGTGTGAAACATTCATTCAGAATACTTCACCAATTTTATAACTTGTAAAATTAAGTTTTGAATGTTACAAGTTTGTCATACAGATACCTTGAGGATTGCCCACATAGGCATGCACATTTAGGAAGAAGCCATATGTCATTTGCAATATCTGGTAATCAGCTTTTACCATCACTGAAAAAGTTTTGGCCCACTCGTCTTTGCAGAATTGTTTTATTTTAGCCACATTGGAGGATTTGACTACGATCATGACACAGCATCTAAGTTGGATTTAAGTCCAGGCTAAGCCCATCCAAAACCTTCATTTTGTTTATTTGAGAGATTCAGAGGTGAACCAGTTGTTGCGATTCGGATCATTGTCCTGCTGGAGCATAAACCAAGTGTAATTGAGCTTAAGGTCACAAACTGATGTGTTGTGACCATAGTCACAAGTGTTGTGGTGCACTGCCTTTCAGGATTTTCTGGTAGAAAGCAGATCTTGTGGTTCTATCGATTACAGCAAGTCTTTCAGGTCCTGAAACAGCAAAGCAGCAACTCTCTGCTAGATTGAAGTTATTACACAATATCTTCTCTATTTTCGAATCATGAACAATTATCTTAACTGAAGCAAGTTGCACCTGTAGTGCTTTAGATGTTATTCTGGGATCTTTTGTGACCTACTAGATTAGTTGACGACCAGCTACCACTAAAATGGTTCACCACAGTTTTTTTTTTCTTTCTTCATTTTTGGATAATGGCTATCAATATGGTTTGCTGAAATCCCAGAGCTATATAAATGTTTTTTTTTAATTAAATTATTAAGTTGTCAATAGACATTGCTGTTTATCTGTCCTAGAACAGGACATGAGAGATCGCTTAGCCTACTTCATGTTGTTTGTCAGGTACTATTTATATGTTTTTACAGACCAGGTATTTGTATGACTGAGTATTTTGTATATACTTGTTTTTTTTTCGGGGTTTTTTTCTCTGATGTTAAAATGTGTATGATGATGTAAAATAGGAAATGGTGACAAACAAATAGCTGCACTGCAATTTACTATGCTCTTGAAGCCTTATGATTGGATATCTTTGATCTTTGTTTTTTGCGTTTTCATGGTGTAAAGATACATAAACAATAGTTAGATATGATTTTGCCTATATCATAAATTTGAAATACTTATTATTTATTTAATATTTATTTATAGTTATGCTCGACTTTGTAATTATCTGGTGTCAAGGAAAAACATCAAATACCAACTAATACACATGAGGTAAATGGTAAACAAGCTTACCATTTCATCCTTCTAAAAACATAAAGAAACATAAATAAAATATTACTGAAAAGCTTTTCTGTTACTTATATTGCAACCTATTAACATACATTACATATTATTTTAGGATAAGAGTTGTAAAATTTAAAGTGAGTAGCTATGTAATGAGTTAGCAGTCCTTTTTGTAGTGACATTTTTGCTTTGAAGTTTTACTGAATAATTGCCTGGCTATTTTGTGCTGAAAGTTCAAAGGTATACACAGCTTTTGAGAGCCTCCAAGTGGTTAAATAATTATTAGCTGATATAAACAGAAAATGCTATCAGTCACCTCATAAATTGAGCAAGTCAAAGAGAGGGAATATATTTTTTACATATTTGGATGTTTTAAAGTCAACAAATCAACGCAATTGTTGACGATATTCCTTAGATAGATAACTTTGTATCAATTGGCATCATGAACGGATATCGAGTACATTGTACTCATTGTACATTGTATTATGACCAGGATCAAATTTGAATGTCTGCAATTGAATTTAAATCAGCCTATTTGATCAAGTTGCTTTGGATAGATTTGATTCGAAAAGAGAACTCAATCACAAATGAACAATTATACATATCTAGGAAGGTGTAGCAGTTGAGCAGATTAATTAAATTGGTGTGTAGTTAGATTCACTCAGGATTTGGAGTAAGTGCATTGTTTTTAAATTACATCCTCTGTAATCTTATAAAACTGTTTTTTCAGTTTGACCTCAGATTAATTTTTTGATTATGAACATAAACAATAACTTGCATAAAATCATATTATGGTGTAATTATATTCCCTTTAACCTGGTCAGCCAAGGCTCCTTCAATAAAGCAACACTAATTCACATCAGACCAGCATGGGGCTTCTAAATAAATACTAAAATAAATTGGAACCTGGTCCACTGCTGTGAATTACAATCCACCAGGCTTGTCTCAAGTTCGAGGAGAGGGCATGAAAACGGAAAAAGGAATGATTATAGGGACGGAAAATTACATTAGTGTGTCGAATTAAAGGGACGTCTGGTACATCCAGCTGAGATAGAAGGATGGAGCCCGAGTAAGACAGGAAAATGGTGCAGGATGAATTCAGAGGACAGGGACAAAGAAATTGTGTGTGAAAGTGAGAAATGCAGCGGAGGGAGGATGAGAGGAGAGGATAAGCTTGTTTCCAAAAATATATCTCCAGCCAATGAGCTGGCTTTTGTCAGTTGCATAAAAGATATTCACTGAAATAAAGGTGTGAGCTTGCAGTTGGTATTTCATTATTACCCAGTCTTGTTAACAGCAATCACAGTGTTTCCCCAAGAGGAAGCTCTTGTGCGAAAAATATGTGAGTACGCTGTTGGATATAAGGACAAGACAAAAGTAAAAAATCGAACAATTGAAAGAAATTTAAGAAAAAAGGGCTGAAATTACAAAATTTTTCACTCAGTTCCTTTGACTCTCTAACTTTATTTAAATCACAGCTCAAAACACATCTGTTCAAACAGGCTTTTTCACTTTAGACACTGATTCTGGTTGTTGTACTCTCTTCTTATTTGCTATTTGATTCATTGTTTTGTTGATTGTTTGCCTATGTAATATTTTTCTGTTTTTTCTTCTTCCTAAGGTGACCTCGGGTTTTGGAAAGGCACCCTCAAATTATTATTATTATTATTGCTTTTTTGTGCGGCCAAACATATTGGAATTTCTTAAGGTCCATAATCTTTAACTCCAAATCTGACAGCCTGTGGATATTTGACCACTGGTGGTGATCCACAACACATGTTATGATAAGCACTCCGTCGTGTAATATAAAGCCCAATGCATTTTTGCGCTACAACAAAGCAATTTTTTTGGCAACGGTTTTGATGAAAGAGAAGAAACAGGGAGCCTCAGGACAATACAAACAATGCAGGTTTCAAAAACAAGGCTTTGTGAATATTTTATCAGTTACAAAACATGTTCACCCTGAATGTTAGGCCTTCGAGATACACACAATTCTTTTTGCTGAGAAATGCTAAATGTAAACAAAACCTATTTTCCCTATGTTGCACACACTACCCTGAATTTAAACAATCTCAATTCCTACTGCCCTTTGAATAAAAGATGCATCAGTATAAAACAGTCCATCTAAGGCATCTAAACATTTTGAGATTTTTTTTCCTGCTGACGTCAAGAGATGCTCTTTCCCTACATCCCCCAGGCAGGGCATACATTAGGCATGATCCACTTGGCCTTGAAACATTCTGACTTACTGATTGTAGTTAGATTCCCTTGAAGATATTCTATGAGTTACTTAAGAAGAACAGGACAGCAGATTTGTATCTGTGTGTGTTTTGTGAGACAAAACAGGGTTATATCCCTCCTGCAACCATGTTTAAGTGTAGCTTTATGAAAGAAGATATATAGTACAGTGAAAAGTATCAGCACCCTCATAGATTTCCTCTTTTTTTTCTTTTTTATGTAACATTTAAATGGTTCAGATCATCAAACGAATGTTATTATAAATACAAAAGTTTGTTTTCAAATGATGACCTAATCTCTGCAACCCTGCAAAGATACATGTGTATAGCTAATGGATGGATTGATGGATTGATGGATGGGTGGGTGGGTTGGTGGAGGGGTGGATTAAATACATTTTTTTTAAAAGAAAGGAGCCTTAAAATTAAATTGTTTATACCACCTTTGGCAGCAACAACTGACATGGTTTACAGTGACTGGAAAAGAGTATTTTACATTGTTGTTGAAGAATTTTGCTTTAATCTTCTTTGCTGAATTTTTTTATTCAATTGTACTGAAGGGTTTTCTAATATGAACAACCTTTATATACCGGTAGTCATGCACAGCATCTCATTTAAGTTTAAGCCTGAATTTTGACCAAGTAATTCCAAAACTAGGGATTGACTGGAGTCACTTTAGACCTATCTATAATCTCCTGTTGGCTCTTAATGAGTAATATGTTTTTACTTGGTTTTGTATTAGTATTTTAAACTTTGTATAATACAGTTTATTTTATAATTGTATACAACCAAAAATAGGAACAAGTTTTGCAAAATAGCTTGGGCTAAACATCTTTCAAATTCATTTAGTCTTTTTTTGTCATTCGGAGGTGGACCTGCTTGTGTCTTTCAGAATATTTTGCCATTGCATAACACAGGTGCTTTTGAGCACAAGGCCATGAACTGATGATCATTTTCCTTCAAGTGTAAAGGCAGCCGGGTCTTCCAAAAAGTTCCACGTTTACTCAATCTTTTTTTTTTGGTCAGCAGTGGCTTTGATTTAGAAAATTCCCATGAATGCTTTTCGGTTCAGTCTCTTTCTTAGCGTTGAATCCTGAATTCTCACCTTAACTGAGAAAAGTGAGTCCAGCAGTGCTTTAAATGTTTGTTTGGGTTCTCTTATGGTCTCCTGGGTAAGTCGTCAATGCACTTCTTAAGAAATTTTGGTGGGCTGGCCACTCCTGGGAAGGTTCACCCATATTCCATGTTGTCTCCATTCCTGGATAATGGCTCCCACTGGGATTTACTGGAGCCACAAAGTCTTAGATATGGCTTTTAAACCTTAACAGAGTGATAGTGATTTTTTTCATCTGTATTTGAATTTCCTTCGAAGAGAGCATGATTCTTTGCTTGATGGATTTTCTATTCTACTCCATTCTGTTGGAAATTGTATATTTAGGTAAATTATTGATTATTCTGCAGGCTGACTTTAAACACATATGGATAATATTGATATCAGCTGCCAACAAATGTGTTAATCCATGATTCGACAAAATGGGGAAATTACGGTTTTCCATAGCTTTTTCCTACAATTATGTTTTGACAGCACTGCAAGTTAATTATGTGATTTCAGATTTTTATTTCTTTAGTTATACATGCTTGAGCTATGGACATAGGGGATGTGACATCTGTTCTACTCACTGAAAATATGTGGGAGTAAATGGTGCCTCTGAAAGTTTAGATTTTGCTTTAATATTTCCACATAATGTTCTTTTCTCATCATTTTATGAAGTAAACCCGTTCCCCCTGCACCAAAACAGGCCCACAAAATCATGCTGACACCCCCATACTTCACACATTGGATGGTGTTCCCAGCCATTCCCCTTTTTTTCTTCAAATGTAATGAATGTCAGTACGGTCAAACAGTTCGGCTTTAGTTTAATTAAAACCACAGGACCAAGGTCTTTGTCCCTGTGTGCACTTGCAAACTGCAATCTGACTTTTTTATGTTTCTTTTGGAGTAATGGCTTCCTCCTTGCAGAGTGGCCCTCCAGCCCATGTTGCTGCAGAACCTGTTTCACTGTGGATGATGACACTGTTTTACCACCTTCAGCCAGCATCTTTACAAAGTCTTTGGCTGATTTTGGACCAAAACACATTCATCTTTGGGACACAGAATCCATCTCCTTCCTGAGTGGTATGATATTTGGATATTCCCATTATGTATATGGTTTCATATCATTTTTTGAGCAGATGAATGTAGTTCCTTCAGGCATCTGGAAATTGTTTCCAAGGATAAAGCAGACTTGCACAGCTCCACATTTCTCTTCCTAATATCTTGGCTGGTTTCTTTTGACTAACTGAAATGTGTCAGAGAACCTATCAGAAGTTTCCAATACAATTACATCATGGTTTGTGTATATGTTATGAGGGGGAGGAGAGGAAGTTAACCAGTAGTATTTGCTTGGGCATTGGACAGTGTTAAAGATACAGCGCATGATTGTGGATTGTTAAACATTCCTAGTGGTGTGGTCATTTTTTCACATTATCGAAAGGGTAGGGAAATATATGTAATGAACATAATACTGGTAAATATCAGTTATCAGACATAAAAGCAAAATTAATAGTGGATATTGATAGTGACCCAAATTTTCATATTGGTGCATCCATACTTTTAATTCTGTATACATGTATAATGAAAGTGAAAATAAATTGCACAATGCATGCAAAGGTTTACTTGAACTATGCTCTTTATTTCCACAAAATCACTTACTGCAGAAAGCCCATTTGGAATGACTTGTAAATCATTTGAATCATGTTTCGACAATGAACATAGTATCATAAGGCAAGGCAAGGCAATTCTATTTGTATAGCACATTTTCAGGAACAAGGCAACTTAAAGTACTTTATAAGATAATACAAAGTGTTTTTTGGTTCTCACTTGAATTTTTATTTTGATTGTTTTAGAGTTGTCTATTATTGGCACTAAGGTCTTTTCATATAGACCTAAATTAAATTCTTTGTGTTGAGTTTTTAGTTAGGGCTGCTTGGAGCAACATTCGCTAACACTAATACTCTCCAAGAATGTTGGGAGTTTAAATCCTTGTCTGGACTCTTTCTGCATGGAGTTTGCATCTTCTCCCCCTGCCTGCGTGGTTACTCTTGCTTTCTCCGATAGCTCAAAAACATGACTGCTAGGTTACTTGGTCTCTCAAAATTCTCCTTGATTGTTCATTGTTGTCTGTTGCTGCCTGGTCCCATACCCTGTATACTTTGCGCCACCATTTTAAGTTCCGAAAAATTGTTAAATAAAATCCTTTTGATTTAAATTCTTTGCCTCTGGTCTGCCTGTGTTTGGGTCCTTCAGCACTGAAACATGACAGAGTAGGCTACTTGTAGATAGATAGAAAGTATAATGCCAACACAGAGAAACTGAATTGTTTATTTAACAAATGTGTGGACATTTTGAATTTAACATGTTTCACAGAAAAAGGGAAGAGTTTACAATTGTGTTGAATTGTCTCGTCTTTCAACCACAAGTTTTGTAAATGGGAAAACTAAGGGCCTAATTGATCAATATTCCAAATAAAGACTGCTAAATTGCGTGCACTGCAATAAAATTCACCAAGAGGCATATTCCTGATTTGTAGGTACCAGAATTTCTGCCCCATGGACTGTGCCACAGCCAGAGAGAGGAGGAGTAGGCACAATGGATTCATCATGCTTCTTTGGCAAAAAAGGGGGAAAAAAACAACAAACCTGTCAAGTCTATGTCTATTAGATAGTTAATTACTATTAGGCCAAAATGTCTGCGAATGTTCTTTTTTGTTTGTCCTTAATAAACTTAATGTGTGCGGTGTACATGTGACACTCTCTGCGCCATTCCAGAGGCAGCCGGAACAGACGCGTTGAGCGCGCAGAGAGTTGGGTTTACGCATGTAAATTCCACGCGGAAAAGAGACGCACAGAACATTTGTTAGCCGTTTAATGTTAAAGCCGCATCTATAGCTCTTGTGTTTTCTGTGGAGTTCTGTCATTTGTGAGGTTTGTTATTTCTTATTTTCACATTTAATCAAATGTCTACCTTAAACCAGAGCTACAAATGCTGCAAGTAACACTTATGGATAAACGTTTGAGGTTTAGCAGCCCATAGTCTCTTTAAGAGGGGATGTGACCGAGATTCATTTAGTTTGTAATGACTTTAAACCCGGTGTACAGCCACTTGGTAATAAGCTCTCTTAATTTCAAATGTTTTCTTGTCTGCTTGTATGAGGTAGGCTACACTTCATGTTGTCTGCCCACATAAAAAACTTCCACGGCATCAAAACACACGTGAAAACGGCTACTTTCCTCTTGGATCGGTAAGCTAACTCTCTTGCTTTTGGCTATGCTGTTGTTGCCATGCTATGTTGTCACATAATAAATAAAATTAAGTAAGACAACAAGTTACAACATACTTTTCATTTCTTTTTCCAGATGCTGAAAACATGATGATAGCCTGTGCATTTTTTAACCATTAATTCTGTGTTTGTTGTTCACTGTGTTCTGTGTTAATTGTTGACTTTGTTGTTCTTTTTTTATAATTAAATCAATGAATTTGTGGTCATTAATTATGTGTTTGTTGTTCACTGTGTTCTGTGTTAATTGATGACTTAGTGGTTCTTTTTAATAATTAAATCAATGAATTCGTGGTCATTAATTCTGTGTTTGTTAACTTTGTTCACGTTGTTTTAGTAAGCATTTTAATCATTAAAACGATTTATTTCAGCTATAGCTTTGCTCCAACTGAAACCTGTAGCCTTTATCAAGTCAAGTCAAGCTTTTTATTTATAGCAAGGCCTTGTAGTGAAAATGTTTTTTCTGGACATTCCACAGACTGTGAAAAGTGTAGGCCTATGCAGCATAGGTTACTATGATACCCTAACTGACAAAGAATGCCGAAAATAAGGTAAAAGGAAAATCCAGTGGTGGTTTAAGTGTAATCGTAACACACCCGGCATAGCTCCGCTAGGCGGAATTGTTTCACGCACCTGTTACGCATCTGTAACAGGATAATCTGGCGGTGCTGGATCGGCGCTGGCACATATCCGCAACAACCCCTAAAATCAGATCAGAAACGGATTCGGCCCGATGTGTGTTTGGACTCAGGAACGAGTCCCGGCTCTATCGTTTTGCCGTTGCGGTCCTGTTCCGTTACAGCGTCCAATGGCTATCTGGGGCAACACAGGCATTCTGTTCAGCTGTATAGTTTATCTAATAGGCAACTTAAATATATAATAACTAATATGCCACTAATTTTGAAACAAAAAAATGTTGTCCTCGCCTGTTAATTTTGAAATACTAAAGCTTTTATCCAGTATTTGGTTGCTTTTTGCAATACTTTAATATTAAAAGGAAATATCATCTTCATATCTTCACATCACATTCAAATATCAAACCGGGTCCCTAATTATCATATTTGTTTCAGAAATAGTGCTTTCTTAAATTTTGTATTTATTAAGATTACTTTATTCTGTCTGACCAGACAAAAAAAATGCTTAAAGAAGAAATATGTTGAGAGGATGTCTTTGATGGAACTATGGTAATGGATTTGTTTCTCTGTGGCATGAATATTTCACTTTACTTTTTTATGTAATGTTGACATTTAATTGGATGCAGTCGATACATGTAACATTAGGAGGTAAAATCTGAGTGATGAACTGGCTCAAAGAACTTCAGCCTGTCCCATTTTACACTTCAGAGTCTGTTGACATGTCTTACAGATTAACACTCCAACTTTAAAATGTGCCACATAAAAGCTGCAAAAAGGTTTGCGACTGGCTTTCTAGTTGATAGATGTCAAGTGGTGTCACCTGAGTTAAGTTTGAACGTTACAAATTAGAAGAAGAAAGACAAACGTGTGGGTGTGACAGTGTGCAGAGGTGAAATACCAAATGTAATCTACTGAGCATCTCTGGTAGATTCTAGAGGCTCGAAGCAACATTAGAAATTACTAGAATAACCCCTGAGGCTGTAGTCATCCAGTCTATTTAAGGGTAATGGAAGTCCCATGGATTTGGAAAGAAAGAAGAGCAAATAGACAAAACTCATTCAAACCCTGGTTATAACAAGGTTATTAAATCACAACTGTAGATGGTCCCGATCCAGTACTGGTACTGGATGCAGTACTGACGTAATTCTTGCATCTGATATCAGACCTAGGCACAGATCGATCTTGGCACAGTTTTTCTGTGTTGCTGGAGGTTATATGTTGGCAGATTTCACCTTTAGGTTTAAGCTTAGAGCCAAAAGTTTAAACACATGGACAGAGCTTGCAATGGGGACCTAATGACAGTAGACAATCTGTTGCTTGCAGAGTGAAGACTCAACATCACCTTTTTTGGAAAAATGTTTGAGTTAAAAGGAGAAAATAAGAGATAGATGTTTCCCTTTTGTGCAAAAAAGTAATAACTGAGAAGAAAAGAACTCTACAAAGGAGCAACAAGGAGCGACAGGAAGGCTAATTGAATTACAGAACACTGCTGTATTTGATTTTTTTGACTTTCAACATCTGGCATGAAGCTTAATCACACAGGGGGTGTAACATGGCTCAATGGTATAGCAGGCGCACCATATGCAGAGACAACATAGTTGTTCCCGCTCGATTCCTGTCTCGGTCCATTTACTGCATGATTTCTGCTTTTCTCTCTGCCCTTCTTCCTGGTCACCAAAAAATAAATAATTAATCCCACTAGTGCTACAAAACCTTTTGAAAACTCTCACAATAGAGTCTACTATTATAATGTGTAACATGTTGCATTTTTAAACTATCGTACGTTTTTGACTTCATTTTACTGAAATAGTTCACTCACAGTCCCGATCAAAAGTTTAAGACCACTTAAAAAATAGCACTAAAAAAATATTATATTTTGCACGGTTGGATCTTAATGTTCCAAGTAGAGCTTTAATATGCAACAAGAATAAATGGGAGAGAGACAAAAAATTCCTTAAGCAAGCAATTTATTAAAAACAATGCTTAAACTGAAGCACATGCTGTTCTACATGTGATCCAAAGTTTAAGAACACACCTCCGGAAAAAGACCATAAAAAACATAAGTCAAAGTTACAAACATGAACTCAGTAATGAGTAGCTCCACCGGTATTGTTGATCATTTCAAAAATTAAATTTATTGACTACCGTCTGGAATCTACTGTCTGGAACTGTTTTTTATTGTTGTAAACTTTCCTTTCCATCCATCTCCAAAGGTTCTCAATTGGATTTAGATCAGGGGAACACGCAGGATGGTCCAAAAGAGTGATGTTATTCTCCTGGAAGAAGTCCCTTGTCCTGTGGGCATTGTCTACTGTAGCGTTATCCTGTAGAAAAAAACAGTCGTTAGCACACAGACAAGGAGCCTCAGTCATGAGGGATGCTCTCTGCAACATCTGGACATAGTCAGAAGCTGTTTTACGCCCCTGCATCTCCTGAAGCCCCATTGTTCCACTTAAAGAAAAAGCCCCCAAACCATTATGGCGCCCCCTCCACTGTGGAGCGTAGAAAACATCTCAGGTGGGATCTGCTTGTCATACCAGTAACGTTGGAAACCATCAGGACTATCAAGGTAAAAACATTTTCTCATCAGAAAAAAAAATTATTCTACCTTTCAATGTCCCATATTTGGTGCTCTCTTGCAAAGTCCAAACAGTCTGTTCTGTGGCGTTCAAGAAGATGAGGCCTTAGAAGACTTTTTGTTTTTGAAGCCCTTAAGTCTCAGATGCCGTCTGATGATTATGGGGCTGTAGTATGCACCAGTAGAGGCCTTACTTTGGGTCGAGGATCGTCCAGTGTGTTGATGAACAGCCAATTGGGTCCTCCGGCTCAATCCTGTTTCATAACCCTCTGGATCATCTAAGAAATTCCAAGTGACTGTCTTACTGCGTCCCACCTCAGCAGCGATGGCACGCTGTGAGAGACCCTGCTTATGCAGTTCAACAACACAACTACATTCAAAAAAGGAACTTGTTTTTTCTTTGCCATCAGAATGTCATGACAGTGTGACTACCTGACAGAAAATGACAATGAATCCACATTTTTGCCCTTTTAAAGGCACGTGGTGTTAAACTTTTGATCAGCTGTAAAACAGCCTGCTTCAGTTTAAGTGTTGTTTTCAATAAATTCCATGCTCAAAAAAAGTTTTGTCTCACTCCCATTTTTGTTGCATGTTGAAGCTCTACTTGGAACCTGGTTAAGATCCAACCATGCAATATATTATTTTATTAATCGGGACTATTTGGCAGAAAGGCTTGTTAAACTAGAAAAGTACTCATAGAGCGCAAAAGTTTCGGTACTTTTCCAATAAAATTTATGTTAATGAGATGCATGGCTGTGTTTGTGCTGTCGCTGTGCTCTTCCAGCAAAGAGATGAGATTTGCGCATGCACTATTAATTTGCCGTGCATATGCTCCAACCATAGTGGGGCTGCCGGGCGAGGTCAGCCGTCTGTGAGCTCTCTGAGACGGGAAAGGAGGCCACGATAGCACAACTGGTTGGTGGGTGGACACGCACTTCATGTCAGATCAACCCCAACATTTAATCAGTTGTTCCTGGCCCCATCATGGACATTTCCTGAAAATGTCATCGAAATCCGTCCATAACTTCTTGAGTTAGGTAGACAGACAGACAAACAAACAAACAGAGGGACACAGAACATTACGTCCTGGTGGAGGTAATTACATTGTAGGCAGGTAATTTTGTCAATGGTGTTAGCACTTTCCAGAATATTTCACCAAAACTTTTAACCTCAATAAAGTCATAGAGCTAATAGTAAAAGTATTTAAAAAAATTAGGAAAAAAAAGTTATATTCTGAGGTCCATTGTAACCCTCAAATTTCTCTCAGCAGTCAGTGATCAGATTCATTTAACCAGGCGAGATGATTGAGAACTAGTTCTCATTAACAGTGCTGACCTGAGCAAAAAACAACAGTAGAAGCAAACAATGAACAAAAACATAATTTCTCACTAAGAATGTCCTTATAGGCATGACAAGGGTATCCTGATGCCTATTCTTTAATTGTCGTTCCAGAAAATTGAAGTATAGTTGAAGGTATGGACACAGATTGCGGGAATATAACTTGCAATGGGTGTGTAGTTTATTCCTATTCCCTTATACAACACCATGATTGAAAACAGCACTAAAGGTTTAAGGAAAGGTGCTTTGTATCAGATAATGTCGGTATCAGCAGATATTTAAATTCAGATATCATGATCAAATCTGAAGCGCAATCCCTGGATTGGAGCAAGTCTAATCATACAACCTGCAATCATAGAGTTTGTCAGCAGACTATTTTAAATTCATTTAGGTCATGTTTTATTTATTAGATTTTTCAAAACTAGTTTTAATAAGGAAACTTTTTTATCTTGGAAGTACAATAAATACATTTGAAAGAAAAAAAGACTTAAGATTAAACAAAAGAGCAGCCAACAAAGAGAATTCATAATCATCATTTATAGTTCATGGTCATTTTTCCTCATACTCATTCCAAGTACAGGTCTCTGGAAAGCAGATTTGACAGACAGAATGACAGAACAAACACAGAACAGTTGAAATGGAGTCTTATTTGACATATTCTCCTCAGGATTTTGGGTCAGCCCAAGCACACATCGTCCACCGTTTTAGTACCACTGGGGGGAAAAACACATACAAATTAATTTCTCCTAATCTTTGTCTTCATCCATCATCATCATCATAAGCATCACCACTCATATTCTTGCTCTTCATTTTCACCTATCTAAATCAGGACGGAGGAGAAAGGCAGTGATTCCTTGAAAGAGATTCACACAAGATTTTGCTGTTTGGGATTGAAGAGGCTATTACTGGTCCAGGATTATCTATCTCAGGTTGGCATTTGTATAAAAACTAATAGGAACACATGTAAAAACAAGGAGATTTCCAATTATTATTCAACTGAAAGAAAAACATGTCCTCATAAAATCTTCTATGTCTAGCAACACCTATTAACACGTATGTGTTTTTTTATTATATTTTTTTAGATTTTATTCCAAAATGGTTGAAGAGCGGTTATATTTTGCATCATCTTTACAACAGGCTATAAAACACCACTTTGTCACAGTCCAGAAAGCACATTTAGATGTGGTTGCACTGTTTATGAACATATGTACTGTAATAAGATAATTTTGCGTGCATGGCTCCCAGGTGATAATCTTTCCTCACATCCCCAGGAATCTGAGGAGAAACGTCCTCTCTGTAAGATCATACAATGTGGAAAATGAAGGCCTCCACTTTCTTTCTCACAGAACAGTTCTTTTAAATCAAACTATTTGATGAGAAACTTCCATCTGTTCTAATCTTTACACTGCAACAGCTCAGTGAAACAAATAATTCTTGGCCGGACTTCACTGTCTCTTTGATGAGTGCTTTGGCCTGAAATATTCCACCATGAGTTTTCTTTTCCTCTTCTCCTCGCTTCTACAGTCAATGTTTGGCATATTTATGGTATGTAATTATTTATGCAGTGTGCCATTTTCTCTAGAAAAAAAGTCAACCACACAAACACAGGCAATGTAAATGCAGAGTTTGTAATGCTGAATCTCCGTCTGCAAAGTGCATCTGTACTCTTGTGTTCCCAGAAACATGAAGGACAGGTGACATTATTCTGTCCCAGGAACAACTCACAGATGGGTTATTATGGTTTAGTCGACACGTTAGATATTAGCAAGTCAATTTTTCTATTAGTCTCTTTCTGGACAGTATGTCCTGTTTGTTTGGGGGTCTTTAAAGTAAAGAAATTTATATTTTTATTTCCAGTTTCTTTTGTAGAGCATTGTCTTGTAAGAAAAAGACTAAATATTGTTCATCTTTGTTATTATCCTGTATCCTGTACATAGGTTTAAGTCCTGATCAATCCTTTAGACAGATATTGGTCTAGAAAAAGACCAAAGGTTCCTCAGTCACACGTAGTACTCTTTGTCCTTGTTCTTCTTATTCTTGCTGGAGGTTTTTGGGTTGTTGATGGGTTTTTCTTTGACTACAGTGCCATTGGATTGTGCTGAGTTGCTGATGTAATTGCGACTCTCATCCACATGATATGATCCCTCATCTCTGTTACGGTACTTGTACATAGCATAAAGGAGGATGAGTATGCACAGTGCAGCTGCTGCTACAATGCCAACCACCATCCCTGTTGTGCTGCTGGACTCCCGGAAGACCTCTGACGTGCCTGGGGGAACCTTTGATCCAGATCCTGTGGGACTGGCTGCAGGCAAAACAAATATGTACAGTTACCAAACAGGCTCTAAGTTGCATATACTTAAAATTCTTATCATTACTAACTTTGTAAGACTTAAAGCAACACATAGATTTCAAAATATTTTACCCAGCACATTCATAATGACTAGATATTACAAGAGAGATCATACTTGAAAAGCTATGGTACAGTCTCTCACAAGATGTTTATGCTCCTTAACATTTATACGTTTGTCACAATAAACATAAATAGATTTATTTAATTGAAATTACATGAGACAGATAATCTGAAAAAGTGCGACATGCATTTTTATTCATCCCATAGGGTGAACACTTTTTAGAACCGCCTCTTGCAGTAATTACAGTTTCAAGTCTCAAAGAGGCTTGCATTTCTAGAGCCTTAAATCTGACGAGTAATTAGCTCAATTTCAGTCAGACTGTAAGGAGACTATCTGTGAGCATTAATTCAATATTTGTCACCAATTCTTATTTGGATTTAGTCCTGGACTTTGACTATGCCATTCTAACAAATGAATGACTTGAACCAAGCCATGTCATTGTAGCTCTGGCTGCATGTTTAGTGTCATTGCATAGTTTTTTTCTGACTCTGCTAAGAAAAAGTATCCACTCATTGTAATGCTGCCACTACAATGCTTCACAACGGTGATGGTGTGTTAACAATGACAGTATTGGTGTTCTTCCAGTGATCATATTTTGGACGTAGGCCAAAAAAATCACTTTTTGCTCTCATCTGACTTGCAACTTCTTTGACATGCATTCTGTATACATTATATTGCATATGGCAAAAGCTGAACTGGACTTCTTGTGGCTCTTTCAAAAACAGCTTTCTACTTGCAAAACTTACATAAAAGCCACATTTGTAGAGTGCGCAACTGATTATTTTTCCTGGTGACAGATTTTTCCACCTGAGCTGTGAAAGTTTGCAGTTCCTCCATAGGTACCATGGGCTACTTGACAGTTTCTCTGCCAATGATTAATGAACTCCTGGAACAGTCTGTCAGTGTAACCCGAAAGCCATGTCTTAATATGTCTGCAGTAATGCCTTACTCTTTTCAATTCTTTTATAATGGATTGAAATGTACTATATACAAGGCTCAAAGCTTGGGGTATTATTTTATAACCTAACCCTGCTTTAAACAAACTCTCAACTTTATCCCTGACCTCTGTTTTTTTCCACTACTCTTCTCTACCAAACTACTAAAGTCTTTAGAGAACAGTTGTATATATCTGTAACTTTGTTCTATCGTTAGGTTACTTTAAAAAGCATTTGGGTGCACTGCATATCATTTAAGGATGTCAGATTAAAATGGGTTTAAATACATATTCATGCCACACATTTCTGACTTCTATTCTAAAAAAAGCTATTTACAATTATTCTTCAAAGTCAGGGTTAGGCGCTATGTTGTGCAGTCTATCCAAAAAAACATATTAGTATAATACATGGGTATGTTTACTTGTGTAAATAACGACATTTTCCCATAAATTTGAGCTTGCAGTTAAATCTTAATTAAGTTCACAGATTCCAGTAATTTGCTTACATGTATTAATCAAAACATTATCAGAATATAATAAAAAAATAACTTTTTGGATTTGGTAACAAAATACGAAAATAATTGTAACCTTATAAACATTAGATTATCAAAAATAAAATAAAATATTTAAAATCTAAAATTTTAAATAACCACTACAATAGTGCTGCAATATCACTCATAAAAACATTGCAAAAACACAAAGTAAACAATGCAAGTCATGCCTACCCACACATAGACAGACAGTAATTAACTCTAAGCCTTGGAGAATAAGACAGTTGTAAATTCACTGTTGAATGTAGATGTCAGAGGCCAGAAGGCAGCTTGTTCCAGAGTGTAAAGCTCAGTAACTGAAAGCTTCCTGAACAAGCAACAACAGATTCAATTTTTAATATAGCTCAAAGATTTACTCCTGATGAGCCAAGAGGCACAATGAGGGTATAGAGAGCAAATATGAAACAGTAAAAAAAAGGAAATGGAGCATGCAAAAGGAATCTGCTAAATTTGTAGGCAAAACCGGCATGTTTACAGTGGTCAAAAATGAAAAAACATTTTCAACATTTCCAACATATTCATGCAGCATGACAGTATCACACCATTGCTGAAAATAAATCCCTCACAAACAAATAATTCTTCAGCTGACTCAGCAGATTGGATCAAAATGCTCTCACTTCTGTTTCCAAAGCAATCCCATTCAGTCAAACGTATTCTGAAAACACATGAGCCACCTGATCGCCCAGTCTCTCTGTTATGTCTGTTGGACATTTGTATTAGTCATCAGTTCTGAAAAACATACCACTTTCTTTTAGTTATTTTGTTCCTTGTTCCCTTTTACAAAAACATTATTTTTTACAAACAGATGTTGGAAATAACATTCAATATAAGGAAGTCCATATTTTCCTCTTGTGGGTATTTCTTTTTGCATCTGAATTGTATTTTGAATTCAATCTGACTGATGGCACTTGGCACTGGAAAAAAAGCCTCCTAACTATCTAAACAAGTGTCTCTAAAATCTTTGAATTTTTAGCTGCATGAGGGTCAGGCAGGTGGAATGCTCCAAACCATAAAAATTAGGGGTGTCAAATTATCGCGTTAATCGTGATTAATTAATTACAGCCATATTTAGCGCACTATGTTTTTTAATCGCGTTAATCAAATTTTTGCCCTGTTGGACAGGAGGCATCGACTGGGATGATGCTCCCAGTAACGAACATCCACCGTGTCATGTTATCAACTTTTTACTTTCTGTAACATAGAAAGTACTCTTATATCAGATCTTCTGTTCTTTCTGTGTATCTGCTCTGTCTTCTCAAACCCCCAGACGGTCGTGGCAGATGGCCGCTCCTACTGAGCCTGGTTCAGTTGGAGGTTTCTTCCTGTTAAAGGGGAGTTTTTCCTCTCCACCATCGCTACATGCTTGCTCAGTATGAGGGATTGCTGAAGGATTGCTGTGGTTGGAAAGTCTACATCAACAGGGCCCAACCTCACGCCAATGACTGACGCAATCTGCTGGGATTCCTTAAATCGGAAACTCTTTAACTGATTGGAATGTTTGTATAAATGTATTGAAATGACTTCTTGTTAAGTGGCTTGAGAAGACATCTGTTGTGAATTGTTGCTGTATAAATAAACTGAATTGAATTGAATCTAGTAATGATAACCTCAGCCCAAGAATATATCTGTAAACACCAGAGACCCCACACCTATGTGTGTATGTGAGCATGCTGGTGCATATAAGGTTTCTCTATAAGAGTGTTCAATAGCTGGTGTGAGCAGGTATCAATCTGTCTCCCAGGAATCAATGCAGACATGAAGGAGATCGGAGCCAAGACGTCCAAAGGACCCCAGAGCCTCAGGCGGACCAGCGTGGGGCCGACTGCATCCCCCAAGAGAGGAGATGAGGAGAACCCCAGTGGAACATCCAGAGGCTACTATGCAGGGGCCAGGGGGGCTGCAGTAACGAACCGACCACGCACGATGCGCACAGAACAGGTAATTGAATGAGCAGAGACGCTGGATCCGTATCCCACTAAACCTGACAGGTAGACAAAGACATACAGACACAGTCATACGTTCCCTCTCTCTTAAACACATACACTCTCACCGACACACCAAGACACCCAAGAAATAACGCTGTACCCTCACTCACACACCCCATACACACTCTATACTTCCAGTTCCTGCTACCGATTCCCCAGTAGAGCAACCAGCCCCCGGACCCGGGAGATGGACCCCCTACCTTCTAGGTCGGAGACAAGCAGACCGCCAAGGGCCCCATAGCGGCGAAGCAGCCCACGAGCCTAGGACCCCGACCAGACCACCTGTTCCTCCTCCAGACCCCAACCCCTGATGGCCCATATCGAACAGGGGTGTGGAAAGTCCCCTAGCCTCCATCCTCCCGTTCGAATATGGTGTTGATGCATGTTGTTATAATGTGCATTTAAAACAGAGGAGTGGGATGTGGGGAAGGCAGCCACACATCCCCCAACCCCCACCCCAACCCTCAGTGTCTATATGCGGTTAAACAGTGGTCACCGGCACCAGCACCAGAGGTGAAGCTGATTGAACAGCTCACCCTCTGGATACCGAAAAGTCTGCCCACCCCAAAGTCCCTACATGTGAGTCTCATGAAAATATTATAAGTGGAAGTGCCTAAGTTGTATAGTAAAGTTGGGACCCAGCCCACCCAGCCCATCTCCTCCCGCACAAACCCCCCCCTCCCCTCCAAGTGCCCTCGTAGGGGGAGAGCACCTGAATCTAGATAGCAACAGCCTCCCCGCCAGCAAAGGAGGCCCCCAGCCCCACCTGCGCATCGGAGGCCCCCGTGCCCCAAACCAAATGTACCTGCCCAGACCAAGAGCAAACTGATGCCCCGGGCGGCCGACCCACCAGGCCAACATCCACCACCCCCATTCCCTTGCGGAGGGACCACTGCTGTTCAATGGCTCAGCAAGCGACCAAACCCAGCATATTATGTGTTGTTTTAACCCATAATACAGCTGAACTCAGAGAAGATCTTTACCCCACTGTGTCCAGAACGCTAAGGAATCGCGCATGCTTGAAGCAGAAGGTTGCAGGCGCCACTTGGGACTAGTCACAAAAACAGCAGAATGTAAATGGCTGGGACTGCTTCTGTTCAAGTCTCTTAAATACAATAAATGAACTCATAAAGCCAGTTTTTTTAATTACATGTATCAAACTTTTGTTCTACCACAATAATGCAATGAATTTAAAAGAAAACACCTCAAGATGAGGGCTTTTCTCAGTAATTATTAGATGAGATTAAAAAAAGAGATTAATTAGATTAATTAATCACAGATCATAATTAATTAATCTCAAAGTATTTTTAATCTCATGACAGCACTAATAAAATTATCCCCTTCTTAAATCATAGATATGTGAAATAAACACCTCAAAACTTCACAAAGCAGTGTAATTTCTTTCATATTTTGCAACTGTTTCACTGGATTCACAACGCTGGGACTAAATAAAGACAGACACAAACACGCTCTGCAAGTCAAGCAGGTACAAGCAATTTAAACTTATTTTTCCATGAGATCACAGTAGTCCTTTCTTCAAGTGCTGAAGTAATCGAAGTGACAGAGTAATGTATTACTAATCTATATTTGTTTTAATTACCAGGAAACTCCAGGTCCTGGCCTGATAAGAATTCACCAAAACTTAAAGAACAAAATATTAATCGAGGAAATACATTGGTATGTCATTTTAAACTTAAGAAGTAATGTTCGAGATTGTAAAAGACAATGGAGTGATGCATCAATATGACATAAGATGGAGATAAGAATACTAAAACAATTGTTCGTGAATTAATTTAGGTAATTTTTACGGCATAAGTGTTTAGCATACAATGTTGTTTTTGTGGACAATCTGTGTAACAGAGATATTCTGAAACAGGTCTTTAAGTTTACCAAGAAATTTGAACTTTTTGTGATTTATAGAAAATAATACCAAAGGGCTTTGGCCTGAATACATGCAGAACACCTAATTTATTGCTCAGCAAACTGCATCAGTCCCGATAGATGCTATCTAATTGGTGAAGCTATTTTAGGGATGGGTTCTGCCTCTGCGGGTAGATTCAGAATTAGAGGCACATGCCAATTCAGGTTTGCACACATTCAGCACCCACAAATATTTTTGTGAATTTGACTCTTAGACTGCTTCAGCCTTTCGGCTCCTATTAAATTAGGACTGAATCTTTTTTTAGAAGCCATTTAGCTCTAATAAAATCATTTTAGAGTTTCTTCATAGAACTAAACTGTCTGTAGGGTGAGTTATACCTCATTTAGCTGGGAAGCCTAAATTGTACGTTTCAGAAACAGGAACTAATGACATAGATTTTTATTGTATTTTTAACTAACTAAAAGCAACTATTCATTGTATTTATTCAAATTCACTGTTTTTCCCCTCAATTTGCTTTTCTTCTCTTATCTCTTTTTTTCAGCTAATAGAGTGCTATTAAAATAATTGCATTCTTTAGCTTTAAAATGAAACCATTTCTCAAAAATGGCTTTAACTTTCCTCTTTTTTCACAATTCATTCTTCAACTCCTTTGATCTATTCAGAGTAGTATTCTCAAACAAGTAACTCTCTTTTACTCCAAGGATTCAGCATCTTTAGTCCAAAGCAACTTTAGCACATCAAAAAGAAAGGACATAGAAGACAACATTTTGCTGCTATTGATGTTTTTGTAACCACTTTGTTTCATCTATTCGAACCCTTATTTCATGATTGAACAAAAATATGTTTTTCCACCTACTTATTACAAATTACTGTGGGCTAGATTTCAGAAAAACCATAAATGCAAAGTTTATACAATAACGATGTTAAAATGTGTGATTACTTTGAAAGTATCATTTTCACCAGTGAATAGGACAGTGATTGCACATAAGAAGACTGACTCAGTGCATTTGATAGCTCCCTTTGTTGTTTTGTGCTGTCTCTCTGTTGTAGGTTTTATCAGGTAAAACACAGCTCAATACATGTCTCCGCTTGAGTGACGTTTTAATGTTTAGACAGGTATTGCGCTGAAATGTGTTATCCACCAGCTAATTACACACGCAGACAGCATATATCGCTATTTTAAGATGTTCTTGTTCTTTCCAGAGTTAGAAGCATTAAAAGTGCTAACTGTAAAGGGCAAAAGTCCTCCAAGCTGTCTGTAAAGAGACAAGAGGCCGCTGCTCCTCATTGACATGTTTTCCACCACATTTAGAACGATCAGCGGCCCAAGTATGCTTCCAGTGCCAGCAAACATTCAAGGACAAGCGCAGCGTTCCACCAGGGGATTGAGTGTGACTGAGCGTTGCAACAGATTAGCTTTGCCTGTGACAAGCCCACTTATCCTTGCAGACAGGTGTGAAGAATGCCCTCGCCTTGTGGGCAAAAGCCACTGGTTGACTAGGCACGTCCCCAGCAACCCGTTGTTCAGGCATTAAACATTGAGTTATTTTCATATTTGCTGTCTATTCTTTTAGAGTCAAAGGAGTTCAGAGAGTAGATAACAGATTGATGGAAAAGAGAGACCTCTGTCTGAAACTCTGGAGGTTTTATCTAACACCTTGGCATGCTCCTCCAGCAAAGTAACTGAGCTAGAAAAGTTGAGGAGGCAGGCAGCCACAATCTGCGATATCAACGGGTGAGCCATGTGACAAAAGTTCCACAGTGTGCTGTTCTTCCTTGTGTGATCTGACACCTCCAGCTCTGGGCTTTGTTATTTCCTTCTGCCTGGATCTGTTGATTGGCTCCCCCCAGACTGCATTCATACAAAGACGTTAAACCCTCTATTAGCTGACCATGGTTCTTTCTTTCAGTATGGGCAAACTAAAAAAAATGTCTTGACAAAGACAAGTCAACAGTGACTAGACACAACACTGAATTTAGCAGAGAACCTTCAGGTTTAGTCTATAACAATATGCATTCATAGCAGCTCATTAGCTCTCACTTAGTCTCGGTAGAATATTTCAAAAATCCACTTGATTGAATCTGCCATAGTCTACTAGATCACCTGATGAACCTCATGATTCAGACCATTTGTTACCCGTGAGCCCCAATCTCCCTCACATTGAGCTCAGGCAAAATAATGTCTTCGACATCAGGCCTTCAAGAAAGCCACATAAGGACCTCAGGCAAATTGCATCTGCCTGTCTGTTCATTAGCACTCCATCACCTCAGAACAGAGGCACATAAACTGAGAAAGAAATAACGCCTGAAACAAGTGTTTAAAATGATGGCTGCTCTCATACGCTCTACTCAAGCGTACCCAAGGGTAAAATTAGACATGGGGAAAATGACCTTAAAGTGGCGCCCGGCTTCTTGACAGCATAGCAGGGGTGCGCTTGCGATGCAATGGAGGTAAACTCGGGAGGGTTAACTTTTGAAGGATTACACTTGTGTTAAAGCTGCCAAAATAACTTTGTCCTCTTCATCTCATCCCTGAGTGAGATTTAAATTACAGTATCACATTCAGGGCCATCATAAAGTCCTTGCTGGTTTACTTACAAGGACAACAGTTAATGTTTCAGGCATTTCGTCACAAATCATTTGCCTGCATCAGAGGCAAAAATAGAAACAATAAACAAAAGCACGAGCCAGGATAAGAACAACGACAGCTATAAAATTGAAAAGTCGAAACACGTGAATGCTGAGATTGTTATGGCTTCAAGTGTCCATCTTCCGCGGTTTGTTAATTTAAAGTATTTTTTTGTTTTCTTCCAAGGTTCTTCAGCACGGATACATGAGCCAGCTTGGCAAAGATATTAGGGAACATGTCATTTAAAAGCCTGTTGTGGATTTCAGTTCTCTTTGCCTGACTTCTTTTTTGCCATATGCACTCAAGGAAAGAAATAGGATCAGGGACCCCCCCCCCCGCCCCCAATGTCAAGTGGGATTTGAATAAATGGTTCTCTTCAAAGACTATTTTTCCTCATTTGTCTCCAGTGTGAGGGTTCATTTGTTTGGTAATTTGTCACAGGGTGAGCAGGTTGATAGGGGCCACAGATGAAGGAAGACACAGAGTGGGGTGGGGGGGATAGGGGGTGGTGATTGGTTTTATTTCAGGTGTGTGAGAGGCTTGTTTTAACATAATGAAACGACTAGTGCAACTGAGGATATACAGAATAAACTGGCTGGGCTTGACCTTTTATTAACTGTTGGCACTAGTTTGTGTTTTATAAACTGATCACTGTGGCAACACTTACTGTATCTATGGGTTTTAACAGTTCTACAGTGCCTTGCATTCAGTACCATTTTGTCAACTTACAACCACAAAATGTAATGTGTTTTAGTGAGGTGTTCTATTAATGACCTATATAAAACAGCACCTAATTGTTATTCACAATGTTTTGCAAACTAAATTTTAATAGTTTGGTGTGCACAAGGAGCAAACTCTTCCAGCCAGATGTGAGGCCAATGTGGAAGTGACAAAAATTGCAGTTCCACCTTATCCGCTGGGGGCTGGCTCCAGAAAGGACCAATTTCCCATTGACTCCCATGTTAAAAATGTCAACTTCATAGCAGAAATAAATATGTTTACAACCTGGTTCAAAAAACATTTTAGGTTTAATAGGTCACTTTTATTGCCCTTAGATGGACTGGAGATCGGCACCAGCACGTTTACCGTCATGGCAACTCTGAGGGAGGGGTGAATTTTTTTATAAGTCATTCGTTTAGATGTAATTTAAGTTTAAAATTATTAATAATAAGGGGCGTGTCCTTTTTATTGACAAGTCTCAGATAAGGTGTCAGCAGTAGCGCTGGTGGCTAGCGCCTTGCCCCCCCTGCTTCCTTCAGGGAAGGACACAGCCTCGGAGTCACGTTAAAAGTCTAAGGCCGTTTTGTTTTTCTTAACTTGACTATCAGTTGCGTCCACAATGTTTATTCGTCCTGGGATGTTAATCGGGCACGTATTGGATAAAAATGGCTTGCTATGGTATTCATTGCACTAACAGACCGTCCAAGAAGTCTGCTTCATTTTTTCAGTAAGTAAAATGATATTTCTGCCATGCATTTAAGATGATGCTGCTTGGTGGAAAATGGGTTGAAATGATCACATTTCTTCTTTACTTTACATATTGATTATTAAAACTTGTTTTAATTAAAATTCACATAGTTTTAGTGTAAGTCATGGACCCACAAGGCTTCATGATTCTATTTGAAAAAGTTATTGAATCTCCCTAGAAAGCAGAAGGGTAGGAGAGTCGCTCAACCGTGTTTTTTTTTAGACTAAAAGCCCCCGTCAACCTCCGTTAGCTTTGGTTAGCTCAGTTAGCTCGTAGCTACATTGGCTCAGAGTTTGATGGGTGTCAATCATCCGCCCCCACCCTCACAGCCCCATTCTCAGTTCCAATCCTTTGCCCACTTTTTGTATTTGACGAGGCGTGTCAATTCCTCTTTGCAAAACAGCTCAAGCTCAGTCAGACTGCATGGAGAGGGTATGTGAACATACATTTTTATATTTTGAAAAACAGTGGACCCTTGCCCATTTCTGGATCAGTATTTGCAGATTAACCTATTCACGGATTATTCGATGGAACCTAATTCCAAATTATTCATGGGAAGTTTTGTTTTATCCTCAAATGGGCTGTTCTCCTCCTTTCACATATTTTTTGTCTGCTACATAGTCTGCAAACAGGACGTTTTATGGCTTTCTTTCTGCAAAGGCCTTGTTCTTGCTAATCATCCAAAATGACCAGATTTGAAGAGTTTTACAACTAATACTTGTCCTGTCAACAGAACCTTCTATCTGAGCTATGGTTCTCTGCAGCTCTTCCTGGGTTACCTTGGGTATCTTGGCTGCTCCTCAGAAAAAATATTTTACTGTACAACCTGTCAATTTGAGTGACTGACCATGTTGTGGTATGTTCACAGCTTTATCCCTGACATATTTGGTGTGTTCTTTGATCTTTCTGCACAGTTTGTTCACTAATAATCCCTAAGAACACCTCTGATGCCTTTACAATATTTATAGAGATTAAATGATACACAGGTGAACACTGGTAACTAAAACTGCCTTATGAAAGTAATTGGTCGCACCAGAGTTTCTTTAGGGATGTGGTAGTGAAGCGGGCTAAACAGATGTGCATGTCATATTTTTCAGATTGCTTTTTTTTAGTTATGAAAATCATGTATTCTTATTCTTCCATTTTACAGCTAAGTATCACTTCACATTGGTCTATCACATAAATAATGCAACAACCCAATAATACAGTTAAGTTTATGGTTGCAACAAAATCTTGAAAAGTTTAAGGGGTCTGAATACCTTTAAATGTCAATATGCTTTAAATGGTTTTTGGACAGTTTAAAAACATGTGGATGTGGGCTGCTTCCATAGGAACCAAGACTTAGTTGGTGTGCTTTGTGACATTTTGCTGTTAATCTGTCAACCAGATTAGTGTTACACTTTCGTATTTCACATATCAAGTTATATCATTAGCTGTCAAAACTGTCACAGAGCCATGGATCAGTCTTGGGGTTGGTCACTGTATCTACAGCAATGGAGCCAAAGCATTTATTAAATCCCCCTCCTCCCTCTTTAATTATCTTTGTGTCCTCAAGAAGTGATGCAAGCTATCATGTTTTTGAGACATGCTGGCAGTGTGCCTCGTGATAGTCTACATGTGTGACTCTGAAGTGGCTCCGCTTATGCTGATGGTGGATGATGAGCTGTGAGCTGGGTGAGCATGAAATGGAGGGAGAATTATTAAAAGGTCTTTGATTTAGCCCTGTAAAAGGTATGATGCTGTTTAAACCTTTTCCCCTGGAGGGATTCCGCTAAAGAAGGCAAGAGGAAAGTAGAGGACCGAGCTTATTTGGCTTTAATGCCTCAAGTCTGGAGTTTATCTCTTGATTGGATTCCTAAAGTGTCAGCCTGCACGTTCCTGCGATCTATACTTGTGATCTATGTAGATAATCTGGAGCTAGATATTTTATAATTGTGTGACATAACACAAATAATACTTCCCAGCTGCCATAAAACAATAAGATTAAATTTCTTGTCATTGCACAGATTTGACAAGATGTGAAGGGACATTTGTTTTTAAAGACAAAAAGATTGACATTGACATTTTATACTTAGGAATCACTTCACTTATTTGATATCTGCACAATATTTCCAAGCCTTTACTTACTTATAATATTGCTGCAAATGACCTTTGCTTCTGCATTTTCTTTCTTTTTTTAGTGGAGCAAAGTCTTTCATGCCCTACTTAAGCTTATGCACAGACACATTGTGTTAGCATCAATGTCACCACACCAGAAATATGTGCAGTAGGAAAACAAGAATAATTGAAAATATAAATATGGGTGGGGGATCAGTACAGAGAAAGACTGACAGTAAGTGTGAAATCCTGTTTTCTCCCAGAACACACTGCCTTTAAAATAGAATGTAGAAATAAGACTTGAATGGTCTAATCCTTTGAGAAAAAGTGCAGGAAACAAAATGGCAAAATTCCTTGTGAATGTCAAGATGAATTGGTAAACTAGAAGAAAAAATAAAAGAACTGTTTGCATGAGATTCAAGGTTGGGAGTTGTAATAATACTGAAAAAGCATTTTTTAAATGACTTTTTAGCAGTTCGATCACTTTAGCTAGTGGCAGTCAAGAAAATAGTCTGTTTTTTTCCAGCAAAGAAAGAAAATAACATACAAAGTTCCAGCTGTGTATGATTGAATAACCTATTAAATGTGGGCAGTGACCTCTTAAGCTACCACAGTGCTCTTAATGCTTCATTAATCTTACAGCTACTTTTAAAATAATAATTTAACCTATTTCTTCTTCACCTGGCTGGGTGCATTCCAGTCATTGCCACTGGGGTTAAGGAGAGTATTCATTTGCTGTTTGATTTATTGGTTTACTCTATGTATTGTTTCCACACCCATAAATTAAATCTATTAAAACAAATGTCAAACACATTAGTAGCTGCTAATGTCACAGCGGAATGCTTGAGGACAGAATATGATGAGAGAGCACAGAGAGAGGAGGAAACGAGAGATGATTAACCTTAACCCGCCTTTGGGCAATTCACAGTGAAGGGCTGTTGGAGCTAAGAGTAAGGGGCTGAACATTTATTTGCGAAATGCAGAAGAGTGAAATCCAAACTATAACAGAGGCTGCTTGGTGTGTTTGTCAGGGAGCTTGCTCTCAAAGAAATCACAATTAATATTCCAGATCACTGCATAATTATTGATGGCGGAAGGCTAAAGATCCAGCAGCAGTCCTCAAAGTGGTTTATTTCTGTTTTGTGCACTCTAAAGGGAAATTAATTGTAAAATTTTAAGAGGAAAAACACTAACTGGTTGAAAATATAAAAGGTCCTTCTAATTTCTTTTCAGTGAGATCCTCTCAAATTCATTTTTGCACTTAATGCATATCAAGATCTAAAGACAGAAAGAAAAAAAAATATATAACCCATTATGGGTTTTAAGTATAAATTACCAAATAGTTGAACCATTCATCAAATTAGTTGAACCCTTATCCTTCATCAAGAATTACCTGACCATGACATTGTAATTACAGATCATGAGCCCTTATGTCATTAAGTGCCTTTCTCCACTCACTACAAGTAGCCTCACGAGGCCATTATCACCTATAAGTACAAAGAATAAAATGAATTCTGCTATTATACTATAGTTCAATTTTTTATCCTAGAAGACATATGGACTTTGTGGCTAATGAATGAATGAATAAATGAATGAATGAAAGCTATACTCATGACCACAATATTTAGAAATATATAAATATCAGTATACAAATATCTTCTGGTGAATGTGCAGTGTAACACATGATTATGCAGAGTAGATAACATTTTAATTACCAAGAACCATTTTTGATCATAGTTAATCATAGCTTTACCATTCAGTTATCATGTTTAAAGCATTCACATTATGTCAAATGTATATATTTAAATATAAATATGTATATATATATATATATATATATATATATATATATATATATATATATAGTTTTTTGTATAGCATATATATATTCACTATATATGTGTGTGTGTGTTTGTATACATACAAATAGTCGCAGCAGTTCTCTAGGCGATTCTCTCAGTGTTTTTTAGGTTTGAAGTGCTTTATTACTCATTTACTATCCGGTTGGGCAGTTTATGTAATGAAACATTGACATAAAATGTTTAATTCAACCAGGAAGTTTGTTTCTGATAGGAAATGAGACAAAAGATAATAAAACCATTTAAAAGGAAAACAATGGACTATGTTATTTTTATATTTTATTGAAAATACTATTGCAAAAAATGATTATAAGTGCCTTTCCTAATAATCAACTGAAGGGTCTTCATAGGCATTACAGCAATCCATTTTTATATAAGTGATAGCTAGTGTTTGTATGTTTCCAATTGTATTTTGATTATTTATTTTTGGGTAATGATGTTGAAGTGTTCGATAGATGTCATATAAAACACTGGTTCATCCCTCTAGTTTAGGGGCCTTTTAATGACAGATTTATGTAGTATGAAAAAACACCCAACACTATCCAACAGGTAGCAGCTAGGTTCCTCAACAAGAGACTGCTGTTTTAAGATTTTTATGTGGTTTGAATGAGCACGATGAATCTGTCAATTATAACGTTTTAGGTGATACTTCTAGATATATTTTGTCAGGACAAAAATCACATGGTTGTTTCTATTTGTGCTCAGTCTTTATGACAGTCTGAGCTAACAGACTACATCCCTAGGTGCAGTTTTTCTGTGCTTTTGATGTGGATTGGACAAACATGATTAAGGTGTTAATTAGAACGCTTTAATGAATCTGATAGATGTATTTTCTATTAATAAAATATAACTCCTTTATTCTCAACCTTCAGGTTAATCTCACATAACACAAATCAGCTTCCTTCATTCTTGAGAAGGTGCTGTTTCTAAATGATTTTGTTTCAATGTAGATTGGGAAAAAAATGAAACAGTTGGTTCCATTTGTGTTAAATTTTTATTAGATAACAAGAAGCAGATAGCTTCCTCATTAAGTATGTGCTGTTTTTTCCATGATTTAGTTTTACTGTAGATTTGACCTATAATTAATCCATTAAGTTGAAATCTTTATTATTTATGATAGAGAAAATTTGTCATCAAAATAGGGGATCTGTTTCCATTCATGTTTAATCTTTATGGTAAGTAGCCATTAAATATCACCTCTAAAAGACTGACAATTACAAGAAATATATTTGGAACAACAAACAGTGCTTGATTGAAAAACAACTGGACATTACATTAAATAGCTGTTTAACATTCTATTAAATATTACAAATTAAAAGTCTTCTAAAGCTTTCATTTCAAATAATTAAAAGTGTGGACAAAAAATCCTCTGTGACTAGAGATGATAGATGGAGATGACTTGATGAAAAACAACAACAAAAATAATGTGGAACAAAGACATTTGCACAATGTAACACGTAACCTTGGATGTGGATCACATACAGCAGCTGCACCCTTTCGCCCCCCAACAACGGCAGGCTTGATGCCAATGAAATGAGGCAGGTAGGTAAGAGAGATCCGTTCCATCTGACCCCATGCAGCTCAGCAGCAACCCCTTCCATTAACTTTCACCATGAAAACTGAGGTTAGGGCTGGAAAATCAGCGCCAGCTGTGATCTTGCCAGACTGTTCGCTGGGCTATTTTCACACAACCAACTCTATATCTATATTTTCTCCAGCTGATTGGCCAGCACTTCAAATTGGCCTTTAAATGAGCTATTGCTACTCGAAGAAAACTCCAGAAATTGTTTAAGCTAAATGCCAGAATTTATTCAGCATTTATATAACAACACTACCCTTGGAGGTGAGGTCATTATGCAGATTGTCCGCATCTATTTAGTTATTTTTCTAAGCTCACATCCTCACTAGAACCGGGAAAGTAGAGCACATCACCCCAGTTCTAAAGTCATTACACCGGCTTCCTGTAGCTCAAAGGAAAGACTTTAAAATACTTTTAATAGTTCATAAATCATTAAATGCCTTAGTACCAAAGTATGTTGAAGATCTACTGTTACTACATCAACCCCCAGAACACTAAGGTCCTCTAATTCCAATCTACTCAACATCCCTAGAATTAGAACCAAACATGGAGAAGCAGCTTTCAGTTTCTATGCTCCTCTATTCTGGAACAAACTTCCAGACTACTGCAAATCTGCTGAAACACTGAGTTCTTTTAAATCACAACTAAAAACGTATCTGGTTAGAGCTGCCTTTGAGTAATGTTTTCATGTATCATATGTTTTGTGTTTGCTTCTTGCTTTATTGCTGTTTTTACATCATATGCTTTGTCTGTGTTTTACTGCTATTTTTATTTTACCCCTTAATCATGTAAAGCACCTTGAATTACCTCGTTGTTGAAAGTGTGCTATACAAACAAAATTGCCTTGCCTAAGAAGGTGAGGTAAAATCTAATTGAAGCACAATCCTTTTGCACAGTTTGTTTCATTGTAGTTTGCAATTTTTGTCAAACAGCACAAAGATAGCAGTATAACGTGTTTTTATGATCATGGTTGCAGTAATATTTAGCTATCAGAGCAGGCTGCCGAGAATCTGCACAGTCCTGAACCCTCCTCCTATTACAAATCAGAAGTGCTGCTGCATCATGGGCCTCTGTATTCCTCTGTGGGTTCTCAAACCAGGGGGGAGGATTCAATTTGGTGCAGCGTGATCTAATCTGAGTCCTGCCAAGTGATAAGCTCTGCTCCTCCATGGTTTCCGGAAGTAAGTGTAATAAAGCATGGCAATAAGCAAGTTTACTCAATTCATGTCTTTGAGTGGCTGGAAGGGACCACCGGGGGACAAGAATCCGCTGAGATACAGAATGATCTAGAGCTGACCTTGGGCCATGTATGGCTCACATAATAGTCTGTTTTAAAGCTTACCTCTTGGATTCACTTCTGCATTAATATTATCATACTGTATCCATGCAGTGCAGAGGTTGGCAAAGGCACAATATGTGTGTATGTGCATGCTTCTAGTTGCTGCTTAGAGTAAGCACACAGAAAATGCTCTCAAGGTATTGCATGAAGAACCTTATATTCCTGCCACCATTAAAGGGAGCTGCTTAAAACAGTAATATGAGTAAGTAGTACTTTTATCAGCAACAGTATCTTCAGTTTTTTGTGAACAGCAAGTATGATTGAGACGAGGTGAGTGCTTGGCAGAGCATGTGATTCTGAACGTAGATATTAATCAGGATAAAGTGTTAGACAGCTGCCACCCTGGGAGCCCACAGCTCTTGTGTCAAATCCCCTTCAGCTTTCACAAAGGGAGAGGAATACACGGCATGGGGACGATGCGTCCCAAAGCATCACATTGTTTGCAACGGATGTTTTGGCAGATGCCCTTGTCAAAGAAATATGATAATGCAAGCTGCTTGTGTGAACTTGTACCCTTCTGTGTGTAATATTAGCACAAGGTAACAAATGCACATTCAAATGCTCGTTGTGATGCTGCCTATATAAATCAAAAATGAAGAATAAGAATTAAAGGAAAAATTAAAGTTAATGTTGCAAATGGGAAGCTAGAAGAGCAGGAAGACATACAGACTAGAAAAGAGATATTCTTTGCTGTGGGGCAGACATTAATTTAGTGGAGGTTTTACAACCACATACTGATCAATAGCACATTTAAATGGAGCGGGGAGCCTTGAGTTTGGACTTAATTGTTCTCTGTGCTTCTCAACACTTCTAAATGCATTTGAAAATCCCTCTTTTAATAGACAGATGCTAGGTTTAGACCTAATTGCCCTCCATGTGTGGCAAGAAAAAAAGATTAAAAGTTTTGCAAGCAATGCGGCGAAAAAACAGATTTACAATCCCAAATTTTACGTTTGAAGCTATTTTTAAAACCCTTTGGGGAAGCAATAACTGCCTTTTTTCATTTTGAAATCATCTGGGCTCTTTAAAATCAAATCCTTAGACCAACTAAGTTTGTTGACATGCACCTCAATCATCATATCCAAGGGGAGTTGTGTGCAGCAGCAGTGAACATCAGTGTATGAGAAACAACAGGATAAATGTACACTGCCCGCTGTAAAATTTAATTAACAACAGTGGGGACACTGTGCACATCTGTAAAAATCATATAGTCCTCTCTGTGTTTACCAATTTTGTATGTAATGTTTTGAAGTTATATAGATTTCATAATTACAACAGTTTTCCCTCTTTCCATGAGAACTCCCCAGCATGCATATTAACAAATGCCCTGAGCTGCTGTAAACAAATACTGTAGGTCCACAATTAAAAAACAGTAGCAACATCTGCTTTTAGGGACAGAAACAAGACTGAGCATTGTATAGTTTTAGTTGTTCATGCAACACTTTTGTTTAGCAAAAAAAAAATAAATTCAGCCGGGTTAACTGAAGACTGACAAATGTAAAAGCAGACAAACATACTGTAAAGGATAGCCCCAATCCCTGTCTTTAAATTAACAAATGTCTGAACTCGAGGCAAATGACTGTCAGGGATGTGTGTGAAGTATGGACCCAAACGCAGACGCTGAGGAAGTGCAGGATGTTTATTAAAGGTGGAGGTGATGGTGATGAAGAGGACGACGACAGGAACGGAAAGACTGGACATCGGGCAGGAACGAGACAGCAGGGAAGGCACACAAGACATCAATAGTTAGTAGTATGATCCGGCATGGAGTGAAAGGAAGTGATGGGTCTTAAAGGCAGGTGGTGAGTAGGATCAGGTGTGGTTGATTGGACAGACAGGTGAAGACAATGAGGCGTGAATAGGGCAGTGTGACAGGACCCCCCTCCTTTAAAGGCGGATTCCGGACGCTGTGGCGAGAGGAGCAAGAAAGAAAAAGGGAAAAAAAAGAAGCACCCTTCCCAGGGTGGGTGGAGGGGGCCCACGGAAGGAGGGCCCTGAGTCTTTCTGGGTACACCCCTGGAAGTCTGGCGGAAGACCAGCTGGGCGGCCCCTGAGGACCTGGAGGTCGGGCGGATGGCCCCGGTAGCGTCCCCTTGCTGGACGGCGGTCGGGCGGATGGCCCCGGTGGCATCCCCTTGCTGGACGGCGGTCCGGAATACGACCCGGATGGCGTCATCTGGCTGGACGGAGGTCCGGAGGACGACCTGGTGATCCTCCCTTGAGGACCTGGAGTTTGGGCGGACGACCCGGATGGCGTCCTCTGGCTGGATGGAAGTCCAGAGGACGACCTGGTGAGCCTCCCTTGAGGACCTGGAGTTTGGGCGGACGACCCGGATGGCGTCCTCTGGCTGGACGGCGGTCAGGAGGACGGCCTGGTGATCCTCCCTTGAGGACCTGGAGTTTGGGCGGACGACCCGGATGGCGTCCTCTGGCTGGATGGAGGTCCGGAGGACGACCTGGTGATCCTCCCTTGAGGACCTGGAGTTTGGGCGGACGACCCGGATGGCGTCCTCTGGCTGGATGAAGGTCCGGAGGACGACCTGGTGAGCCTCCCTTGAGGACCTGGAGTTTGGGCGGACAACCCGGATGGCGTCCTCTGGCTGGACGGCGGTCAGGAGGACGGCCTGGTGATCCTCCCTTGAGGACCTGGAGTTCAGGCGGACAGCCCTTAGGTCCCCTTCTGAGGTCTAGGCAGCGGCTGAGGAGCTTGGCTGGTCGGCGGCGAAGAAGATGCCTGGCTGGTAGAGGTCGGCCGAGACGAAGAGAGTCTGGAGGCTCGGACGCCGGCTGAGACGAAGAATCTGGAGGCTCGGACGCCGGCTGACACGAAGAATCTGGAGGCTCGGACGCCGGCTGAGAAGAGTCTGGAGGCTCGGACGCCGGCTGAGAAGAGTCTGGAGGCTCGGACGCCGGCTGAGAAGAGTCTGGAGGCTCGGGTGATGGGGACGGGTCCTCCTTGACCCTCCCTGGAAGCTCTAGCGACGGGGACGGGTCCTGCCTGACCCTCCCTGGGAGCTCTAGCGACGCGGATGGGTCCTCCCTGACCCTCCCTGGGCGCTCCAGCGACCCATGGGGAAATGTCGGTCGCTGGAGAGCTGCCGCTGTGACTGCTAAGAATACAGCAGCCACAATAACGGCAGGTTCTGGGACTGGAGCTGGAAAGGGCTCACGGACTGGAGCTGGAATCGGCTCACGGACTGGAGCTCTGATTTCCTCCTCAGAAGCGGCCTCACCTCGGCGGTGTCGCCGTCTCCGGCGAGGCGCTGGATCTCCCCTGGATAAGAGGTAGGCCGTCTTGGCCCCATGAAAAAACTCGAACAGGTCCTCCTCCCTGATGAGAGGAGCCCCCGAAGAGCCAGCTGGAGGAGGGACAGAGACGGCGGGGGAGAGGACCGGCGGTGCGTGCAGCGCGGAGATGCAGCCGACGTTGGCGGTCCGTGTGGGACCGCTGCTCTTCTCCCCGCTCCCGGAAACTCCGGCTCGCCGGGACCGCCGCCTGCGGCCAGATGGTGGAGGCGGAGAGGGCTGACCGGTGATCTGGTCCAACGTCTCCTTGCCGAATCCTCTCCACCTCGCGCCGCAGATTGGCGAGATCCCGGGCAGAGAAGACACTCTGGAAGTGAGGGAGCACTCCGAGGATCTCCTCAGCTCCGGAGAAGCGCACAGGAAGGTGAGGAGAGGCCGCGAGCTTCACCAGGTTGGCCCTGATGTCCTGGCGGAGGGAGGCGATCTCTCTAGCGACTGCTGGGTCCATTTTAAGGCCGGATCATTCTGTCAGGGATGTGTGTGAAGTATGGTCCCAAACGTAGACGCTGAGGAAGTGCAGGATGTTTATTAAAGGTGGAGGTGATGGTGATGAAGAGGACGACGACAGGAACGGAGAGACTGGACATCGGGCAGAAACGAGACAGCAGGGAAGGCACACAAGACATTAATAGTTAGTAGTATGATCCGGCCTGGAGTGAAAGGAAGTGATGGGTCTTAAAGGCAGGTGGTGAGTAGGATCAGGTGTGGTTGATTGGACAGACAGGTGAAGACAATGAGGCGTGAATAGGGCAGCGTGACAATGACATGCAGTCCTTTAATATCTTGTCATAAAGGAGGCTCATTAGAACAGCATCACATTAAAACTAGGGCTTTGAGAAGAAATTGTGACACAAGGTCCAGATAATTAAAACTTCACAATATTTTTCAGTCTTGAAAAGCAGCGTCCAGTTGCTTTTTCTAGAAAAGTTAATATGAGGTATTATGGATCCCAGACAGTGTGTGGTTTAAAGTTTACATACTGTATCTATATTTGAGACTCATAGTTGGAAATAAGAGCAAAATACGTTCTTGAGTTGCCACATTATGTTGACAGTGTCAACTGATGAATAATTCTCGCCAGGTGGGCGGACAACACTCAGTTACACTTACTATAAAGAAGCCACCATCACTTTTAAATTGTTTTTGTGAACAGGATTTGAAAACCCCCTGTAAAGAAGCAACGGTGACAAAGTGGCCGACAAGATATGAATGATTTGTATAGGGTGTCAAATTATGGCACTAATTGCAATTAATTAATTACAGCAATATTTAGCGCGCTATGTTTTTTAAATGCGTTAATCTAATTTTTAATCCTTAATTTGACAGTTTCTGCATGCGAGTTCCCTTTAAATAAAACCTGTTTTATGCACTAGGCTTCTTGTGCTTGAGTTGTTCAGGGTTAACCACACCCTGAAGTGGACATCGATTGGCTGTGAACTTATCATAAGAAGACTGGCTTCCATCATAGTGGGGAGGGCAAGGTGAGAAGGAATGGTGAGATGCCGACAGTGTTGCCAACGTTGCTATATTTGGCGAGTTTTTAGACCCCTCTCGCGATTCCTTTTCAAACAAAAAAAAGCAACTAGCGGCATATCTAGCAACTTTTTATGGGGTTATTGGAAACCTTTGGGTGAAGCATGTAACATTGTTACTCTTCTCACTGGGCGCTCTCCTGTCTCAGAGCTCACAGCAGGAAACCAGTCTGCATCGCACACTCCAGCTACACCCGGCCACCCAGGTCCACCGGTATGGCAAGTCATCGGTATAAAAAGTAATGCGCATTTTACGTGTTGTTTTAACCCGTAATACAGCTGGATTCAGAGAAAATCTTTACCCCTCTGCGTCCAGAACGCTAATGAATTGCGCATGCTCGGAGTAGAAGGTTGCACGTGCCACTTGGGACTAGTCACAAAACCAGTAGAATGTAAATGTCTGGGACTGCATCTGTTCAAGTCTGTTAAATACAATAAATTGCTTAATAAAGCCAGTTTTTAAAATTATATATATCAAACTTTGGTCTTCCCCAATAAAATAATGAATTTAAAAGAAAATACCTCAAGATGAGGGCTTTTCTCAGCAAATATTAGGTGAAATTAAAAAAGAGATTAATTAGATTAATTGATTACAGATCATAATTAATCTAAAAAAAAACATTAATCTCATGACAGCACTAGAGTTGTCATGGTCAGAATAAAACTACTGACCAACCCTTTCAGGAATTTTTGCTAAAAAACAGTTTCGGCTTTGATCTAGTGGGCTCCTTTTGCTCTGGGCTTTGGACTGCATTTTTGCATCTCTAGATGAGAATCTAAAATACTCAGATTGATGAAATGAGATTATTTTTCATCAAACATAACGTCAATTCTTTGATACAGATTCGTATTCATAAAAATGTTTGTCTGTTGACCTGCAGAAAATAAGTATATCTGCATCTTCATTCAGCATGTCCAGTGTGACACCCTAATATAAAAGTGAGGTAGTGTAAAGCGGTAAAATAATTTAGCAATTTTGGTGAACATCCTTTTATTGATTTTGGATGTATGCTAACTGAATATACAATGAGAGTTATCTTAAGTATGGAAGATAGTAACTTCCTATGTTTTAATGAAAATTCAAAGAAAAAAAAAATCTCAAAATTATTTTGTTAAAAAGTCTACAAGCTGATGTTATGTAGGAATAAATATGACACAATGTAATGTGATCTTCACACAACTATGAAGTTCTGTCCACTGCAGAAACTAAAGTTCTCAGGTCAACTTACTTTGTAGCTGGGTACATTCCGTATCTAACCAATTAGCTATCTAGATTAAGATGTAACTACCTAACTTGCTTTCTAGTTTACAGTCAAACTGTTTATTTTTTCAGGTTCTTATCTAGGTATTCAGTAAACACAAATGAAAAGAGGGACGCTCATAAACCAAAATACTATCATTTGAAACAATGGTAAAAAAGGTTGCTGACCTTTTAAGTTTTGATTGTTTCAAATCAAGATCATTTGATTAAAAAAACATAATAACCAAAAACCCAAAATAAAGTAAGCTATTCCTATGTGACATTTCTGTACACTCTAGTTAAAACTAGGTTCAAACCTAAAACAGGTTAAAAAATATCAGTGGTAACTAGAAATAAATAACTGTAGGTCCGTAATATCTTTAAATTTACCCACAACCTCAATCTGCACAATTTGACTGTATATGATGGTGTGTATAGTCCTGTTGAAGGAGAAGAATGACACACAAACACACACTGACACACCCAAAGAGAAGTAGAATAAAAAAGAGATGACTAACCTAACCCACCTGAGCTCGGCTCACAGGGATCAATGTCTTCATCATCACTTGGACACTCAGCTGAAGCCACCAGCAAGTCGTCGGTTGTCTGAAAAGAGAGAGAGATACATAGGCACAGAGGTGAGGGCATGACATTCTTTAGCCGCATCAACAACTTAAGATGATTTCCACTCGCAACAACCAAAAGTGGCATTTCTAGAGGCTCAGGTTAAGGATAGTGCGGCAGATGGCATGGGCATTCAGACAGCTACACTATTTGGTTGCTGGATTTATCTGTCAACACAACCAGACGCTGCCGTGGCACAGTAGCACCTGCTGCGCTGCTTTCCAGGCTACAGCTCCTTTACAGAAATGAGATCAGATTATTGTAGAACAGTAGAGGCTGAGATTCACAACAGATTTGTCAACCCACAAGCTCAATTTGTATTTCAGTAGCCTATGTGGCTTTGGAGATACCCTTCAAATGATTTTTTGGAGCCATCAAATACACCTCTGACATTTAGAGGACAATTGTCCATTGAAAGTACAAAAATTAAAAAAGAAAAATAAAGTAGAGTGAAACAGAGATTTAAATCAAAATTCCCTTCTATCTTTCTATGTGAATGAATAAGTGTCTCTTTTAAGTCATAAGTATACAAAAAAATCTATATTCTCCTGCCACACATGCTTTTTTATTAAATCCATTTCAGACTATACACATACCAAAGATGTACTGTCTTAGAGAATGGGAAAGGGCAAACAACGGAACAGAAAAAAAAGCCCACTGTAAAACATTATACTGCAATGTTTTTTTATAGTCTTGCCCCAGGCCATTTGATCAGCTCTGCGTTAAAGGTCATTTCATTTAAGCATAGCAACTTCCTCAAGGCCAGGTTAGACTTTGGGATATGAAGTGCTGCTAAGTAGAATGAGCTTTCGCAATTAAGCCAATTGTTTGTAATTTTGCTGTGAACAAAACGAAGAAAATCAGGTAAAGACAGCATCAGGGCTCTAAATAAAGATGGACACAGGCTTTTATTGCATTTGTGCTATTATGTCACTATCGTTTAAATGTGCATCAAAACATCTGCTAGTTGGATTAGCATTGACTCATCTTAAGATAATGAAAGGTGATGTCATTTTGCCGAACATCCATTTGGCTACTCTTAATCTGATTTTACTATGACGGTAACATCATTCTGACTTTTTGAACAAGGGCCAACATCATCTCTACATAATAGTCCTGGAAATGATAGATCAAGCCCATTAAGGGTGCTGTGGTGGAGGGCTGTTTTAGTTGCATCTGCAAAGCGCAAGGCCTGGGGAAGCCGTCCAAATGTAAATTTAATTTGCTGTGCATGAGGCTGATATACAGCATCGGCCATCCAGATGGCGAAACCACCGGATCCCGGAGTGCCACATCCATCACTTCTGCCTCATGATTTGTTTTTCCTGGCAGGAGATCTCGACACACTACACTCTCTGGCAGAGGTACGGGAATCAAGGAATCAATACTGCCTCCCTAGTTGTCCCACCTTACCACTCTCATTCTCCCTATCACATACCTTAAACTCTATCCTTCAGATTTATTGTAGAGGTGTAGAAGAGGAAATTGTGATGTAGGTGTATTATATATAGGATAACTCCCCAAAGAATAGCCTAAGAGGAGGTGTTTATACTGCTGTTTTAATTCCCTCTTACAGGTCAGAAAGAGGCTTTAAACTCCATTTTCTAACTATAAATCTAAAATGTGGATATTTCTCCTCTACAAGGTAATCTAGGAATGGGGAAAATGGCTCAAAGACACACATTATCTATAATAAATAAGGTGAAAAACTAAGGAGTATCTGGTCATGGAAAAAAATCTGAATATTTGTACACCCACAGATTAAATAACTTAAAGCAATTATTTTTGTATAATCAATCACTCATAACATTGTGGAGAAATTCATTTTTTCACAGCACTTCTAATGTGCTGCCATCACATTGTAGAATCAAGTTGACATCTAGACTTTGTCTTGGCCATTGCAACAAGAGTTTTCTTTTTTTACGGTACTTTTTTGTACACTGGGGATGCACATTTGGTAGAACTGTTGCTTTGCCGGGGTTCGAATCCTGGCCTGGGGTCTTTCTGCATGGAGTTTGCATATTTCTCTCTGTGTACGTGTGGGTTCCCTCCCGGGTATTCTGGCTTCCTCCCACAGCCCAAAACCATGACTGTAAGGTTAATTGGTCTCTCTAAATTGCCATTAGGTATGAGTGTGTGTGTGCATGATTCTTTGTCCTGTGTGTCTCTGTGTTACCCTGCAATGGACTGGCGACCTGTGCAGGGTGTACCCCTCGTGACAGGCACCAGAGCCCCCACAGCCCTGCAGAGGATGCATGGGTATAGATAATGGATGGATGGACTTTGTACACTGGCTGCTTTTGTGCTGATATGCCCTGTTTAGATTACACCAAACACATTAAGAACATTGTTCTAGGAGTCTTTTTTCTCATTTAAATGCGTTTTTGTAAAAGCCGTGCTGCTACATTCTTATTAAAGAAATATTCTCCTGGCAAACTCTATAAACAAAGAGACTTGTTAAATTTTTTTAATTGTCCTTTCTTGAACTTTGCTATTTAGAGTGGTGGCATCTGTTTGAGTAGAAGCTTTATGCTTTTTTGGCAATTTTCCTGAAAAGATTGGTGTTTTTGCTTTGATGTTTTTCTCCAGTGCGATTTGCTTCTCATTGTGAAACAGTGGCCTTCAAATATTTTGGAAAATCACCTTCCCATTCTGAAGTGACTTATTTAAGGTTCTTGCTGATGTCTTTCATCACTGGCATTGAATTAACCCCTGTAGGCTCAATTATCTAAGACTCTTCCTTTCATGGAGGTGATCGAGGGCCGTCAAACAACCTGGATAATGTGTAGGTCACCATTTTATGTGCCCATGACTTGGTTGAAATCCAATAATATTATCAATTAATGGCTCCCTCCAACGCCTGGATTCTTTTCACTCATGACAATTCAATGTGGTTCATGTGTGGGGCTTACCATGCAATTTAGCCACCATAATGAAAACTGACAGGTAGCTTAGGTTGAGACACAAAAACAATCTTGGTTCTTTTTTCAAAGAAAAAAAAAATATATATATATGTATATATATTTAAATGAGCATTTGACATGCTAGCAGCTTTGATAAAAACAATAACAACAAAAATAATGCAGTCATATTTCTGGCCCAGAAATAAAACAAATCTTGAAAGTGTAAAACATAACTAAGTTACAGTCAGCATTTCCATTGTTCATATATAAGTAATTTTAAAGCACTTTTGCAGAATAAATAGCCTTTGGTGTCACACTCTGCATTTTCATATTTGAATGGTGATTTAGAATTTTTAACCCAACTGTGTTTTTAAACAATTGCCTTGCTTAACAAAATATATTAAATGGATATGTGTGTAACTTTTTAAAAATATTTCTCCTCACTATGGTGAGTTAAAGCCTGGACAACAATTGAAAAGGAAAGGTTGGACAATATTTATTATCTGCCCATGAATGTTAATCATCTCTAATGTTTCCATTTTTTTTGAAATACTGGGAAAAAGAGTCCAGTTGAATAATTTCACAGCATCATTCCCACACAAAATATGCCACAACACATAAGTATAAAACAAGATATACCCATGGTTTATTCTATGAAAGTACTTCGAAAATGCTAAAAGCAAAGACTCAAGGTTTGTAAAGCATCATTAATCTAGCTGTAAAGTGCTGAAGCCATGGTGAACCTACAGCACAGCTCATTTATCTAGCTCTGCAGAGCAGCAGAGACCTCACTCCTCTGAGGGAACCTGGAGAGACAGTTGGAGAAGCGGATAAAAAAGTAATGCCTTCTTGCATTGTTCACAGAAAGTAAACTGAAAAGTTGTTTTTTTTCTACACACTGTAATTTCTGATTATTTAGTTTCATAAAGTCAGTTTGAGTAAATGTTGTAGAAAGCTGAAGGTATTGACTGGCCTTGGCTCTTGCAGTGATTAAACCATCAAAAAAGATGCCTACCAGGAAATTCCTACCTGACTCAGTCCAAGGTGCCCCAGTGCTTTCTGTAGCACTGTCATGCTGGTTTTTGATCAGTGAGAATTGATAAAGGTCCTCCATAATGAGATGTCCAGGCTTAGCTGTGGTCTGCATGTGCTCGCTAAGGCTTAGTCAGCAGTCACCGGTTCATCTAAAACTGTATAAACACTGATCTGTTCCTTAGTAACATTCAACAGCCTGGCAGTGTCCAGCACAGCTCCTTAATAGCTCCTATATGCAGTAGGTGACTTTAATATGCACTACACTTGTACACAGTTGCCCTGGATGCATGTTTTCCCCTTTTAATGCTGGCCTGCGGAGGGAGAGTGAAAGAAAGGCTGCTCTTCAGGGAGGAAGCTGTGTGCTGCTGCCCCAGTGCTCGAGAGCAAGAGACACCTTCTCTGTGATAACCTGTCGCTGTGTCTCCATGGAGAGCCGTGGGTTTTCGCATTGTTTTCTCTCAGGTCTAATTTGATGAATGCTCTCTGGCACACAACATGTCTCTTTGGAGACAAGCTGAAAGTCAGGAGGACACTGAAGGCATCTGAAAGGTTTATCTGAAGCATGCCTCTGCTGTCCCGGTAATGTATTCCACTGAGGATGCTTGCTGTTTTCTTTTGCCTTTCGGGGTTTTTTCCCCTAGTAAGCCTCCTTTTCTTAGTTCCTTTTCTGGTTACACTGCTGGTCAGTGAATATATATATATATATATATATATATATATATATATATATATATATATATATATATATATATATATATATATATATATAAGTCAACAGTTTTTAGCTTGTCTGATGTACATTTGATCTATATTGTTGTCCCAAAAAGTAACCTGCAGTCTATTAATGTGCTGCTTTGCCACATAACCTGTCCTGTATGTCGATAACTTTTCCCTACAGGTATAAAATTAGCCTCAATAAGACAAGACCTTAATAAGAATGGAGTGGTTGTGCGTTGGTATTTCCTTCTAACAGAGCAAACACACAAGCAAACCAAAATTATCATTATATAATTGACAATAATTTATATTGGAAAAATACTACTTCTGTTGTCTTTAATTATAATTTAAAAATCATTTAATCTGTTATTTTAACTGAGGATGTTTTGGATTTAGTACAAATTTTAAAGAGCATAAAAAAATACAATGAATGGTTAAATCTTTACTGTGAATGTTTGCTCCCTAGTTAAAATAATATTATATCCATCTGACTACCTAGCTATCTATCCATATACACTGCAGTAAAATCCCATCAAAACTACTGCTGATGTAAATAGCACAGCCTTGCCTTATCTCTAAAGCTGAGGAATCAACATTCCCTATGTGTTGTTGCCCAGATCGCACGCCATTATTTGTCATGTTGGCACCTATTTACACTGAGCACAGCCTGCGAGGGTCCATATCTGACCAGAGCTGCAGTGGACTAATTGGGAGGAGTTATCTGTCCTAGGTTTCAGCCTTGCAGTAACACATTATTAGAGAGCCAGAGAGAAGTGGTAGATGAGGGTTCAATTTAATTCAGTTCAATTCAGTTTGTTTATTTATTTAGTGCCAATTCAAAACACGTCATCTTAAGGCACCTTACAAGAAAAGTAATTTCCATTCAATGATACATACATACATTATCTAATTCATTTAACATGGAATAAAGTTAGCCTCCTGATTTTCAACATACCAAAAGGCTCTGTCATACAAACCTTCATTTAGAAAAAATTAAATGGTGGCTAGTTGTCTTTATGATCCATGCACATGCTCTTTATTTACCCATGGCAGCTATCACACACCAGCAGCAGCTCTTGTCAGAATGCCTGATGACAACCAAGTATCTAACTTAGCACCCTGGAACTAGGTCGATGTTGATAAATAATTTAGTCCCAGATGCTCAATAGATTCCAACAGAATAATGAAGGCATGTGGGCCTCTCAGGCTGTGAATTCAGCTCAGTGTATTGCCTGGCCTTCGCCCACACACTTCCTACTGCTGGCCTGACAGGCTGTCAGCATAATACTCTTGCACAGAAACAGACGAAAATGAAACACAATGAAATGTCATTATCTATATCACAGAGAGTTGTGCAACAAACACCATATAATGGGGTACTTATGTTCAAAACATCCATATTCTCCTGGCTCGCTGTTTAAGTTTGGAAAAAAAAACTCTGACGGAGGGCTTCATGGTGACACAACAGATTGTCAAAATTATTCACACTGGAGTGCTGAAGATTAGGGAATAACCATCTGGGAAGAGATGGGGGCTGTTCTTGACAGCTTCCACTTTGAAGCGGATGTAGAAGAAAATCTTGCTTTTTAACATAAACCTATATATTTCATAAATAAATACTGAAAATCTGAATTCAAAGAGCAAACATAAAGAGAAGACGGAGAATTAGCAATTAAATTGATAATTATTGATATAACAGGGCTGATGATGTCAAAGTGGTGTTCAAAATCTATATTTTTGGCCTTCCCGCCATGAGCATTCATCGTCATATCAAAACAGGCATTACTATTATTTTAAAACTAAGGCAAACCTATTCAGGAGTTGACATTTTTTACCGGTCTTAAGCTTGACTTACCAAAACAGCTGTCTTCCTGCGCATTACTAGAGAATGTAGACGCCTACCTTAACAATTAATATTCCAAAGATTTCCAGCTTGTTCCATAACAGACAGAGCTTCAAAGCTCAAAATAATGAAACCCCATCTTTGCTGTAATACATTCAGCTTTCTTGTTATTTGTTTAAAAAAAGCTTAACAGCAATGACATGTCATAGAAAATACAGTTTTCTTTTAAATAGCCCCTTGCATTTCTGTACCAAATCTGCTAACTTTTAGTCGTATTCACTCAGATATCATCCAAACCGATTGTTGAATGTTGTTGTTAGCAAAACCTGGGGATGTTTACTATGTTGCATTCACTGATCCAATAGGGGTCAGATCTTTGATTTTTTTAGTAACTGTTCACTGGTCAGAGCCAATCAAGGTAAAGATTATCCTGCTATGGTCACCACTCAATTTATTAAGAGCATCTCTTTTCAGTTACTATGAACAGTATATAGGTAAAAAAAAAAGAAAGAGAAAAAAATATATATATTTATATATATATATGGGACTATATTTATATATAAACACATATTAGCAACTTAATACACTATCAGACTGTGAGATTTTATTAAATTGACTTAAACTCCATCTTTTAATTTCCATAATAAACGATGTAACTCTTTTCAAGGTTTTAATATTTAATATGAAAAATATATATCAACCTCAACAGACTTGTTCCATGTCTAAAAATTAAGAATATTGCACAATAAACAGGTGCACATTTAAAGCTCTGATTTAAATTTTTCTCTCAGGGCAGTTTCAGAACTGAATTAAATTTTTGAAGATAATTTCAAGATCCAGATAGTTTAGTGTCCCAAACTCTCACAAGAAACTGCAACTCCATGTAACAGTCCTTAATATTTAGAGAACAAGAACTCTGGCCTGAACAGTACCTATTAAGGAAACCATTTTTTTTTACTGTTTTTGGAAAACTTTCCATTTATTACAGACAGTACATTATGTGCAGACAGTACATTATAAACTGAACTCTGAAGTCTGAGTATGGGTATAATTATATAAAAAAGAATGTTCTGAGGTTTTCCATCTCCTCCCCTGGTGGCCACATGTTTCTGTCACACCATACATCTTCCTAGGGCTTAAGTCACTACACCCCAGACAGTCTAACAAGATGCTGGGAGACAGCTTTGCACACCTCGTAAACTCACAGCATGCACTGTAGAAGTAAAGTGTGTTTAGGAAATAAACAAAAAGTCCTCTTGGAATTGAAACGACCAGTAGGCAAGGATTACAAAAGAATGGTTTCTGTTTTATTGGTGCATTTTATTCCTCAAGGCTCCATTCATGGGGCACTGTCATTCAATGTTTGAATGCTCCCCAGTTCCCATAATATGAAGTTTTCTTTTCTCTTAATATAACAATAATATTTTATCTTACTGTGTCACTACATGGACAGAGTCATTTGCACTGAATCAGTGTGCCACTAAAATCAGTGAGTGGATGGGTCAGAATTTCATCCAACTTAATGCAGAGGCTAGGTTTTCAGAGATTAGTTTATTGTAATGGCATCTTTAACAGTCTCTGTAAGAATAAGAATAATTTTAAAAAATTGTGTGGTGTAACTTATCCAAATTGCTGCTGACAGAGCCCTGACCAGAATTAGGAAAATGCATCATGCCACAGCATACCATAATTTGTTCCTCCAGTTTGTAAAACGGCGCATTTTAGAATTTTGTTTTCTATAAAGCAGTGAATGGTCTTGGGGCTACAGTAACTATATCTCAGAGTTTCATTCGGGTATAAACCCTCTAGATCCCCATAACATGCCAGATCATCAGAGACATGTTTATTCAGTTTTCCCAGGATGATAACTAAACTGGGGAAAGCAACATTTAGTTCCTACGGTCCTCTGTTCCATTAATACAGAACAATTGTTTATTGTAGCTTTTCCATGAAGGTCCCTTTATCCCTAAATCTCTTTATCAGTTCATTTCTATCAAGTCTTAGCGGTGCATTTGTTTTAGATTTCATGTTATTATTTCTTTAACTTTATGTCATATTTAAATTTTAATACTATTCTTTTAGTTTCTTGTCTTTAATGTAATGCTCTCAATCTTTGTTCATTTATTTTCATGTAAAGCACTTTTTATTACTTTGTATATGAATTGTACTATGCAAACACTAGTATTGCTTGCCATTGCTACACAGACAAAAACATTTTTTTTAAGGCTGCATTAAAAAATGAACATAAGGTGTAAAGGTGCAATGCAACAAAAGAAGAAGTAGATATGAAGTACATGCATAACTGATTTAAAATATATGACTACCTATACTCTTTAATATATTCCCTCTCTGAGACTGGAAAACAGTGCTTTTTTTTTAGCTTTTGTGGCCACAGTGGATAGGCTTACAGAAAGGGGAGAGAAGCAGGGGGAGAGACATTTGGCAAATGTCCCGGGGCCAGAGTCAAACCCAGGACAACCTTATCGAGGACTAAGGCTTCTGAACATGGGGCGCCTGTTGTAAAGCACTGCACCACACGACGCCTCTGGAGAGCAGTGCTTCGTGAGGACTGCAGCTTTTATGTGGCAGCTTCAAGAAACTGATTTGTAGAAGTTACTTAAGTCCCCCTCAGGACTGAGTTCAGATTCTTTTTTCAGGAAGTCATCTGAATAGCCTTAATGAAAAACTCAACACGATATGTCTCAGGCACAAAAGTAACCAGCGTGTATAGTTGTCTGTCTGTGTAGGAGGAGACACCAAGTCCATTTCTCAGCCAATGTCTGCGTCACACTGTCAACACCTCCATCACTGACTCACAGCGAACTATGTGTGACTGGTGCCTAATTTAGACAACTCAAGGCATCCTGTGTACCATATGACAAACAGCTGATATTTTGATTTTGAATTGGGCCTTGTGGCTATTATTTATTGCTGGGGATGTAGATATCATTTTCATACAATATGGACATGTGCTTGTAGTCACCTCACAGTAAGAGTGCATACTGAGCAGCTGCCATAGAGTGTACCGCTTCTAGCAGCTTACACAAGAGAAGGCTGGTTGCCTTCTGTTAGCTTGACGGTTTAAACGATAAAATCTGACTATGATGTTCATAAAACACTATCTGCTTCCATCTCCCTCCTACGCTTCCCCCCGAGTTCTCTTGTTTCTTCTCTTTCTTCCTTGTGCTGCTCCACATCAAGTGTATTGCATGGTTGACTGTCTTTCCTCCTTATCCTTGCTTTCACACATCTCAGATAAATGAAATCTGCTGCCATTGGAGCATTTTCCCCTTTGGATTCCCTGATATTTTTGCTATCTGAAATCGAATCTGGAGCTCGGTGCGTGTCTGTGGCTCTCTTTGCTTGTAATCTGGCACGAGAGCACGGAACTACCCAGGAGGAGTATCATTCACTAAAGATAATTGAGTGAATGAAGGAGGCATAACAATGCAAAAATGCTCTGTAATCATGCTGATTTTTAACAAATGGTTAAGATATATATATATATATATATATATATATATATATATATATATATATATATATATATATATATATATATATATATATATATATAAATAAATTATAAAAATGGTTGTTGTTTTCAGGCAAAAATTGCTGCACAACATCTAAAAATACATGAAAGTTACAAGCATGATGCCCTGTGTTTGGAGAAAAAAAGCTGCAGCTTGGCCACAAATCACTGTCTTCCAGACTTTACCTGTGCGTTGACATGCAGTCCCAGTCCCTCATGCAGTGACAGGAACAAATTTGTCATCCTAATATAGATGGTATCATTGCTGAGATGAATGTACTCAGGCCCAATTCCCATGCGTAGCGTTTGCAAAAACATGACATGAGGGAAGAGGAAGAGCAGCTTTGCCTGTAACTGCAGGCCCAAGATTTGTCACTCACCAAAGGCTGGAAGTGAATGTGATAAACTAATGAATGATGAACTGATTCAAGACAAAGGGAGACAGAGGAAGGATAGAAGTCAAAAAAGAAAATCTAGACAAAGGAAAGCTTAGACCTGGCATAATATATGCACTCTAAATTAAATCTGATTTTTGTATTACAAACAATCTCTCTGGCAAAATTGTAATACAAGAATTCATGACTAAGTAAAAATTTATTTTTATTTTTGGCTCAAAGTGATATGAACAGTTTAGGACAACCTTCAGTAGGCCCTAATGCTTGGGGTGTTTTATAGAGAAGCTGAACTGCCAGCTCCTGAGGATGCAGGGAACTGACCGAGAAAACAATGAATGTGGTGTGCTTGGAGATGGAGGCTGGGCAGCAGAACCATTTCCTGGACTAAGCTTAGAGCTGACCTCCACAAAACCATTTGGCTAGTAGCTCCTTCTATGCACTGACAAAGCAAAAGGTCTGCTGCAAATACCAACACCTAATGCTGTGACATAACTGACCTAAAACCTGAACCCGAATTTATGTGGTGGGTGAAACCACCACCCATCAGGCAATAATGCAGTAGGTTACTATGGAAACCTTAGCTGCAGGCAAGTGGAAGGACATATCTGACCAAGGATTTGCAGATTTCTTAGGTAAGACCCCTGCTGCTTGGGCATGGAGACATGTAACAGGTGCTGCTCCCTTAATAGATGCCTAACATCTAAAGAAAGTCATTCCTTCACTGAAACAAGAAAAACCCAATTTTGATTCATTTTATATTTTTAATACACAGAATTATACTGTATATACAAAAACAGTTGAATATGTTCTAGCTGTTTAGGTAAGAGTTAGACATAGAAGATAAAACTCTCAAATTTGACTCAGATATTTAAAAAGTTTGTTTTTAATACTTCAACAATACACATTCCCTAAAATGTAAAAATCTTTAATGATAAGAAGCAGTCTTTTCTTTCTAAGACATGTCGTAATTAATACCTATTTCACAGCAACCCGCCTGCTAAACTAACTTAATTTCTGCACAGGCTCAATTTTAGATAATCTAATGAAATTAAATCTTGTAATGATGTTACCTTGTATTATTTAAACATTTTTCCACAAACTTACCCTTATATGATTAGATCAGCGTGCATTAAAGTTTTTCTCTTGACAGAGTAAGTCCATAGTATTATCCTAATCTGCAACAGGGCCGGTGCTAGTCATTTGGGTGTCCAAAACACAAATGCTTTGTGGGGACTCCCCCATGAAGAATATTTTTGTATTTTATAGTACGTTTCTCTTTTTTTGGTGTTGGAAAATTAAGGCTCACAAAGACAACAGATTTTAAGTGGGATTGAAACAAAGAGAAATAAATAAAATACAATGAATGAAATGCAACAATGGGGAGTATAATGCAAAACTAGGACTCATCCTATAAAGTGCTGTTAGAATAAAACATTTTTTCTCTGGTTAGAATTAAAATTCTCATAAATGTTAGTTCAGACCCCACAACATTTAATCCTTTGTGCACAGCAGATTCTCATTCCTTTCAACATTTGTTTCCATGCAATTCTCTGTGGGGGGTTTTAACATTATCATTTGCATATGTCATGTCAGTCCAAAAGAACTATCCTTATGAATGTTGAATAGTCATTCCCTATAAAACTAACATCCACATTTCATTGCTTGAGTCATTACAAACAAAAATGTTCAACTAGTTGTCAAAATCTGTCAAGCAAAGTTTATGCTTTTCTTTATCATTCTTTCCTGAAACTATCCTGAAAATTTAAACTGCAAAGAACATGTTTAGTAAAAATGTAAAACATATGTATTTAGTGTCTTGTACTCATTTACCTCCCTTACTGTAAATGTAGATTTCAACTGGCTGTGCAAATAATGCATAGTGCTGTCTATAGCATTTTCAGATAGTGTCCCCAACTTTATTTTAATAGGAAAACAGAGTGAGTCTGGACTTTTCATTTTGATGACACTGACACTTGACATATGAAAATTTGCTTTTGAGGAATCAACTATCCATTTCGAGTAAGTGACACACTTTTGCAGGTTACCAACCAGGCTTTGTAGTTTGTTCTAATTGTTTTAAGAAATACGCTAGCTGTTTTGTTAATGGTTAATGTTAATGGTGGTGAGAGAAATACACCTTAGTGACTGCAAAACCAAAAATCCTCAAAGTCTGCCGAACTTCTTCACATTACGTTACATATAATTTTTTTAAATATACTTTAACACTGCTGTTCAAAGTAAATCATTTTTGAAGCACTACAGATTTAACAGGCTAAACATAGGATAATTTCTCATGTCTTTGTTGCTTGCACGGGGTAGACCGGGGAAAAGACATTCTACAGCCCTCTTTTTCTAGAGGAACAATGTTACTTTTGTATTCCTTTTATCTATTAAGGTGTTTTACACATTTTTGCTTTTATTTTTTGTCGATATTACAATTACTATAATTATGATGATTAATCATGAGGCTGATTATTTGGTTCCCTATGTGGAATGGGTGATCAGTTTGGGTGGAACAGCAGCACTGGCTATACACATGCTAGTATAAATAGTGATTGTGTTCTAAGGTGTTATTATTTGCAACTCAATAAATAGTTACAGACATCCTGAAGAAATAATGATTCTGCAATTATATTTTTTCCTCAAAGTTAAAGCAGGTTTAAATCTTATTTAATACACCTCTTTTTTGCCCAAACCACACTACCTTTTGTGTAGTCCCATGGAAAAGCAGACAGACCTTCACCATTGGTCGTAACTTGGTGGAGGAATAGGGAGCACAGAATGCATTAGTCAGTGTGTGCCTGACACTTTTTAGCAACTAGAATTATTCTAAAAATGGAGAAACCTCTGCACAACTCATTGAGCTATTGGCACAGAGTTTCTGTTCATGAATCTAATGTGTAAACCAGCGGAACGCTAAATCTTGCAGGTGTTGCATGTCATGTTTATTAGTGGGCCCAGAACTGTGCTGGATTTCCATAAATCTTAGCTGAAAATTCCTGAGAGATTACAATGTAGTTTATAAAAAAATGCTGTAAGGCTAGCAGTGTTCCTCCACACCAGAACAAATCAAAGAGATCAACAGAACATTTACACTGCCATGGTCCTATTTTGTCAGCATGACCAAGGAAACTGTAAAACAGAAAAAGAAAATAGATCACAGAAGGAAAAAGAAAATACCGTTTTCTCACCTGACTACTGTGCATATAGATAAAACTAAGCATGCATGTCTTCTCCACTGCTAAGTTGTATTAAAAGCAATATGTTTCATGGACTATACATGGCAAGCACAAGGATAAAGGGCAGTTTCCATATTGATCCTTAGTGAGGTTGAGATGATAGACATGGGCTGTCGCTGCGAGTGAATGCCGCAGACCAGGGTCCGCTGCAGGGCTAAAGGGTTACCTCATGTCTACCATCTTTCTGCAATAGGTGGGCACAAAGCCATGACTTAGTCTTAAGCATCACACCTCAGAACCATAAAAAGTGCAACACTTTCTTTCAGGTGCAACATGATCATTACAACAGACCTGGGCGCTCAATTATAAAGCTTGTTTGCGCACAAAAGTCACTTTCTACACCAAGTTTGGGATTTATAGAAAAGAAATGTGGAGGAAAAATGTGCGCAACTTTAACGGACATGCACGCACACAAACACACAACCAACAGTCATCCCAGTTGGGACACACACAGCCATTGGGTGGCGCTAACCCACATTCTAGCTCCAACAAGAGAAGAAGAGGACCAGATGTCATGGTTCCTGGGTGTTTGTGTTTTGTTTTTCCTTATTTAGTTCTATTATGTTTTAGTTGTGGGCTGCACAGTGGCGCAGTTGGTAGCACTGTTGCCTTGCAGCAAGAAGGTCCTGGGTTCAAATCCCAGCCTGGGGTCTTTCTGCATGGAGTTTGCATGTTCTCCCTGTGCATGCGTGGGTTCTCTCCGGGTACTCCAGCTTCCTCCCACAGTCCAAAAACATGACTGTTAGGTGAATTGGTTGCTCTAAATTGCCCTTAGGTATGAGTGTGTGCGTACATGGTTGTTTGTGCTGTATGTCTCTGTGTTGCCCTGCGATGGACTGGCGACCTGTCTAGGGTGTACCCTGCCTCTCGCCCCTTGACTGCTGGAGATAGGCACCAGCCGCCCCGCAACCCTACATAGGATGGACGGGTATGGAAAATGGATGGATGGATGGATGTTTTAGTTGTTCTTTGTCTCCCTCTGGTGGTCTTGTGTTTGGTTGCCCTGGTTTGTGTTAATCTCTATTTTACCCAAGTTCCTATTAATACTTATCCTTCATTAGTCCCAGTTAGTTGTTATATTTAATTCCTCCTTCTGTTTTCCAGTGTTTCCTTAGATTCCCTTCCAGACTTATTATCTTTAGTTTCTTAAGAGTCTTCTGTCTCCCAGCCTTTTTACCTCCTATCCCAGTTGATTACCTCCACCTGCTCTCTCCCTCCCACCTGCATCTGCTCCCACTAATTGATCATTGGTCTTCTCAGTCACTTCCTCCCCAGTATATATTCACCTCTACTTCAGTCACTACTCGCTGGTTTGTTGTCATTCTTCCCCGCCTGGTACATGCCTTCCCTGTGGACTGTCTTCCTTCCCTTCTTGGTTCCTGGTTTGCCATTGCTGTGGTTTTGATCCTCCTGAGTTTGTAAGTCCTTGTTTGTTATTATTAAAACATTCTTATTTACTTCTCTGGATTTGGGTCCTCATTACAAACCCGAATATGACACGAGAGCTTTAATAAGGACTCGGGTCATTGAAGAACTTTCTCTTCCATTTGGGCTTTCGGCCAGATGGTGCCAGGAGAGACTCCAGGAAATCCTTCCTTCGCTAGTGAGGGGAAAAGTGAGTTTCTGGGAGAAACTCACTCCAAGGACAAAAAAGACAGCTGATCGCTAACGTGAATCACAAACTACAGATGAGATAAACCCAACTGTTCTGCCCTGAGCCCTGCATAAGCTTTCTGAATTACAGACGCTGCCGTGAGGAAGGGACCGCTATCAAGCTAATGCATGCCGCAGAGCTGCGTCCAGACCGAAGTCATTACACCCACCGCGACAATGCACAGGGATGAATGCTGTGCTGGAAAGATGCAGAAAAAGGTACTGTCAGTGAAGGAAGGTGGAGCTGATCGCTGTTTAGCCAAGCCGGAGAGGACGACATGCCGTCCCAGCTAAAGGCTGTTACCCACGATCCAACAGTCATAAGGCCTCCCACTGCTGACCGACTGCAGCTATTGTTAGCCTGCCGGCGTTGTTTAGCTTCCCCCATCATCCACAGAGCAACCTGGAGAACTTTAACCGTTCAATAAGGTCTGTCTGGGCAGAGGCGAGATTAGTTTAGGATAAACAAGATTTAAGGGTTGTTTATTTTCACTGTGATTTGTTACTTTGTGTAAGATTTCATTTATTGTTTGGGTACAAACAGGCCGGTGGGCCTGGAGGTTTAAACAGTGATTTTCGAGGTTTCTGATGGAAAGTCGTTTTATATCCTGTAACCTGAGTTACTCAATCCAACAGTTTTCCTTTGTTTGGTGTTGGTGTTGGTGTGTTAGGCTACATGCTCTAGCGAACCACGTGGGCCCGCCTTTGACTGCTCGGCTTCATGAACAATAAAGACTGCAATTATTGGTATTCAAAATAGAGAGACTTTAAAACTGATAATTTAAACACTAAAACTAATATTTTAAGTCATTTTTGAAACCACTTTCTGGTAAGTCGAAATACTAAATTAGATCAACATAATTGGTGCCCCCCTGTGAGGCGGTTAACTTCAACATAAAGTCTAAATATTAAATTGGATCAATCACTGCAGTGACTGATCAATAAAACATAATAAATTCTCTTTATTGATTATTGAAATTATTGATTTCTAATTCAGCAAATCATTTAATGAAACATTACATCTTCCAAAGAATGTTTTTTTTTTTTCACTTCTGCTTTGCATTGTGAATTGGTGGTTTGAAAACAAACCAGAAGGTGCTAAATATTCTTAAACTAATCACAATTAGTTTAAAACTAATTTAGTTTCATTCCCAACACTCTTCAATACAAGCCTTGGTCTTTAAGCAAACATTCATTCTGAACTGTGACATCATTACCAATTTATTGGTTATTGTTTTTACTTCTTTGCATTTTTATTACTTTTCCGGTTTACTTTTGGGAGTTAGTTTAATTATTCTTTTCTTAGTAGTTTAGTTGTGTGTTACTAGGTTAGTGAGTTTGTTGATTAAAGCATGTTAACTGAAAGTGGAATTCTTTTTGTAATAAACTCTTGTATTTTGGAAAACCGTTATTTCACCTACATGTGTAGTGACTTGCTGTTCAAAGAACGCCAAAAACGTATTCCTTCATCTATTGTTTAATTATCTCAGCCTTATCAGACAGGTAGACGTAAATGGAGACTGAACAATTTGGCTATTGATATTCCTGGAATCAGGTGTTGCCCCAAATTTGGTAATTTTTACATAAAATTATTAATAATTGCCAAAGCAATTATTCATAGCCAGATCCTACCTATCTGTGGCACAACAGCTCCCACCCCCTTCTTTGAACTGAGAATCTGACTGAAAATATGTTCCATTTAAGAATTATAGTGTGTATGTCTTCAGATTATACAGCAACTGCTCTTATTGATACATTTAATTTTAAAGTACACAAATACTGAATTGCCCCCCCCCCCCAAAAAAAGATTTGCGTGCAAAAAGATTTTGCATGTGAAATGTTTTGTAGTTGTATAAAACAAGTCGTGCTTGTAAAAAAAAAAAATCTGAACCCACAAACATGTTGTGGCTGTGCAAGAAACCTTTGTCTGCAGAAATATTATTTTCAAACATGTAGATCAGTTTCGTAGTTGTGTTTTTTTTTTTTTGCACATCAGTGCAATCACAGCAAGGTGGACTGCGAGCTACAGTCGTAATTTACATAGAACGAGCCGCCCTCCGCACGGAGAGACTTGCATTGGCCTCAATGCAGAGCCCGCTGGTGCGCTAATGCGCAGGGAACGTCTACAAGTTGCAACACAAAAAAAATACGACAAAGAAATATTAAATTCCTTCGCCTAGGACAGGTGTAGCGTCAACAAAATTGTGTATATATAAAACACAGCGAATATACACCCTAGTGTAGTTAATGCAGATATAGTAAGTTTTTGAATGCTAAAATATCACCAAAATGAATGTTGAGCCTATTTTACCAAAGTATGAGTTTTAGTATGAACAAGGGGAGATGGTATATGTGTGCTGAGTGTCATGGCACTACAACATGTAATTTGTTATTGCACATTCTATTAGTTTTATGAATGATAAAATTACTTACAAAACAACTATGTGTTGTAGTACGATCAATGCAAAAGGGTTTATATTTGCTGTGTTTTATATATATATATAATTTTGTTGATACTACACCTGTCCTATGTGAAGGAATTTAATATTTCTTTGTCGTATTTTCTTTTGTAATTATCTAATTTGTAGACGGTCCCTGTGAATTCGCGCACCAGCAGGCTCTGCATTGAGGCCAATGCAAGTCTCCCCGTGCGGAGGATGGCTCGTTTTGAGGAAAATACGATTGTAGCTCGCAGTCTACCTTGCTGTGATTGCACTGATGTGTCGGTTTTGTAAACGCAATGCTCCGATAAGTTATTGATCCGCAAAAGCCAAATCGGTTAATATTTTTTCTAACTTTTCGGAGCTTCTTCTTCTTTTTCCCCCAAAAGACGTAGTCATCTGTCATTGGCTGTTTGGCTTGCCAGTATGCAGTCTCCTGGTTGGCCGTTAGTGGCACAAATTTGACTGGCCTTCAATGTGTAAAAACTTTTTGTGGTTGTAGGTTTTTGTTTTGCAAGCTCAGGTGCAGTGTTGCACACGAGCCAGAGATGTCTCACTCGTACTGATTTTTTTGTATGGTGAAACTTTTACAGGTACAAATTTAATTTGCACACAAACAGAAAAAAAACAACTACGAAACTGATCTACATGTTTGCAAATCATATTTCTGCAGACAAAGGTTTCTTGCACAGCCACAAAATGTTTCTGTGGGTTCAGACTTATTTTACAAGCACGACTTGTTTTATACAACTACAAAACATCATTTCACATGCAAAATCTTTTTGCACACATGCAAAATCTTTTTGCACGCACAAATCGTCTGTGGCATGACATTGAACCCATACACTCGCAGCTCTTCCAATTATTTGTGACTCTCCAAATAATATTTGGCGCAGATAGTATTTTGAAAAGTAGACTCAAAACACACCTTTTCTGTCAGGCTTTAAATATCTTGGAGTGCTGAAACTCATTAGCTGCGTTCTGCCGTCATTGTGTTTTATTTTGTTTAATTTGCTTTTATTCCAGTCTTATTGTTGCAACCAGAAGTAATCATATAATTCAAAGTTAATATTTACTGTTTTTTGTTTTATTGCTTGTGCTGCTGCTTTAATTGTTTTATTTTATTCATTTTACTCTTGTTGTCTTGTTACACATTTTCGTATTGTTAACCATATTTTTATCTTTTAATGTGAAGTACTTTGGTTGCCTTTTGGCTGTAAATCTCTATATGGTTAAACGTTGATTGATTGAAATTAAATGTTTTTCTGTGCCTCTACTACACCCATAAACACCTCAAGTTCAGCCTCAGTGGAATGCGTTTTCTCCGCCTCTTGGTTGCCACGGTCACCTGTAAACCACCCTATATCAGCCGGCTTAAATCTATGCAGAATGTTCACTAGGCACTTTGCATTGACCGTTTACGGCAGAAAAGTGGGTGTCTTTGTATGATCCAAACTCACCTGAGGACAATTCTAAGGAGAGTGTGATTTATAAAACGGAAATTGTGTACAGCTGTTCATACTCAAGGTTTGATAGATCTGAAACTTACTTGGCTTAAGTAAAAAAACAATTTTAAATAGTTTAAGGTCTTAGATATGTAGATAAGGTTTAATTAAGGATTCTATGCAAAGCTTTATAAATGAGACTCCTGAACCATCTGACCAACATGTGAATTACAATACATACTGTCCGTAATAAACTAAATGATATTAAATATCACCAGCCTTAAAATCAACAGTGTGCATGTCAGTGAAATATGTTGTTTCATTACTTTTGCTTTTCATTGTTTGGTCTAAAATGCACAGTCTCTTAGAGGCACAATGGTCAATCCCGTACAACTGCATTGCAGGGGAAATTTTATCCTGAGGACGTTTTTTTTTTTCTGAATAATTGAAGGCCCCACATACTTCCAGGGCACTGGCACTCACATTAAAAACTGTTTTGTGATTCTAAGTGTTTGAGGCTGATAAGTTGGACAAGTCCCTTTTTTAACAAAATTGGACTCTTCTAATATGACTGAATTCCTGCTGATTATTTCTTTTCCCACTTAATGTAGCAGTTGGCTGTTTTTTTTTTTTGTTTTTTTTTTCAACCAAAGTTCTTGCAATTCAGACGTCTGACTTTCAGTTAATTACCCCAAAGACGTTCTGTGAATTTCTCTGCAAAATTGGTTGAAATGCATTCAACAACAAGCTCTGACACTGTTCATGTCCTAACAGAAATATGAGATAGATGGTAAGCTAGCATTTATTTCTGCTAATTGTTGCAATAATTCTGCAAGCTAGACCTGGAAGTAATTAAAGTTTTTTTATGAACAAAATGTAACCATCTTAAAACTAGCCGGTCTGATGGGAGGGAAAAAACGTAGACAAAAGATTACAACATTGACAAACTGAAAACATGTTTTCAGAGATTTTTATAAATTTAAAACAAATGTTAACATTTCAGTTTAATACACACAAGTATTCACATCCTTTGTATGACACTTAAAATTGAGCTTAGACACATCTGATTTCTCCTGATCATCCTTTAGATGCTTTGATAAAAAGATTGGAGTCCAATTGAATTAAATACAGTAGACTGGATGCCAATCTCCGATTAAGCACCTCGGAAAAGACTTAAAAAAGGGCTGTCCTCTAAAATGACTTTTTGTAATTATGAAGTTTTAGTTAATATTTAGGTACTATGCGCATGAAACAGACACTCAAATCTCATAACAAAATGTATTCAAATTGAAGGGGTATCAATGTTTTCCCGTGGCTCTGGGTTTATGTATTTTACCAGTAAGATATCAAACAGCAATGATCCCTGAGGAAAACTTTTCCTGTTTATTTTTAAAGGTAAGGCTCTTGTATAAATGCATCTTATTCTCTTTACAATATTTTTACATTTATTTTTTACAATAAATGAGCTTGTTCAATACCACACAAGGGTAATACAATACATAATTAAATGCAGCAGTGAATATAGTGTTAAAGTTATGATCACATGTCACCAGCATGATTACGACTCTTGATGGGAGAAGGTAATTCTCTTTTTTTTCTTTTTTCGATCCTGAATTAAAATGATCGGGGACATTGAGTTTACCTGCCAGACAGAACGCTCCACAAAGTGCCTTCTTATTTAATGATTGCCTTTTTTACTTTCATGAGTTAAAAAGAAAGGCGACTTCAGAGTAATTTCTGCAATGTGTCAATCAAAAGCCAATTCACTGTACTATGGTGAGCACTTTGTTGCTAAGTAACTTAATATTTCAACAGCGACTTAACCTTAAAGAAGACCATCTCGATATGTGGAAGAAAAATGTTTGATTGTGTAACTGGTTAGCCAGCTGACAGACTGATTATTCATTTATGCACTTTTGAAAGTTAACAGCCTGTTAGGTAAAAGTTTTTCTTTGCTGTATTATACTCACTATGAAGTGAGGTTTTGAAGTTTACAGAGACACAAAAGGAAGTAAAGTACAATTGAAAAGTGAGTTGAAGAAATACAAATGTTTTCCTTGTAGTCAGTTTAATAAAAAGAAATAGCAAAATAAAAAGCAGATTCATACATTTGTTTACTTAAGTTTTTCTAAACTTAAATATGTATTGTGTGAAAATTTAATGAGATAGACCAATACAACATGGTGTATTACTGTGAAGTGGAGAAAAACATTATGAAAAACCAGAGAGGTGTGACACAAATTTGTATAAAGTCCCTTTTACTCTGATTCCTCTAAATAAAATTCTGTGCAATCAAACTTCTTCTGAATTAATTTATTTATCACCTATATGTAATTTAATCTAGTATGAATATAGGATTTAAGGCAAATCAACATGAGTAAAGAGATAGGGGATAAAGGGGTGAAGAAGTTCAAAGCAGGGTGAGGTTTTAAAGCAACAGCCCAACCTCTGAACGTCACACTGACCACTGTTCAGTCCCTAAAGGAAAATGGGTTTCATGAAAGAACCAGAAAAAGAAAGCAGTTCTTGAAAGAAAAGTAAAATGAGCAGTTTGGCAGAAGACATGTATGGGCCACAGCAAGTTTGTGGAAGAAAATAAAAGTAAATATTGGTCAACGTGCAAACAAAACACGTAATGTGCACGTCACAATGAACCCACCATCATCATGGTGAAACACGGCAGTGGGAGGATAACGCTGTGGGGATGCATGTCTTTAGCAGGGACAGAGAAGCTGATCAGAGTTTATGAAACATTAATGAAGCTAAATAAAGAGCAATCCTGTAAGATAACCTGTTAAATGCTGCAAAAGACTGGGCTAGAGGTTCACCTTCCAGCAAGACAACCACCCTGAACACAGCCACACCACAGTCATTTGAAACAAATGTGTCAGAAAAGCCTAGTCAAATTCCAGACCTAAATCCAATTGAGAATCTGTGGCAATACATAAAAACAGACATTCGTACACTCACTATTCATTCTGACTCAGCTTTGGCTATTTTGCAAGGAAGAATGAGGCAAGTATTTTGTCTCTTGACATGCAAAGCGGGATGAGAGACACCCGAAAGGTCTTGGCACTGTAATTGCAGCTAAAGGTTGTTCTACACTGTATTGACTCCAACAAGCTGAATACATATGTTTGCCATACTTTTCAGATGGGAAAATATCTTGAAAACCATGCATCATTTTCTTTCGACTTCACAACTATGATACTTTGTGTTATACAAACATGAAATTCCAATAAAATACAAGTTTGAACTTGTAGCATGACAAAATCTGGGCTCTAGGGGTATCAATTAATTGAGGAATTAAATTAAGGAGTCATTAAGAAAAAAATAAACATATTAAAACAAATGAAAACTAAATCATTATAAAGTACAACACAGAGTATAACTAAGAGCACTATTACATTCACAATAAAGAAACTCTACTTATACCTATAAGAAGTGTCAGATCAACTTTTGGATTTTATTTATTAAATCTAGGATGTGAAGACTAAGCATGGCCTGAATTTGTAAAACAATTTTTTCCAGGAAGTATTAAAACTATCACAATAATGCCTAAAGGTAGAAATTAATACAATAGAGATACATATTGCAGGGGTGATTATGAGGGGAAAATAAGGCTCCAGACGGTGTAGATATTGGACGATAGGTTGCTGAAGATTTTTCACTCCAAGATTATTGTGACACTAACTCTATTATACTATGTTTATAAGAGCCACAGAGAGGGAGGCTTACAGGCATCCAAACACCTCACTAAAGGTGTAAAAGTGCAGCATGTCAAATCTTGTATTATCGGTATAAATAACAGAGCCAGATTTCGCTTTATCGTCTCAGGAACCAAACAAAAACAGCCACTGTGAGCCAGTTCAGCGTGAAGTCAGCCATGTGCTGCAGTTGCAAATGAAATGGCCTTCAAAATGTGTTTTGAATGTCCCTTACTTGCAATAAATAGTCATTACACCCACCTCACTAAGGGTTAATTCTGAAATAGGAGGGCCAATTGGCTATTGGCAATGATGTTCCATAGTGGCCATTCATTCTCCCTAGGAACAGGGTACAGTCATGTGTTTCTTGATGTTTTTCTCAGAAACAAGCTATGAAACTCAAATTGTAGAGAATTAAAAGGTTTCAATAGCAACATTAAAGCCTTGCATGGCACATGAAGTACAAATTCACATTTGTGACCTTACTCCTTTTTTGCAAGGTGTGTCACTGATATTCAATGTCCTTAGACTGGACATTTTAATGACTTTAAAGTTTTGTTGTCTTCAAGACAAAAAGCTTAACAAAAGCTACAAAATGCATTTAACATTTAGTGTTTTCCTGGCATTTTGTTTAATTGACCAGTTCTGGAATTTCCTTATTCCTTATTCTGCAATTTCCTTACTTATTTTAAAATTAGATTGACTTATATCACATTAACTGAGTCGCTAAAATCACATTGATGTAACATGGATTATCAGTTGATAGTAAATTATTTCAGGGGGCTTGTGTTTATTGATAGTTTATAGATTCTGCTATTGCTCCTGGAGCTCAAAGGTTAATGATGACTGAGTAGAAGAAGCCAGTAATTTGGCTCCATATTCCTGCTGTAGACCTAAAATGGCTGTTACACTGTTTCCTATCATACCATGTTTGTTTGCATATCTAAAAACAAGGGTTATGTGGACCCAGTGTTTCCCACACATAGACGAATCTGTGGCGGTGCGCAACAGATTAAACTCCGACCACCACAGATTCAACACTGACCCCAAAAAATTTAAAATTCAACACCAACCATCACATATTGCGTGTCGTTTTTCTTTTTTACGCTATTTAAAACACGCAGCATATTCGTTTAGCTGCATTTCCTTTCCCTGCTCTCTGTTCGTCACTCACGCGTCTCTCTCGCTCTCTCTCACACACGCACATACACACACAGCCCCTCCCCTCTGTGCACACCATGTCTTCTTCTTCTAATTATTTCCGGCAGGCTATACGCCAGAATAGCGCAATGCTGCCCCTTCTATTCTCACTAAGTTCTATTTTCAAATACAAATTAGTTGCACACCACGTCTGTCTGGATTACCTGCGGAAGCGTGGCTTATTATCTGTGGAAAACATGGCATATTTGGTGCAGAAAAGATGGCTGGCGCAAGGTTGGTATCTCCTGAACACTTTTAACACAGAATCACAGATTAAAAAGTGCTATAAAATATTTTACATTCTGAATACAATACTTTCAGTGTGTTGATGTCACCGTAGGTCCCGACCCTTAGCAAAAAAGCGATTGCGCCTTCTTTAGGAAGTTAACTATAGTCGCAAGTTTGCGGTAAAATGTAGGTTAGCCTAATTGGGTTGTTGAGGTTAAATCACTATATGTAGCAGCTGTGAATCAAATAAACGTATTATAAATAATGTTATGTTGTTTCTTTACTCTTACACTGAATGCTTGCTGCTTCAATCCAAAGGAGTAGTTAAGTTAATAATAAAAGTAAATAAGTATTATTAACTTTTTTTTAAATTATTAACCTTTAGGAATTAGGAAATCCCTTTTGGAATCAACCCAGGACCGCCATGCTGAGGACTGAGGCCTCTGTACATGGGGCGCCCACACTAACCACTACGGCACACAATGCCCCTCCCCTTTTAGCTCGATTATTTACAAAAAACGTCAGAGTACATCAAATAGAGCCACTCTGAGTCTCTCACTGAGGTGAGCAAATCTTTACAAGCACAGAGAAAATGTTTACATAGTATAGCATGATTCTCACTTTCATTAATTTTTGGCTCATTGCCGCAACATTTGAATAGGACTGGTGTTAATTCTGTTGCACTAATTATTTTTCTTTTTCCCCCCTGTATTAATACACTGATCAACAATCAAAAATTAGTTTTTTTGCTCAATCACTAATGATGTATCACACTCATCTGATTTTTAAGAAAACTCTCGTGCTCTTTTGGGGGCCCTATGCTGGTCCATGAGCCTTAAGGAAACATGTACTTTGCTTATGCCTCAGCCTGGAGTCTGGTAAATGTTGACAACCCATTGTCACAATTTGTCATCATATTAAAACAAGGAATGTAAAAATAAAATGTGTTCTTTATGTTCTTCATGCTAATACATTATCAAAACATGGACCCAGTTGCTGTTTTTTATTATCGCTGTATATAGTGCAGCAGGCTTCTCTTTTTGTATACTGCCCTTGTCTGTCTCCAAGACACTGAAGCCATTACCAACTTTGGATGATGTTCCAGCAGACGATACTGGTGAATGTTGGATGGCAGCTTCACACTTAGAAATTCTTGTGAGATTTATATACTGTATGTTTGCTGGCTGGTGTAGATAATACCAAGCAATTCATGTGAGGATCCATCACTGTCAAAAGCAGTGGCTCAGTGGCTCTTCTAGATAGCCGATATTCGGCTTTCCTTTCCTTTCTTTTCTTTTCCTTTTTTCTCCTTGGGGACGTAACTGCTACAGAAAGTAGGGTGGCATAACTTGGGCAAATTTGATTAAGCATAATCTGGGATTAACTGCTATTTACAAGGTGTGCATCTGAAATGTCCTCATTCCGACTAGCTGTTGAATGTCACAAATCAACTATAACAAAAAGGTGAAATAATACTGTAAGAGGGAAACAGTGCTTGTCCTCTTCTTAAATAAATAAACTGTAAAAAAAAAAATTGAAAAATTTTGAGGTATTCATTTCAGAAAACATGTATCTATAACATGCTATAAGAAGAGTAACAGAAGTAGTTCAGTAGTTCAGAAATACATGAAAGAATGTAACCCTGGAATTGTGCCAAGTCTTTTGACAAATGTGTTGATAAGTGGCCCCTAATATTAAGCTGTTGGGTAGTCTTCAGTTGAATAGCAGAATGCAGACTGATTGATGCTCAAAATCAACCTAGTTTTACATGGTAAAACAAGCTTGACAACACCACATCAGATCATTATACACATTGGGTTCATGCAATGTAGTTCATTTTGGTGCAATGTTGCAAGGGACAATGGACTGTGTTGCATCATCGATGGTACTAAATAATAGTGTGATGTAAAAGTGATGCAGTATGTAAATGTGTAATAATGTCTTCACTTGTGCCTCTCTGTACTTTTATTAGTGTGCAAAAAGGTATTGTGTCCTAATTGAAAAACACAGAAACCCCCATTATTCGTTAAACTGATATTAATGCCTTCATTATTACTGTAAATCTTTGTAGGTTGGTTTGGATCATTCATCTTTCCCTAGACTACAAACTGTCCAGATTTCTTGATTTATTTTATAATGTTAACTTTGAAAGTTTAAATGGTCTGACCTAATCTTATTCAATAGATCTTCTCAACAGTCACACTGATCAACAAGCCAGCCTGTCCTCGAAATTCAATATCCAGACTAAAATACAAAAGTGACTGGGCCTTTGCAATAGCTGCACCGAAGTTTTTGGATATTTCTGGACTCACTGCTCAGACCACAAAGTCATTTAAATCACAGCTCAACTTCAAACCATAGAATTTGATAGAAATAGAACTTAATACTTGAGAACCTATTGTGTCCTATGTTGTGTTTTTAGTACTTTATTTCTTCCATAAACATGAACTGCAATTTTAATGAATTTGTCTTATTTGTTTTGTTGCTTCAATGCAAAGAACTTTGGTTAACTTTGTTCATGTACCATTTGTACCATATAAAAAAGTTTGACATTCACATCCTGAAAGAGGACTGCATGGCATGTCTTTGTGAGTATACACAGTATGTACACAGTCACTGTTTCATTGTCAGTAAGTATATGCATAAGTATGGTTTAATTGGATGTGATTAAGCTCTGCTTTATGTAAATAAACTATTAGGACGTGATAGTTCAGCCAAAACAATACTGTACCTGCTCTGCATTCAGCAGTAAGCAGACACAGCAGAAAAAGCCGCTGCAGAGACAACCAATTTAGAAACTACTGTAAGTCAAGATGCCTCAGCATATGAGTTACCATCAAGGCAAGGCATCTGTGTTATTCACTATGTTTTATACTGGTTTAGTGTCAACTTCTAAGATTAAGTCAGTCCAACTGGGATTTGAATTCAAATCACTTCTAAAACTAATTTTGTCTCATAAACCGTTTTTTCTTGTGGTTAATGTCTCTGCTGATTACACTACTGTGCTCTAAAATGATAATCTTCTTGTTAATAAAGCATAACTGGGCAACATAGGGGCTTTAGAAGACTATGACATGACATTACCCATAAACCAAAGCCCAGAGGATTCAACGATATCAGTCCAGACAAGGATTCAGGGAACTTTCAGAAAGGGCATCTGAGGAGAGCCAGACCCTTCAAAATCATCATTCCATCCTGTGACTTTACCCTTGGAGAGATAACTGGAGCAATGCAAGCCGACACAAATCTGCAGAGCAAGTGTCATCTAAAGATTTAACCGAGCTCGAATTTTTACAATGTGTGTCAAGCAAGTGAGCAGTAGTGAGCATACCCTCTTCTTTACAAACCCTAAATTGTATTAATTATGTCTCACCATTCCTTTATGTTTCTCTCTAAAAAAAAGTTTAGTAATTCAAATATTTGAATGAAATCATGCATTTAAAAAATCATAAGGCCCCCTTTGAATTTTAATATTTAGAAGCTTTAAAATGAAACAAAAAATTCTTACACCTTCTATGCTTCTTTTCAAAATGTTGATAGCCTAATGTCGTTTAAAACTTTGGATTAAAATGTTTTATCAGTGAGAGTGTACTTGGATAGCTTTTTCTTTAAGTGCACACACTTTTATGTTTCTTCAGATTTTGTCAAATAGATTCTATGACTGAGAATCTTGCCGATGAAATATGTGCAGTACATGGATTTTGCAAACACATTTTGGGTAAAAAGGAAAAAGAATAAAGTATAAAAATGATTTTTTGTTTCTTAATTCTTGACTTAATTCTCAAATCTTTTATATGGAAGATGGAACAAATATATATTTATTTTGTAAAAACAAAGTGCATTTTACAATAATGTATTTTTTTATCTGTTCTTTAACAGTTACTTTACTTACAGATTGGAGATGGAAGAAGACAACAGTGAATATGATTTTTACTATTTTAAATTCAATGAATGCATTTAGATTTCTTTCACTGATTCTGGTTGCGATGTCTTTGTGTGTGCAGTGTCCGGAGAAAATAGTGTCCTACTGCAATAGCTCATCAGGCTGTCATGTTAAATACATCCCAAGGTTCTTGACATCTCCCAATGAGCACGGTTTTGCATGCCTCATTTATCACCAACCCACATTGTTCAGCAACTTTTTATTACTGACCTTTTCTCCTATATAAATGCTTCTGATGGAACTGTGTAGTACTGTATTCTCATGCAAAATATTGGCAAATTTAGCTTATCACTAATTTTTTAATCCATTAAATTTAATGCACTTTGTAATCCCTCTTTGAAATTTTTTGTCAGAGTGATATCAACACTACCCTATAAATACCACACATGCTTGCTGAAAGGCTGTACACTTCTTAAACAAGTACAAGAAGCAGGCCTTCATTTTTCACAAACCCTTCAGTTTGAAGTATAATCCCAGAGCATCATAAGGAGATGAATGCATGACTGCAACATAGAAAATTGTTATTGATTAGAGCATTCAAGTCTATTATAATACCAAAATCATTTCAATACATGCATTTCCTTTCCTTTCTCATACACTACTTCGCCAAACATTCACTGTCATTCCAATCCGTTAATTTTCTCTACAATAAAGGAAATAAATAACAATTAGCTCGATTCCACCTAATGTCTGTTCCTTTCCAGCCAATTCAGTTTGTTCTCTGGTAACATATTGCTAGGAACTAGGACATAATAATAGTCCATTGTCTGTTATTCCACCTGCATATCACACTCTGGAAATGGTTCAGGGACCATGCTGTGTGTGGCAGAAAGTCATTTGCTTTTGTCAATATTTATGATTATAATATTCTCTTGCATCTTTAGATCCTTAGAGTGTTATGATGGTCTCTAGCCAGACAGAGTTAAAGTATACCCAGCTGTAGTCTGCATTCTTTTTGCTGCTAAATTGTTGATATTATTTAACAATAATAACTTTGATAACTCCAACAATAGCAAGCAGTTTAGAGTCTAATAACCTGGAAGAAAGTGTGTTAAAGGCTAAAACCAGCATTACATTCATACTAACATTACAATGTCACCAGGTGAGTTTGAACCCATCCAAACCCTAAGTAAATGCATCGAGCAAATCAATGGAAGGATGTGCCATAACTTTCTCCAGCTGAACAGAAACAAAACTTAAGTAATTACGTTTGGACCTACAGAGGAATGATCAACAGTCAGCACACAGCTTCAGTTAATACAGCTAGAAACTACTGATCAGGCCCGAAATCTAGGCGTTGTAATGGACTCAGACCTGAACCTCCAGGGTCACATAAAGGTAATAACACGGTCAGACTTCTATCACCTGAAGAACATATTTAGGATTAAAGGACTGATGTCAAAACAGGACCTCGAAAAACTTATCCATGCATTTATCTTTAGTCCACCCCACTTCTAAAGTCCTTACACTGGCTCCCTGTAGCTCAGAGAATGGACTTCAAAATAATTTTACTAGTTTATAAATCATTGAATGGCTTAGCACCAAAGTATGTTGATAAACTACTGTTACTATGCCAACCCCCCAGACCACTCAGGTCCTCTAATTCCAGTCTACTCAACATCCTTAGAATTAGAACCAAACATGGAGAAGCAGCTTTCAGTTTCTATGCTCCTCTAATCTGGAATAAACTTCTAGACAACTGCAAAGAGGCTGAAACCCTGAGTTCTTTTAAATCACAACTAAAAACAGATCTGTGTAGATCTGCATTTGAGTAATCCTTTGATGTATCATGTTTTGTGTATGCTTCTTGCTTCATTGCTGTTTTTACATTATTTGCTTTGTAATGCCTCAATGTATCTGTGTGTGCTTCTTGCTTTATTGCTGTTTTTACTTTATATGTTTTGTCTGTGTTTACTGCTATTTTAATTTTACCCCTTAATCATGTAAAGCACTTTGAATTATATTGTTGTTGAAAGTGTGCTATACAAATAAAATTGCCTTGTCTGATTCTGAGTGCTCCCAGCCTTTGAAAAACTGATCAAATTAGGTACATACCAGTTGTTTGTCATAATTTATAGCAACAAAAGAGTTTGCATAACGTTCTCAAACTGAGCTATTAAACTATTATTAGAAAATTCAAAAACTGTATACATTTCAAATGATACTAAACCCACCCGTGCCTTGAGACTTTAGAATCTCCCTCAACCCTATCCTATTAATCCAAAATAACTCTAATCTATAGTGATTTTAAACTATTTTTGTAATAGCTGATTAAACCCTGATTAATGGGTTCTTCAAGTCTATGATGATATTTGAAATTCCCTCTGTGCGTTTCCTGTAAATTATTCATGACATACGAATATTTGATATGTGTTTATGTATGTATGCTAAGTACTTAAGATCCCAAGATTCAGATTTTTCTTGTTAGGTAAGTTGTTGCCTTTTAACCCTCCTCAAGCTTTTTCAAGTGTTTTACTTTCACCCATTTATGGACTCTTTTTTTCTATTTAATATGTAGTCTCTTTATGTGAACCATTTTTTAAAATTCTCTCACTAATATGCTTTTTGTTTTCAACCCAAAAATTCCAAACTTTAATATTTTTTAAACAGGTTTTGTGATAGACCAATATAAAGTAGTGCATAATAGTCAAGCGGTAGGAAAATGACTAATTATTTATCCAAGCAACGTAGCAGACAAGTAAGGTATAAAGTTATGGAAAGGTTTAAAGCAGGCTTAGGTTATACTGTAAGTTTAATATCCCAGACAGTCCTGGATTACTGTTGAATCAAAAACCTAAAAATATATGACTTCTCCCTTTAAACTGACAAGGTGGGCAACAATAGCCTTACTCAGATAAGCAGCCAGGAGACCTACTAGGCTGTAACTCTGGAGGAGCTGGAAAAATCCACTGCTCATGTGATAAAAATCTGTTGATTAGACAGCTAGTAGTTCCACAAATATTATCGTAATGGAAAAGTGATAAGATTGTTAAAGCTTCTCCAGAGAAGGAGAAATAGCCGGCTGCTACCACCTCAACTTGGGGACAAATTACCAGAGTCTCAAAAAAAGCCCTGCCACTTGAAGTCGAGGAAAACAAAAGACTGGTGACCAAACTGTGACTGGTGTTTTGCGCTCTCTCGTTTACTGTGGCAATGCGCGTTCCCATATCGGGGGGGGGGGGGGGCGTGGTCTAAGGATGATAGCCAACTGGAGGGCTGAGAGTTCTGTGAATGTGTTTATGTTGAAAAGCTAGATCGTTCTGTGGATTCGGTATAGCAGCTTTAAACTGTAATAAAAAAGAAAAAAAAAAGAAAAATTCCAATACCACAAGCCCTATAAGGGAGACAGCAAATATTTTGTGCAGCAGAAAACTCCTAAAACAGACCATCTCTAATGTACTAATAACTTGGTGTTGGTAGCATCATACTGTGGGGATTTCATCAACAGGGACAGAGAAGCTGGATAGAGGCATTAAGGAAACAGATGGAGCTAAATACAGGACAATCCTGCAAAAACAAAAAAACGATTAGAGGCTCAAAAAAAGTTCCAGCAGCACCCTGTTGCTAAACGCACAGCCACAGCTACAGCTACAGTGGAATGATTTACATCGAAGCATATTAGGATGTTAAAATTGCTTAAGCCTAGATCTAATTAGGGATCTGTTGCAGTATTTTATAAATTGATGCTCACAGTTCTTCATCCAGACTGACTGAGCTTTAGCTATTTTGCAAAGGAAAATTCAATCTCTAGATCTGTAAAGCTAGAGAAAACATACCTGGAAAGACTCTGAATTGTGATCACAGCAAAATGTGGTTTTACAAACCATTTACTCAGAAGGGCTAGAAACATAATCATGACGACTTTTCAGATTTTTTGTGTGTGCTTAAAATGTTGACAACCATGTATTATTTCCTTTCCACTTCACAATTATGCACCACTTTGTGCTGCTCTATCCCACAAAATATTCAATATAATACATTACAGTTCGTGAGTATGGACAAATGGGTATTAATACCTTTGAAAGGCATTGTATGTTTAATTTGCATGTCATCTACTTTCATGTCCAGACTTATATTGTAAGATTAATACCTGCTTTATGCTGAAGGATTTGATAGAACAGTTCTTCTTTTTCTTGGCTAGAACACATTAATTCTCTCATAATAAATGTATTGGATATGACACCCATTTTGACATTTTAGAGGTAACACACACCTGCAGGATAGATTAAGATGATGAAGAACCCATATGATCACTATCACTCAAAGATGCACCCACCTTTTTTTCAACCATATCTGATTGCAACCATGAGAAATGCTTGAAAGACCGCCTGTAGATCCTTCTCTCGTTTGTGGAATAATTCAATAAATCTAGTAGTTTTTAAGTAAAAGAGCTCAAGAGAGGACATATAATGCAAAATAAACTAAGGTATGTATTTTTCATGATTGCTCATCCAGGGTTTGCTTATCTTCAAATAAACATCAGTGAAATATATTATGAGGTGTGTCTATAAATTAGGAAAAAAGCATATTCCTACCTGTTGCGGCTCTCGCGCTGTGGTCTGTTTATCTCTCCTGCTAGATGCAGTGGTGGTGGTGATTTCCATGATGGATGTGGATGTCTCTGAGCGATTGGCCGTGGTACTCGACTGAGGCGTGATAGAGGAGGGAGAGTCCCCAACAAGCCGCACGCTGCCCTGGATCTTTATATTAGGATCACCCTCGGCGGCCATGTTGAACACCTTTAGGCCATTGTAGTAGAGACCTGAGAGCTGGCCCTGAAAGGATCGACTCCGATCTCGCTCCCAGCCCCCAATCTGAATAGTGGTTTGGCTGTTGAAGATTGTAAGCTGTCGCCCTGCGGAAAAAGAATGTTACATACATACAGGAACGCTAAACTGTGGACTCAACCAATTTCACTAAAACAGGAAATAAAAGGACAGAAAGACAGATTATTTGCCCAGTGGCTAATGAGATCAATAAATTACAAGGTGTTTGGACAAAACCCTGGTAATTTATTGTAGTTATAATAATGAGATGATAATAAAAAGGGACAGTAAAGTAAATGCTGAATGTGTAAAAAAAAAAAAAAAATCAAAGCTTTGCTAGAAGGAAGTTCTACCTGTAGTAGTAATATTTTTAATAATAATAATAATTGAAAATGTTATAGGAATGCAATGAATATATTCATAAAATCTTTTTATAAAATCTTTTTTACCAAACATGGACTGCCCTGAATATGTAAAATACATATTTTTAAAATGAAAATATTTTTTAAAAGTTAGAAATGCATATATGTCACCTTCAATTGTTTCATTATCTGACAATCTCTCTTTTAAAATATAGTATTCAAAAACAAAAATACATTAAAAAAAACAGAGTGGGACAGACAGTGAGAGTAGGACTTTTGTGCATCTAGATTTAAGAAAACAATAAGACCCTGCACTTTCACTATTTACCCTTTTAGCAAAAGCAACACAGGGGAAAATAACAAACAGTTGTTGAGATCACAAAAAACAACAACAAAAACCAAATGAAATAAACGTTGTAATACAAACAAGAGGAATAAACACCAAAGAAATGATAAAAAATGATAGGGCTAATAACAGGCATATTTTAGCTGACAATATGAATTAGTTATTGAACTATAACAACACAGCATGCAGTCAGTTTATTTTATATTACAGTTTCTTTATCTAAAAGTCTATACATATTTACAATAGTTGTTAAAGGGACTCAAAATTCTAATGCCAATTGATATTGCATTCTATTTATCATTGCTAGCATTTTATCAGAATCAAAAAGCACTAAGTAATACCCTGTCATGTACTTATAATAAAAATGTTTCGAATAACACTTAAACACCTATGAATAGCGAAGCTACAACTTTTAGAACTATCAGTTATATTTACAGCAAAATACTACAGTACTTTATAGACACTTTTTAAAAGCTCATATAGATGATTTATGTCCATATTTACAGTCCCTTTAACCATAAAAGAAACACGTATTAAAAGAGCTGACATCTATGAAATAAATACATTATTATAAAAAGGAAGATACACTACAAACTAAATTTAACTGTTCAAAACATTTTATTTTTTACGTTTTACTAAACATTAACTTTTTAGGTTTATTATTTACAAAATGGTGTTACAACCTGGTTAAGATCAGTTTATTTTATTTGAAGTTTTAATCAGTGATTTTACCTTTGTCGAGTAGCCATTCTTCAACTACTCGACCGAGTCGGTATGGGATTCGCTGTCTAGCAAGCGCCAGGCGTTCGTTATCAATGTTGCCTTTAAAGTTTAAAGAGACATTTCATTGGTTACAATCTGTAAGGTCAAAGGTTAGATGTTCATACTTAAAGCTGGAGTTAAAGACTGCACAAGGTTAATTTAATATTTATTTATAAATTTAAAACACAATATTTACTGAAACATTATTTAAACAAACTTCACTCTTTTTATTTTATTTTAGCCAACAAATTAGAGCTAGTTTATCAAAAATAAGTAAACTATCATGGAACTGTTTCCTTTTAATTAATAAAGCTATGTTATAAAGCAACCAAAATCACAATTTATACATAAACATTACCAAAATATTCCCTTAAAATTATGATTTACCTCCATATCTTTTTAAATGACTTTTTGGCCAGCTGCACCAAAGAATCATCATTTAATTTTATTATTATGTAAACCTTTTATAGTTATATTAACTTTAACAAATGCACACCCCATTTAACAATAGCCTAATTAACAGTAAATATTAAGCTGTTTGCATTATTACAATTAAAACAGATTACTCTCAGAACATCTGGTCAGAAGACAATGTCAATGTAAGTTCAGACACAGTTAACCCTGTAATAAAATGGCTTTGATAAAAGTTACAACTGCTAAGGTTTAGCGATAAATTGAAATAATTATGTCAGATAGAGAAATCTTTTTTGAACATAGGCCAAATAAATTATCGAAGAGCAGAAGACCATCTGCGGAAAAGCTGCACTCCAACACTGGATGGGTATGTTGGCTTTAATGAGGGTAAACTCTGCATCACCCTTTTGTCAAGGCCAATAACCTCTCAAAAACAGAAAACGTTCAGCAAAGTGGCACTGTCTCTGAGTGCTTTTCCCCAGCTATTGTCTGCTGAGATTGAATTCAGTCAGCTCTATTCTTCTGGCAGATTGACAATGTTTGTCCCATTAACTATATTAAATCAGTTCTGGCCGATAAAGGATCCTGTAGCTAACAATGAGTTAGTGGAGAATGGCCTCAGAGAGGAAAAGACGGCAAAGAAATGAACAGAGGAGGCTAACCTTGTAACAGATGCACGTTTGATCTGATGAAAGGTCTTGGAGGTAAGTCAGTGCATAAAAAGACATTCTTAATCACATGAGTTTGAATTACTGTTGAGTATCAGCAACACAGAGAAATGGTTTAAAGGTTGTGTGTGCAGCGCATGGTGTTTGGATGGAGTTGACTGTGCCAGGTTGAAACACAATGATCTGTGAGTGAGATTTAGTGGAGCACTTTCATCTTAACAAGGATCCAGAAAGATTTGTTTTGCATTCCGAAAGCCACACAAGATCATAGGGTATTTTATTTTACTTCATTAGCTAATGAAAGAGCAGCATTCTTAAGCAATGCCTATTTATCTATTGTTAAAACAAACATAGATGAAGCCCAGTGAGCCTGCAGTGAAAACTCACTCGGTGCACTTTTTGGTCTACTCTCTCAGCATAATTTAATTTTCTTAACTATCATCACTGTTAAAAACTTATGCAACTATTTTAAAGAAGTTGTTTTAAATGCAAAACACAGTCATTATGCAATGCACCCATTTGGTAACAATGAAATGACCAGATAAGAGCTGAAAATTAAACTGTTGCGCATTTTTTGCTTAATACAGTAAATACATGTTTCTTTCTATCTTAATAATCTGGTTCAAAAGTAAAATGTCATAGAATGTCTAGTGAAGGGAGGTGGGGTTATTCATCCCTGATTTTGAAGTATTTGTTTAGGTTAAATTTAGACAAGAAGCTTAGGCCACAATAATCCCATTTTTGGTTCTAGACTAAAGACAAAAACTGGCCATCTTTAAATAGTCATAAAAGATTAAAAGCAACAACAACCTGAGTTAAATTTTTTTGGGACTTTTGGAAAATGTTGGTATTACCTGAAAGTATTGGCGGAAGTAGCCATTGCTTTTTGTCCTAGACCACAAACAATGCATATTTGTTGGCTGCTTTTTATAATCACTGACCTAAAAGTGTGTCCCTGTCCAAGATGAGGTGAAACTTCCCTAAGGTAAAAGTATAGTCACTGATTCAGACTACTTATTAAGATTGACTCAACACATCATGCGATTATTATAGTTAAAGAACTGGTCTTGGTCATATTATCCCTTGGCCACTTCGTACCTTCGTAGTTTTGGTCTTCGACAGAACTTCTCATCCTGGCCAAATGTTCTTTTTTACGCAACTTGTGAATGTTTTTTTTCTTTTTTCTACCAGTTCTAATAACTGATAGTCTGCGGTACTTCTTTATAATATACACAAGTTTACTGAATACTAATATGGTTTTATGCCTACAATAAATAATATCTACCAACAGAAGCTGGCAGAATTGCTTTGATTAGGGGTCATAATCTCCAGTTTCACCGGAGTCAACTGGCCCAAAGATGGATCAGAATTACAATCCATGGAAATAATGTACAAGTGACCAGAAATATCAAAGTCAAATTTAGGTATTTTTGTTATACTAATCTATATTATTCCTTAAAATACTTTATAAAGAAAAACAAAAGGTACAAATGGGCAGGGAAACAAATTGACTCAGACCCTTCAGGAATTTATAAATAAAAACAAAAGGTACAAATGGGCAGGGAAACAAATTGACTCAGAGCCTTCAGGAATTGTTTAAACCGTATAAGCAAGAAAGCTTTATCAAAGGAAAAAAAGCAGAAGGATTGGCTAAGCATTAAAATGCTGTCTTTTAAATCACATTTACAAAGCAATTTTAAATCAACTGTTGATTTGATGTTGTATTTCAACAGTGTGAATGCAAGAACCACAAACAATGATGAAACACTTCCTCAAATTGACTGGTCTGGATTTAATATCACATAGATGGAATTTTAAGAACAACAGTGGCTATTATTTTCAGTCTAAACACAATAAAGAGGGAAAATTTCCTTTAACACATTTAATAAAATGTAAGCCTTTCTATAGTCCTGAAGTAACACATGCTTCATTCATTTACCGTATGTTCCTATGAAGTTATTTTGCATTAAATAAGACATTTTCTTTAGTTTCAATGGCCTACAGTTTTCATTCAGCTTTACAAAAGAACTATTAAATTTCCTTAAACTTCCTAAAGTGTGGCAAATGGTTTCCTCAAGAGTTTTCGGCACAGATTATAGCTTGCATGATCCAGTATGGGTAAATAGTGCATTTGTTGGGGGCAAATGTTTAGGCAGCCAAACACAGCTGTGCCTCCTGGTATTTTCAATGAGATGAAATTATGAATATCCTTGATTGCTGTTAGAAAGGAACATTCATGGGATTTGTTCATTCCTGTCACCTCCATTTTCCAGTCATGGAGTGTTAGTTATGTCACCTCTCTATTTCCTGCCACTGTATCACCTCATCTGAGGAGAGGTCAGGGGCATATTGGTGCTTTGGAGAAATGTTAGCCTACAGCTAATGAAAGGACAATGAGGACATATACATTTAGAGTCAAAAGAAGCTACACTGAATTTCAAGACATTTTCCCAGATACTTTCATCATTAATCAGTGTAAATTTGTGAATACACATGGTGGTTTAATTAGTCAACTGTCAAATTATTAAGTTTAATTAGTAGTTAAATTCAAAATAGCAGGCTCTCAGTGTAGTTACGAAGTGCAAATAAAATGATAAAGCAAAAATTGCAATTTTCTTTTTTTTTACTTCGGAATGTATGACACTAAGGGAAAAACCTTGGGGGCTTCCAGGTGCATAAAAGCAAATGTATCCAGCTAACACACATACTTATACTCAGACACAGTTTGCTAGTGTGCCAGAATTCTCCACATCTGAGCAAAAATATGCACCAGTTTAAAGAGCTTATCTTTCTGGCTCTGCATCCAATGGCAGGCTCTGTCTATCTCTATACTGAGGTTAATTAAGTGTGGATATAATCAAGGTCTGATCATGTATTGATCCCCACTGCAGAACCACAGGGTGTTAAACAATGCTATCCCCTGAGCTTTGTTGGAGCCCATTCATCGTGCCTGCAAGCGGAGCCTGTGACTGCTGTTAAGCAGTGATTTGGTTTGGTGTGGGACAGCCTGTCTTATCTCCAATGCCAGACAGGAGCGATTCAGCTGAGCTGTCCCACCCAACCCACTATGTCCTTACCCACTTGTTTCTCAGAGTTTCTTTTTTTTCGTTAATGGAATGGTCAGATAAGGCAGCAACTTTATCTCATAACAAGCCCTCAGACACTCACCACATAAAATGAGCAAATATGCCCTTACTTAGGCTGTTTGTGAGATGAGGGCAATTAAACAGGGGAAACCCACATAATTCTCAATAGCATTTTTTATATTTTTCTGAATTAGTGGTAAAATAAGATCTTCTGTTATGATGATGGACAGACGGACAGATGGATGGATAAACTGGTTTTGGAGCTTCCTGTTGGTGTTAAAGGCTAATATACAGTTTTTTAAGAAAACTGGAATGCATTTTCTCACCTTTAGTCGAAAAAACTGAAACAAAGAGCGCTCATACCTAATCCTGAAACGCCGCTACAGATTCTTTACAATTGAGGTTGGGATTTGTATTTAAAAAGAAACTAATGTCAGATTTTTCCCAAAAATATTGTTTAAAATCTTGTCTTGTTTCTGTGAATCCAGTATTACATGTCATGTTGTGAGTTGAATGTATTGACACCGCTGTTTTACACACTTCCGCGCTTTTGTCTGACTGTGATAGTCACTGAACAATTATTAAGTATATGCTCAGTGATGAATTCTATGACAAAAGGCATCGGCTTATTTTTTTAGACCACGGAAGAAAATGAACAGAAATAGGTAGGAGTTTTAATAAGTAAATATCACACCCTTTCTCTTGGATCCCACAGAGCAGTCACAAAAACAGTGGGAGGGATCGACATAGAAGGTGGCCACACAGAGTAAAAAGGGCAGAAAAAAGAAGGAAGTGTGAGCTAAGGCAAGGAAGAGACAGAGAGCTCTATAAGTGTACCATGCCCTGATAACAGTAAAAGAATAAGGCCAGGGACTTCTCCATTACTTTAGTGTGCAGCGCGTGTTCATTGGATGCTTTGATAGGATACTGCATTGTACCCTGTGGGTTTGGCAGCACAATTGTGATGGTATTACTTCCATGGACAAGGCTCAGGAGAAGCAACTGATTTTTTTTCTTTGCTGCATGCCCCTATTGTGTGCAGAAAAAAAGGAGACCTAAACTGCATCAAACAGGAGACTACTTATGTGTCTGACTGTACATCTAGCCTTTTAGATTCTCATGATTGTCTTAAAGACTTTTAGTGGCCTTAAAGCATCCAGTACAATACTTTTTAATTAGATTATAAGGGCAGCAGTTGGAGTATGTTGAAGCATTTATTTCCTTGCTTTGAGAGTGATAACACATCACCCACCCTGAAGTGCAAACTCCTCCCCTCTCCTTCTCACTTTCCAGTCATTTTTGTCTTCCTTGTCTACTTTTATTATGATCACTGTTGATCAGTGAGTGGCCTAAGACGGGCTGAGGGTTGTTATTATGGGTATGTTAGAGGGATACATGGATACTAATCAAACAACAGGCGAGCTGAGAGAATAATGGCTTTGTGTGCAGGGGCAGAGGGGAGGACCACGCCGTAATTGTGATCAGATGTAATTAGTTTGCTACAGCCCTAATAAGGTAGCTGGAATTGGCATTGTCACTGAAGGGTGACTGGTTGGGATGAGGTTGATCATTTTGTCCAAGGAGCATTTAAAACCCATCACTTGCCATGAGAGGATTTATGTACATATTATCCACCTTTTAGAACACATTGACCAGAATTTTAATTATTTAAATGTTGGGTTGTTAAGTTGTGAAGTGTTTGAAGCCAATAAATGGTCACTTTTATTTCAACATTTATTTAATTCTAAACTTAAACAAGCACGTTTAGATTTAAATCAACAGAATTTAACCCTAAATGGACAGCTTGGAGTGAAAGTGAGGTCTTGTGAAGTTATTAGTAATAGTTACTTCATCTCTATTAGACTGATAACAGATCACAAACAATTTGCAGAAAAATAAAGAAATCCTCAAGTGGTTGGAGGGTAAACAGAAAGAGAACCCCATTTTAGTTTATGTTAACAACTTTCCAAAAACTTCAACCGAAAATGCTTATATCCATAGGATACACTATAGTAGTAAATATTAACTCTCAACAATGTTACAAGAGGCTGTTGTTTGCACTTTTTTGTCAGCAGAACAATATGGAGGACCGTCCCTGCCAAAATTGACAATACAAATAAATAAATGAGGTAATACATTTGTAAATAAATCTAGGAATAAATACATAAATGTGGAAATAAATAAATAACTACATAAATGTATTTATTTAAACATTTATCTATATATTTATGTCCACTTTTATTTATTATTTATTTCCAAATTTATTCAGAAAAATAAATATATTTATTTATTAATTCATCTAAACATTTCTTTATTTGTTTTCACATTTATTTATTTATTTCCTTCTACATGTATTTAATTATTTATTCCCACATTTATTTATATATTTATTTCCACATGTATTTAATTATTTATTTCCACATTTATTTAATTATTTATTTCCACATTTATTTAATTATTTATTTCCACATTTATTTGTTTTTTCCCCACATTTGTTTATTTATTTTCACATTTCCATATTTATTTATTTACTGAAGTGTATTCTAATAAAAGTCGTAGTTTAACCCACCTCTCTGCTGCTTCTGTACTGTTACCCACCTTTTACCCTATAGAAACAGTGTCTTGCCCACGGCCAAAATTAAATGGATTAAAAGTTAAGCCAACAAAAGCAAATTATGGAAATCTCATAAAAATAAATACAACTTTGACTGAACAGAAAAATAAATCTATTAAATGTGGTTCAATAAAAACATAAGATCTCTCTCCTCAAAGACTTTGTTAGTAAATGACTTGATTTGTGATAATCACATTGATTTCCTTTGTCTCAGAAACCTGGTTGCAGCAGGAGGATTATGTCAGTATAAATGAGTCAACTCCTTCCAGTCATTTAAATTTTCACATTCCTAGAAATACTGGGCGAGGGGGAGGAGTTGCAACCATTTTCCGTTCTGATTTACTAATTAGTCCCAGACCAATTGATAGCTACAGTTCTTTTGAACATCTAACCCTTCATTTTCCTCATCCAAGTTGCAAAACATTAAGACCATTTTTGTTTGTGGTTTTGTATCGTCCACCAGGCCCTTACTCTCAATTCTTGGATCAGATCTCACATTCTTTATCTGATTTAGTATTAAATACTGATAGGGTCATTATAGTGGGGGACTTCAAAATTCATGTGGATACGGAAAGTGATAGCCTAAATGCAGCCTTTAATGCTATTTTACACTCAATTGGCTTTACTCAAAAAGTACAGGGATCGACCCACTCAGGTAAACACACTTTGGACCTTGTACTGACATACGGTATTGAGTGTGAGGAAATAAAAGTCCACCCACATAACCCGGTCTGACCACTTCTTGATAACTTTTGAATTTACTTTAACTGACCATTTTAAATCTGAAAGAAAATTTCATTATAGTAGAGCTTTATCAGACAATGCTGTAACAATTTTTAAAGAATCTGTTCCATTCTTACATTCCTCAGTGTCTCAGAGTAACACAGTGGATGGCAGCAATTCTATCTCTAACCCTTCAGAAATTGATGGTCTGGTTCACAGCGTTACTTCCTCATTGCGTTTGGCATTAGATAGCGTAGCCCCCTTAAAAAAGAAAGTGGCTAGCAATAGGAGGCTGACTCCTTGGTTTAACGCAGAGTTGTGTACTTTAAAGCAGAATACTAGGAAGTTGGAGAGAAAATGGCGCTCTACACACCTAGAGGATTCCTATTTAACCTGGAATAACAGTCTACTGCTGTGTAAAAAGACCCTTCGACAAGCTAGAACAGCATATTTTTCATCATTAATAGAGGCGAATAAAAACAATCCTAGGTTTCTTTTTAGTACAGTTGCCAAACTTACACAGAGTCATAGCTCTGTTGAGCCAACTATTCCCCCAGCTCTTAGCAGTGAGGATTTTATGGGATTCTTCATAAATAAAATAAATTTTAGTAAAAATAAAATCATTGGCATCCTCCCAAACATGATTACTTCTTCCTCAGTAAATGAGGCAGCATCGGAAAGAACTGTAGAACCTCATTTGTGCTTAGGCTGTTTTGATTCAGTCGAGCTTTCGGAATTAAAAAAAATATTAGCCTCATCTAAACCTTCAACTTGTATGTTGGACCCAATCCCAACCAAATTATTTAAAGAAGTTTTCCATTTGGTTCCTGGCCCCATTTTAGATATGATGAATCTTTCCTTAGTAAACGGATACGTACCACGGGAATTTAAAATAGCTGTAATTAAACCTTTACTCAAGAAACCTTCCCTTGATCAAGATGACTTAGTGAATTACAGACCTATATCTAACCTTCCTTTCTTATCCAAAGTCCTTGAGAAAATTGTTGCTAATCAAGTCTGTGAGCATCTAAACAGTAACGAGCTGTTTGAAGAGTTTCAGTCAGGTTTTAGAGCTCATCATAGCACTGAAACAGCACTGGTGAAGGTTACTAATGATATTCTCATGGCCTCAGATAATGGATAATTGTGTCTGTTCTGGTTTTGTTAGATCTCAGTGCTGCTTTTGACAGAGTCGATCAGAATATTCTCTTAAAAAGGCTTGAACATGTTGCAGGGATCAAAGGAACAGCACTAGGCTGGTTTAAATCATATTTCTCTGATAGATTCCAGTTTGTTTAAATTATTGTAATTGTAAATGATTGTAAATGATAAATCATCTTCACTCTCAAGGGTTACTTGTGGAGTTCCACAGGGTTCTGTGCTTGTACCAATTCTTTTCACCATATATATGCTCCCAATTGGTAGAATCATTAGACAGCATGGGATAAATTTCCACAGCTATGCCGATGATACACAACTATATTTATCCATAAATCCTGATGAACCAGTCAGTTAGGTAGATTACAGGCATGTCTGGAAGACATAATAACATGGATGACCCTAAACTTTTTGCTTTTAAATTCTGACAAGACAGAAGTTGCTGTCTTTGGACCAGAAGTACTTAAACAGAAACTGATTAGTCAACCACTTCATCTGGATGGCATTAAATTGGCCCCCAGTAATAACGTAAAGAACCTCTGCGTTATTTTTGACCAAGACTTGACATTTAAATCCCATATTAAACAGGTTTCTAGGATTTCTTTCTTTCACCTCCGGAATATTGCTAAAATTAGAAACATCCTGTCCAGGAGTGATGCTGAGAAACTAGTCCATGCATTTGTTACCTCAAGGCTCGACTACTGTAATTCTTTACTATCAGGAAGTCCACAAAATGCCATTAAAAACCTTCAGTTGATCCAAAATGCGGCAGCAAGAGTTCTGATGAATATTAAAAAGAGAGATCACATTTCTCCTGTTTTAGCTTCCCTTCATTGGCTCCCTGTTAAATCCAGAATAGAATTTAAGATCCTTCTTCTTACATACAAAGCCCTTAATAATCAAGCTCCATCATACAGCAGAGATCTAATTGTTCCATATGTTCCGAACAGATCACTTCACCCTCAGACTGCAAGTTTACTTGTAGTTCCTAGGATTTCTAAAAGTAAATGGGAGGCAGATCTTTTAGTTATCAGGCTCCTCTCCTGTGGAACCAGCTCCCAGCTTTAGTCCGTGAGGCAGACACTCTGTTTACTTTTAAGGCCAGGCTTAAAACTTTCCTTTTTGATAAAGATTATAGTTAGAGTGGCTAAGGTCATCCTGAGCTATCTCTGTAGTTATGCTGCTATAGGCTTAGACTGCTGGAGGGCAGACTTACCAATTTTCTTCACTCTGCTACTTTCTTTTTCTCCTACTACTCTCCAGTTGTATTACAGTTCATTCTGTTATTTCGACTGTTAACTTTGTGTTCTTTCAGTGTTTTTCTCTCCATAGAAGATATACCCGGTCTGGTATCCTGCTTGGCTGCAATGCCCTGTTGGATGGGGGGCATCGACTGGGATGATCCTCCCAGTAACTGAACATCCACTGTGTTCTGTTATCAACTTTTTACTTTATGTAACATAGAAAGTACTCTTATATCAGATCTTCTGTTCCTTCTGTGTTTCTGCTCTGTCTTCTCAAACCCCCAGACGGTCGTGGCAGATGGCCGCTCCTACTGAGCCTGGTTCTGTTGGAGGTTTCTTCCTGTTAAAGGGGAGTTTTTCCTCTCCACCGTCGCTACATGCTTGCTCAGTATGAGGGATTGCTGAAGGATTGCTGTGGTTGGAAATCTGCCCAACCTCACGCCAATGACTGACGCAATCTGCTGGGATTCCTTAAGTAGGAAACTTTTTAACTGATTGGAATGTTTGTATAAATGTATTGAAATTACTTCTTGTTAAGTGCCTTGAGATGACATCTGTTGTGAATTGGCGATATATAAATAAACTGAATTGAATTGAAATTGAATAAGGGGGGCGTTTATAACACTGGCCTGATTGGTCCCCTCTGAGACTCCAGTTCATACAGAACTGGGTCTCTTCTGAAGAGGCTAGCGGCGGCTGGCTAACCTGTGTGTCTGTCACAGAGTTGAGATACCCGGCTGCTGGAATCTCACAGTCAAATAAATAATGTTTCAACAACAGGCCTGTCCCTGACAGGGAGGTCTCCTGCGAACAACGGATGAAAACGGAGGTGCTTTAGGTGATTAAGGTGCTGGGGCGCAGGGTTAGCAAGTGAAGGCTAAACCTCCTGGTCTAGCTCATAGCTAGGCTAGGGTGAAGCTAGAGGGTATGTAGCACCTCACAATAGACTGCCTAGCCCATCTTTGTGTTTCATCTGAGGTTTTTGACAATGTTTCACAACCACCTGTCCATGTCTCATATTGAATTCTCTACTCAGGACCGCGCTCAAGGGAGCGGACACTTGAGTCAAGCCAGCTAAGATTAGCTTAGCGCATACATAGTGCATTACGGTAATAGAGTATTAGAGCGGCCTTGCAGGCTAAAACAAAGAGATGAAGAGAAAGCGAGAGACTTAACAATATAAAATGTTTATGGAGAAGGCGTTGGACCGTGTCCCTCGGGGAGCCCTGTGGGGGGTACTCCGGGAGTATGGGGTACTGGGCCCCTTGATACGGGCTGTTAGGTTCCTGTACGACTACGACCGGTGCCAGAGTTTGGTTCGCATTGCCGGCAGTAAGTCGGGCTTGTTTCCGGTGAGAGTTGGACTCCGCCAAGGTTGCCCTTTGTCACCGATCCTGTTCATAACTTTTATGGACGGGATTTCTAGGCGGAGCCAAAGTCTTGAGGGGATACGTTTTGGTGGCTTCAGGATCGGGTCGCTGCTTTTTGCAGATGACGTGGTCCTGTTGGCTTCATCGGAACGTGATGTACAGCTTTCGCTGGGGCAGTTCGCAGCCGAGTTTGAAGCGGCTGGGGTGAGAATCAGCACCTCCAAATCCGAGGCCATGGTCTTGAGCCGGAAAAGGGTGGGGTGCCTTCTCCAGGTCGGGGATGAGGTCCTTCCCCAAGTGGAGGAGTTTAAGTATCTGGGGGTCTTGTTCACGAATGAGGGAAAAATGGAGCGGGAGATCGATAGACGGATTGGTAGGGCATCCGCAGTTATGCGGGCGTTGTACCGGTCTGTTGTGGTGAAGAGAGAGCTGAGCCAAAAGGCAAAGCTCTCGATTTACGGGTCGATCTACGTTCCTACCCTCATCTATGGTCACGAACTCTGGGTGGTGACCGAAAGAACGAGATCACGGATACAAGCGGCTGAAATGAGTTTCCTCCGTAGAGTGTCTGGGCTCTCCCTTAGAGATAGGGTGAGAAGCTCAGTCATCCGAAGGGGGCTCAGAGTAGAGCTGCTGCTCCTCCACATCGAGAGGAGTCAGTTGAGGTGGCTCGGCCATCTGGTCAGGATGCCTCCCGGACGCCTCCCTGGTGAGGTGTTTCGGGCACGTCCCACCGGGAGGAGGCCCAGGGGAATACCCAGGACACACTGGAGGGACTATGTTTCTCGGCTGGCCTGGGGGTGCCTTGGGATTCCTCCCGAGGAGCTGGCCCAAGTGCCTGGGGAGAGGGAAGTCTGGGTCTCTTTGCTTAAGCTGCTGCCCCCGTGACCCAACCCCGGATAAGCGGAAGAAAATAGATGGATGGATGGAATGTTCATTTATGACCTACCTACTACTTTTCCATACTATTTCCAGAATAAATATGTTACTGTAAATTTTTGGAAAAACATTAAGTCAAATACCTGATGATGCATATGCAGGAAAGGCGTTTCTGTCACTTTCAGGAATTTATTTCTCCAAAATGCTAAGAGGTGACAACAAACACTCTGTAGATTATGTTAAACAGTCATCTATGCTGTAACCAGATTAAATATTTCTTGATTTAACTGTGAACTGTTTTGGATAACCATGGCATATTCGTTCTTTCATTCTTGTGGCATTTAGAAATTATTTTAGTATTTCTAACTGATCTAAAACAAGAGAAGTTAGTTCTGATTTAACTTCAGTGTGCAAACAATGTGTATGTGTATTTTTATTGGGTTATATAAACTTCCTTAACTATATAAAGTCAAACTTAAAAAATAATTGAATGGTAACAAGCAGTCACATTTGTGTTTTTAGAGCAGTCAGTGGTAACATTTATAATGTCAGCAGATGAATCCAGCTGAGGTGACAGGTCTAAAGAGAAAATAGTGGGACTTCACGCTGTGTCAATGTTAGCTTTATTTAGTAGTTTAAGAAGTTTTGCATGATTATTTATAAGTGCAGAAGTTGTTTCATATTATTCTGCCCTTTAAAAAAATTTCTACATTTTTTAAATTGAAAACTTTATTAAATAACTGAAAAAAAAAAGTTTTTGTAGGGAACGATGCCAAAGTAAATAACTGCACAAATTATGTTTTATCTTGCGAGTAAGCCTGGACATGAAATTGGTGTTTTAAGAAGCAGTAGATGGAAAGAAAACAAAATAAGCATTACCTGTATAATGAATAAAGTCTCTAGCTTTCTCTTCATTTCATTGTTTTTGCCTAGAAGAGCGCTAGGGTCGGCTGGCTTGACTCAAGTGTTCGCTAACTTGACCGTGGTCATGAGTGGAGAATTCAATATGAGACATGGACAGGTGGTTGTGAAACATTGTCAAAATCCTCAGATGAAACACAAAGACGGGCTGGGCGCTCTATTGTGAGGTGCTACCTACCCTCTAGCTTCGCCTTCAGTAAATGAATAAATGTGGAAATAAATAATTAAATAAATGCGGAAATAAATAAATGCGGAAATAAATAATTAAATAAATGTGAAAATACATAAATGTGGAAATAAATAAATACATGTGGAAATAAATAATAAAGGTGGAAAGAAATACATGTGGAAATAAATGTGCAAATGAATTAATATATTTTTATTTATTTCTACATTTCATTTTAACAGTATTTACCTAGTTATTTATTTATTTCCACATTTAGTTATTTATTGTCAATTTTGGCAGGGACGGTCCTCCATAGACCAACACCAATTCACTACAAGAAAGTAGGTTGTTTAAGGATGCTTTCTGTAACAGGCCTAGGGTTACGCTACCCTGGATATTAAAAATATATATTTTTTTATCTATGGGTTAATAGAGTATTTCAAATATACAGATGTTGTTTCAAATGCAAACACTGTCATTATGCAATGCACCCATTTGGTACCAATAAAACAACCTCATAGGGTGTCAAAGCTGTTTCCCCTTTAGCTAATTTTTTGCTGAATGCAATAGACATAGAAGACAATGTTGCTTTCCATCTAAATCATTTGGTTGAAAAGTAAAATGTAATATGAAATGCTGTAATATTTATCCAGGTGGCAACAGTGTGGTATGTAGCACAGACAAAAAAAAAGTTTTATTCACAAATAAAACCCCAAAAACATTTTGCATAGATGAGAGATGCTAACCTAGCAAATAATTTGAGTTTTGCAAAATATCCATTGCCATGTTCTGCACTCAACTTGAAAGTCTAATCCAAATCTGCAACTAATGGAGTAAACCTTTTCACTTTGCAACAGGCATGGGAATTTGTTTTAATTGGGAACATCAACTAAAATCAGAAGTTCTAGCTGTTCAGTGCTCTAGGGATTTCTTTACTTTTCTACAAACCTTTGCTTGAAACAAATAAAGGAATTATGGGAAGTAATTGCTTAACAGTAGTTAGAGAAATCCAAACTATTACTTAAAATATTCTTACTGTATTGACTATGTAACATCCATCCATCCCTTTTTGCACACTCTTAAATCTGTTACGGTTTAAATGGATGCGACTGCACCCTGGACAGGTCACCAGTCCAGTTTAGGGTTAGGATGGATGCACACACTGGCACCCATGTCCAGTTTAGAGTCAACATTAACCTAACATGCTTGTTTTTCAACTGCAGGAGGAAGCTGGTTTACCTGCAGGGAAATCTATACATGGGGAGAATGTGCAATCTCCTGCCAGAATGACCTGAGCCAAGATTTAAACTGGCAACCTTCTGGCTGTGAGGCAACAGTGCTAACCACAGGAGCCACCTTACAGCACGCATGTTTAAATGTAGAGACAGGAGCATGACCGCATTTAAATCTGCTTCACATCCTGTCATGACCACGTCAAAAGCTTTCAGTTTCCTTTTCCACCCCCGGCAAACTGTGAGGATTGGGTTGCAGTCATACAACCATCTATCATTTAGATGAATGCACAATTCTCATCTGAAAGGTCACTAAAGATTATGAGGACAAGATACAGGTTCATGTTTTGTTTTTGTTTTTTGTCGCATACACATTTTGTTTTCTCACAGTTTAACAATGTGATCGTGCATCTTTCGCTTTTCCGGAACCAAAGGTTGTACCTTCAGCAATACTCAGATTTGAATTTGCATAACTTTAACATGTCAATGGCATTCTGTAGCTTTTGTCAAAGCCTTACAGCAGATAGAAAAGTTAAGTTTCAACACACACAATAGCATTGAAATTTGAATAAATGACATTTTAAGACTTTACAGAAACAAACCAGTGTTGCTGAGCTGTAATAATTCACTAGTAGACTACAGCATCGTTTACATCTTAAACAATGTAGCAAAAAGTTGCCTTTTCAAAAAAAAAAAAATTTTTAAAAGTTGAATGGTTGATGCATCGGAACATCATATATACAACTGTAAACTTACAGTTCTTTTTCAGTTTCTTCCCAGCCATTACACAGGGCTGCAAATACAGCATTCATCTTCTGCTGTCATGTAAGGTGTGTTTATAAAAAGCACAACACAAATGAAAAACTTAACCCCGCTTGATTTTTGCATGGGTAATTGTGGTTTACGCTGTCTAAATGCTGATTATAAAAATGCATTTTATGATTAAACTAGCTGTTAACGATAGCCAATCATCAACATGGTGGTTAATTCTCCATAAGCACCACATTTACTTTGGCAATGTTATTACAAACTTGTCCTACACAATGTCATTAATCAAATAATCAATCAATCAACCAACAGTATTGACAAAGAAATAAATATATTAAATGGTGCATAGTTACTTGCCGCAATAAAAGTGGTAATTTTTCAGGGAATAGTGTATTGATCTGAGCTCCTTAGAGTGTAGAATGTACGTGGATTAAGGAGTATAACAAAGACATGTAGACAGGGTGGTTGTCTGTCCGTTTATTACTTAAGGGTTTTAAATAGGAAAGTGCAACTTCAGTTTTGACTCATTTTGGAAAGGTTATTAACAGCATTATCTTAACCATTATCTAGTGATAAAACTCAGCAACACTGGTAGGATTCCTATAAGCTGCTGAAAACAGAAACATAAATAGCAATTAAAGCACATGCCAGGTTAACATAAAGACATCCTCAAAGATAAGACTTTAATAGCTGGCTTGATAACATCTAGGTCATATCATCTCCTATAGGCAGCAGCAAATGCAATTGTAGGTAAAGCGGTGGGACTCACCTGTTGGGTAGCGCTCAATGACTGGCAGGTCATCCACCTGCAGAGTGGCATTACCCCCACTCCTTGTAAACTTCACAATATGGTACTTTCCATCATTTACAAACTTTGATGTCTCCTCGATGTTTATGTCATCTGTTCCCACATTAAATACTACAGCAATGTTTCCTTTTTCCTGAAAGGAGAAGACCACAGACAACAAACACATGTTTTAGCAATGATACATTATTACTGTGTACAAAGTTGTTATGAACTATATGAAAATAATATGGATATAGTCATGTTTAGAGAGGATGCCAATGGTGAGGTGAGGGGGCTGGGTTTTATTTTGTCTTTTAAACCAAAGAAAAGCAAATGTGTTAATCCAGTTTATATCTCTGGGTGGAATTAAAGAAGGGTGAGATCAAGGATTTTGATCTATAATTTGCTTGAGTGTTCCGATTTCTACTTTTAAAATGACAAAATGATCATGTTCAGCCACTGTGTGCATTCTATATGTGAATTAAAGTGCATTAAATTGAACCCATCAATCATATAACCCAGACTTTTTGTTGTGGAAAGGTTGAATATTCTTTAAAAAAACAAACAAAAAAACAATACACCAATCAGGCATAACATTATGACCACCAAAGGGTAAAGTGACTGATGCTGATTATATCTTTATCACCCACCTATGGGTGGGCTATATTAGGCCACAAGTGAACATTCTGTCCTCAAAGTTCAGAGACAAGGACACTGGGTAAGTGTGAGGATTTGGGTCAGGGTGTTATTGCTTGTCATTATAGTATTACTGATCAGTGCATATAAGATAATAAATAATTGTGAATCACATGGTCATTATGTTGCTGGATAAAGTTTTCTATTTTTGTTTCCAAGAATCGAGCAGCATTAGGGTATAACAAGATCTTGCAAAAGACCATGCTATTTCTTGTCTAAGTTAAGGCTATCCAGTTCCTTTTAGCACTTGATTTGACTTGCTGAAGTAAGTGTACACTGTTATTACAAGCCCTGGAAAGTAAGTAGAGTGTTTTAAGCTTAGCACTCTGTGTCTATGTTTGAGACTTTTATTTTGAAATAATAAAGACAGTATTTCTTTAGTTGCTCTGTTGTGCTGACAAAGATGACTACTGAGGACTGCTTTTCAGCTGACTGACAGCACTCGGTTACATAAGCCTTGAAAAAGTAACAACCACTTTCAAATAGTTTGTGTGACATGACTTTGTGTACTTGCTAGAAAAAAAGACAGTGATAAACAAGACAAGAATAATTTGTAAGCACTAACAATGTGTTTGGCTAGCTGCCACAAAAATCAAGGAAATTGGCATCTGCTTTGAGGCTTCCAATCAGTACTAACTTAAAAGACTATTTAGTTTTCTATCAAATCTGGACTGAATCGCTCTACATGCTATACGTTTTTCTCGCTATTTAAAGCTTTTGTTCACAATACATTTATTAAAAAACAGTATGAGAGTTCTATATATTTTGGGACATATTTTCTAAATTGACTTTGCTTTCACTGATATGTGCTCTTTGCCCTAATTTACCTTCAAGTATACATTGATGTTAACAGATCATTGCAAAATAAATGCTAACAAAAGAACAAAAAGGTCTTCATTTTAGGGTCAAAAAAGTTTGCAACAGTCAGAACTTTGGTGTAAAATTTAAAACATAACCAATCCCAGTTTGACTATTGTATCTATACATTTCTGTTGTTAGAGAAGGATACTTGGATAAAAGTAAAGTCTAAGCAAGAACACTTTAAATGCTTAATAATTAGAGAAAAATGTGTTCTGATAGATGACTCTAGTGGTCTTTAAACAGTATCAGATTAATAAAATATTTATTTTAATAATGAAAGCCCCCCAAAATAAGAAAAGAATAAAAACCTCAACATGTTGATTGATCAAAGATGGCCTGAATTATTCTATACTGACCACAAATTTTCAAAATACAGACTGCAATTTGTGAAACATTTGTTTGTAAATTCCAAAAAATATTCATATACAGAAACAAAAGGGAATTTTGAGCTTTCCCCAGAATATAATTTACTATTATTTTGTCCCATAAACTGGATATACTGTTTCACTCTGAATGGTTGTGAGTCAACTGATACAGGAAACAACAAAAGGGCCTTATGCCAAAAAACATTACACCTATGTCATCTATTTACTGAATGACAAGAACCAAATTACTTTTATAGCTTTTAGAGCATTTTAACTCAGATGGGTTTGTGCAAAGTGAGTTTTATTTTGTTTACTGGTGTAACTGTGATCCTATTGTTTCTAACAGTCTCCTCATGAAGTGTCATATATAGCACCTTATACTCGCTGTGAATAGCTTTTATCACAATTTGTTTTTCCATTGCATATGCATAGCATGATGTTATCTAATTGTTTTTATATGGTAAACTGAGATTTATGTAAAATTTGCAAAATAAAACAAACAAGTAATCTCTAGGAAGGAATATTATATTCCACTACCACATTTATTTCCACTTAAAATGGCTAAAATTACAAATTGATGTACCACATTAGGAAAACATTTCTAGATCATCACTGTTCAGAGCATTGAATGTTTGTTTAAAACACAAAGTTTCATGTGCTCTTGGTTGTTGAAATGAGATTGAATACCGTGGTAATACTGTCTGAGGCCCTCAGAAAGAAGACTGTGGCTTATGGTCTCAAAATAATTTTAAATCAGCCATTTCAAAGTACTAAATTTGAGAAAATGCAAAACAACGGCCAACAAGCCAAGGATTGGCTGAGCAAGCTCAAACTGAAAGCAGATCCACAGATGCGCAGAAGTCTGAAAAAAACCCAGCTCACCACCAAAGAATCCACAATAAATTCTATCACATATCAAATGGTGCTTGATAAACTCATGATATCCATTCATCCATCAATTGTCTATACCCGCCTGTCCTTGCTGGGTTGCAGGGTGTCTGGTGCTCCAGCATTCACTGGCTGAGAGGCAGAGTATAGCTTGAATAGGTCACCAATCCGTCACAGGGCAACACAGAGACACACAGCCATGCACACGCACACACACATGCACTCACATCTAAGGCAATTTAGAGAGACCAATTAACCTAACATGTTTTTGGACTGTAGGAGGAAGCTTGAGTACCCAGAGAGAACCCATGCATGTATGGGGAGAACATATAAACTTAATGCACAAAGTTCCCAGGCTTGGATTTGTACCCAGAACCTTCATGCTGTAAGGCAACAGTGCTACCAACTGTGCCACTATGCAGTTACACATGAGAATATCTGTAAAAATAAAAATAAAAGACTTAAGAACTGGATCCTGCAACATGACCCAAAACATACCAGTAAATCCACAAAGCTGGGTGAGAATTAAGAAACAGAAAGTCTTGGGTAGAGTCAAAGCCCAGATCTTGATCTCATTAAGATGATGTGAAACTGGTTGTAAAAGAAATAAATCCCTAAAACATCCTATGGCTGAAGTGAGGAGTGGGGAAGATTTTCCACAGACCAAAGTCAGAGACAGGTAGGTGGTAACAAGAAGCCCCTTAATGAAGTCAAAGGATGTAGGACTAACTATTGGGGGAAGGGTGTCCTAACTTAATCCTCGTCATTAAAAAACATTTTGTTAATATCTTTGTTTTAGTGAGTAAAACAATGTTATCTTTTATTAGGTACAATTAAATCACTTTGTTTTTAGAGACAAGAAAATTACACATCGATATGTCAACGTTTATTAATAATGAACTGAATATTTATTTAATGGGGCTAATGAGATTTATTATACTGTGTATTATGCTGTCTATTTATAAAAAAGTGAATTATTCAGCTAATATTAACTTTACCTGCTAAGACCTTTTGTGTAAAGTTGCCATATGGAACACTTTATTCCCTATAAACATAAATAATCCTCTTAACTGTGTCTTCATGAGACAGAAATCAATCTGAAGTTTTTTACGCTCTTTAAGTTGTAACTAATGCCACCTTCATTACAAATACTGCATAAACTCCAACAATGAAGAAATAACACAAAAAACCTCAGAGGTTTAGAATTCATCTTATCCACAGTCTCCTTCACATAATGAGAATTAGCTTTAATAAGCTTCTTTTACAGTACATGATCGACGTCCCTCAATCCTCCTCTTTAATCCATTGAAGACGAGTGCGTATGTTAGTGCAGCGTACTGCTCTCTCTGCTTATGAGCTGCAGTGAAAGCAGCATCTGGTCGGAGGCTCAACCTAGTATAGCGGCGCAGCACTTTGCATGTCATTATCCAGTCAGCACAACCAATATGCTGCCACCTCACCATCTCTCTTTCCAACTCTCCCATGAGCACAGATCGACTCCTTTTCTGAGTCCACCACTAAACAAACATGAGTATGCATGCACTGAGACCCTAGCCCCTTGAAGTGCACAAAGAGTCGAGTATGTTAGAACTGCCAGAAGCCACAGCGCAATTAAAGCCATTTGTAATGTGTCACACCAAATTACCAAAACTAGGACAATACTATGCTGTGTAATGTAATTTCAACAGATTATATAATCTGATCCAGTAAAGCTACAGTTCTAACATTGTTTACTCACTGCTTGCAGGCCCTAACATCAACCAGCTAAAATTGTGAAGCAAATAGATGCAACAGATATAGTCAGGTTTTCAGACCTGACCAAGGGGTAATCTGCAGACACTTGTGCTGTTGTAAAATCTTGTCATAGTTAAACTGTGTCATTCAACGAGATGTACTCATCTGCCATGAAACATTGATAAATGAGCTTCTCAGTAAGAGGAAACACAGGACGAGAGCAGACACCACGAGCATATGGTACAATCAGACTTTACAGTTGGACTGATTTTCACACAGTTTTCTGAATTTTAAAGACTTGGATAATGGCATAAAAAAGTAACATGAAACAAGCTTCTGCAATTTTAAAATGGAACTTTCTTTCAAGGACTAGCACACACTGAACACATTAATTTAGAACTTTTTTTTATGACTATCGGTCTTAGAAAAAGAGACAGGGTAAGAAAAAGTTTCAGCCGAGGCACTAACCCAATTAAAATCCTGCTTTTAATAGCCTCCTTCAATTGACTTTTAATGTTCCCTGCGGTCTTGTTAATAAATTTACTGCATTTAGTCACAAACTGCCAACTTGAATTTTCAAAGCATAAAGAGGGCCTTAGCAGTGGTGTAGAAAGAGATGGAGAGGTAGATAAAAGACAATCGAAAGGCACTTAGGGCTCAGATTTAAGAAATTCAAATCAAAACGACAAAAGTTTTATGCCCCCTAAACCTTTTTACATTTTCTGATGTAAAAATCACAAATTTCAATGTATTTTACTAGGATTTTGTTAATAAATAAACAATCAATTGTTTATAGATTAATACAAAGCAGTGATTTTCAATCAAGGTCTGGCCTTTAACTGGGTCGATCTAACACATAAATTTCAATAAAACCATACTATTTTAAAAGTCCAACTGTATGTATGGAGCTGTATACCTTTCAGTAGCTAGCTTCATCTATACTCCCATTGACTCAAACCAATATCCCTGTTAATATTGAAGAGAGAATGTACTCAGGCAATATGCAGTCTTAGTTTTCCATTACACAAAGTGTATTTAGGCCTAACAGTTCAATTTGGGTTCCATCTGAACAGAGCACCTTCTTCCACATGTTTGCTCTGTCCCCTACATGAGAGGTAACAAACCCTCGGGGTGCACTATGCTGGGTGTTTTATGTGTTTTGCTACAGCCAAACACCTGACTTGTAAGAATAGGAAGCACTGCCTTACATGGGTTTTTGAAACACTTTAAATAGGACCATGCTTTTCTTCTAGCTACTCTATAAATAAGAGCAAATTCTTGGACAGCACAGCTAACAGTTTTCCTGTCAAAAGATTCTCCCACCTGAGGTGTGAATCTCTGCAGCTCCTCCATAGTTACCAGGGGCCACTTAGCTGCTCTGCTGATTAATTTACTCAATGCTTGGCCTCTCAGTTTAGGAGGACAGCTATGTCTTGGTAGGTTAGTACCTCTTTTCACTTTTCAGGCGATGACAGTACACATGATTTAATTTTATCGTATCCTAGTAAAGAGGGCTGAATACAAATGCTCAAATGGTTGGACATTTGTTTACAAATATTTACAGCATAGAGCTGTACTACCTGAGGAAAAACAATAATTTTTAAGTATTTATATAACATATTAACTCCATCTGCTGTTGCCTCTGTTATCGGAGCTGTGATTTGTATTAAAATATTTTATAAACATAAATCGGATATCCTAAAAATGGAAAGACTTAGACAACTAGTTCAATGTTAGTTTTAGTACTAAGAAGAGCCTAATCCTGGAGCACTAATGGGGTGTAGGCTTATGTCAGGGAGTGATTGATAGATGCTTACATAAGCCCAACCATTATACCCTGTACAATTTTAGGGCTGCTCTTTTGGTAAGTTCTGGCCACCCCTCCAAGGAATATACTGCACAGAGCACACATACCGCACCCAAGGAGCTGAGTCCTGCCTGACACTCAGCACGCTGCTTTGATTAATTGCTCATCAAGCTGCAATAGAGTTTAATTAACTGATGAAGTTGATCCACTATTCTCCTCTAATCCTCTCTTTTTTATGCTTCTCATCCTTGCAGCTGGAGGGTGGAGTAGCTGCAGCAGCACTCAGAGTGTCAGTTTGTCGTTAAAACTCCCCATCTGCACTCATTATACAAACACAGATACTTGTTATACCAGCTATAAAACTGCAGAATATCCTCAGAAGACCAAGTGTTTTTTTCTGTAGTCATTAGGGTTGTTGAGTGGCATCACTTTTTTTCCTTCCAATCATGTCTTTAAACTACGTTTGAAAAGATGTGCTAAATGGCTAAAGTAGTTTATTAAAACAACAGATAAAACCTACTGGAACATACTTCTCACAGGATGCCCATAAATAACACATCACTGATTAAATAAATCAGCACAAAACCAAGCACAAAATGGAGCAACACCAGGTCAGCAGGATGCACTGGTGTTCAAAAGTTTAATTGGGATGGGCTTATTTACCTTGTAAAAATATTTTAAGAAAACAAGGATTCAGAAGAACTCTTAAAGATTGTGTTGAGCCCCCTTTCCAATTTCTGCAAAAATGAACACCTCAGCTTAGTCTATCCGAATGTTTTGCTTGTTCATGAGCAATTCGCATTGACAACCACTGTGCTCCTGTCACATTCTGTATCTCATCAGTCTGACGCCACAGGAAAAAAACACGTCTCTCTCCAGTGTGGATGTCTGTGAGGGGGGTCTGCTGGCAGGTGAGAGAGCATCTCTGTCATCCCCCCGATATGAAATGCATTTGTCTCTACAGGATGTGTGCATGTTGTGGGGATGTTATACTCTGTAGTGCAACACTGCACTCTGCACCTTATCTTTTAATTACTTCTGACAGTCTTTGGCTTCCTTTTTTAAGCAAGGCTTGGCTAATGGAATTAAATAAGAAACCAAATAATAATGAGAAATAAAAATGGATTCTTCTTTCTGCCTGAACAGCATGTGTCCCTCATGGTGAACATTATATAGTCATTTATTTTAATGGCAATAACAAGTATACAAATTGGGGGAAAAAATGAAAGAAACTACTGAGAATACATCTAATTTTACAAGCTCACCATCTATTTCTTATTATAAACAAATGACAAAATCTTGCATGGTTCATAAAATAGTGTTGAATAATTGATAAAGTTCAAATTTACATGTAACTTGTGTCCTTCAACACACCCCAAAGCTTAATCATATCATATACAGAAGAGCAAGCCAACCAGCCTAGCTTTGCTTAAGCGTCATTGCTTTATCAAGCAAGGTGCTAAACAACTTTTCCCATTTTACACTCTGGTGTATTATCAATTTATGGTTACCCAAATGAGCATGATTAAAGTAAAAAAAATAGTAATTTTACATGAAATATCCAACCTTTCAGAAGTTATCATTTTTGTGTACAACCACCATTTATTCTATATTAAAATCTATTGATGCATTTAAGCTTTTTCTGTTGATTGGCCAAGACATTATAACTGATAGTGGTGTTTCTTTGTTTAAGGATTTTTTTAAATGTTATGCTGTTACACTTATCAAGTTATCACAAGTTTTCTCCAACTCCACGTCTGCTTTCTCCCCCTCCACTTCGGCGGCTACTCCTTCCACATCTGCGGCTATGTCCGCAGCTACGTCCTCCACATCGGCAGTTGCTCCCTCCACCTCCGTAGGTACTCACTCCACCTTCAACACCTGTGCTGCTCCCCCTCCCCTGTATCCTGAGCTGCTCCAACTGTTAATAACAGATGAAGAGGTGGGAGTTGAGCTCAGGAAACTTCGACCGCACAAGGCTGTTGGTCCGGATGGATTTTGTCCAAGACTTCTGAAGGACTTTGCAGGACAGCTAGCAGTTCCCCTACAGAGGCTCTTCAATCTGAGTCTTCAAAAAGAAAAAGTCCTGGTGTTGTGGAAGACTTCATGTCTCATACCAAAATGGGGTGACCGATAAAGTTGAATGACATCATGAATTGACATCTCATATCATGAAGACCTCGGAGTGGCTCCTTGTCCGTCGAATGAAACTACAGGTTGCTGAGAAACTAGACCCCCACCAGTTTGCCTATCAGGAACATTTAGGAGTTGAAGATGCAGTCTTTTACATGCTGCACCGGGCATACTCCTACCTGGATGTGCCTGGTTCTTATGTTAGGATCATGTTATTCAACTTCTCCAGCTCATTTAACACCATAAAGCCTCCCATACTGAGAAAGAAACCTATGGGTATGGGTGTAGCTCCCTCCCAGACATCCTGGATTATGGATTAAAATCTAAAATTCAGAACTTAATACGTCAGGGTGGGCAGATGTGTTTCTGGGACACTGGAATGCAGCACTGGGGTCCCACAGGGGACTGTTTTGGCTCTCTTTCTGTTCATGTTCTACACATCAGACTTCAGATACAACTCAGAGTCCTGCCAGATACAGAAGTATTCAGATGATACAGCTGTTGTGGCATGTGTGAGCGGTGGACAAGAGGGGGAGCAAAGGGACCTGGTGGAGACCTTCACTGACTGGAGCAAAAAAACTGTCTTCTCCTAAACATCACCAAGACTAAGGAGCTGGTGGTGGACTTCAGGAGATCTAAACCACCAAGACAGCCAGTCTGCATAGATGGGGAGGAAATTGAGACTGTGGAGTCCCACAGATACCTGAGTGTGGTTCTGGACCAGAAACTGGAGAGGACCACCAACACAGGCGCAGCATACAGTAAGGGACGTAGTCGCCTTTTTTTCCTCCGTCACCTCCCCACATACACAAAACGTGCAATATTATTACCCCTCATAATGTGCAATATATAACAAAGCAAAAGTTGGGCAATTAAGTAGTTTCTGATATGGCATCTGTAATGTTGCATTTTTGTTACTGTATTGTTTTTCTTCTTCTAACCTCTTATTTATGAGTGTCCTCTGACACATTTTTTTGATACTGTACATTTCTTGATATTGTATTTTTATCATTGCATCTTTGTTATTGCATTTTTTTACCTCGTGTTTTTAAGTGCTTTTAATTTGCTGGACCTTGAGAGAACACATAAATAATTCCCATGTACCTGCACTGTCTGGTGCCTGTGCAAATGGTAATAACATTCTATTCTATTCTATTCTATTCTCAGGCGGTCCTTCAATGTCTGCAGTGACATCCTGCAGATGTTCTACCACACAGCCATCGGTGTGCTTCTGTATGCTGTTGACTGCTGGCGAAGTAGCAGTGTGGACAAAGACTGTAGACGTCTAGATAACCTGGTCAAAAAGGCCAGTTCTGTGCTGGGTCGGGAGCTGGACCCTGTAAAAACTGCGGTGGAGAGGCGGATGAGGAGGAAGCTGGAGGGCATTCTGGCTGATAGAAAACATCCCCTCAATGATCAAATCAAATCAAACTTTATTTATAAAGCACTTTTCATACAAGAAGTTGCATCACAAAGTGCTTTACAGATTAAAATGACCCCACATAAAACCACCTTCCCTTCCCTCCCCCACAGATTTAAAAGCATGGTCACAGTTATACCCCCCACCCCCCAACCCAACTCCCATGCACACACACAGTTAAAAGAAAAAGGAAAAAAGGACAATTGTCCGCGTGTAGATGAACCATGCAAGGAAACGCAGTCAGAGGAGCCATCTGCCCCGGCAGCGGTAGATTAACAGCTGCAGCCAAGGCACCGACACAGGGCACCCAGTGGAGGCAAGGCCAAGACCCCCACCTCCACCCAAGCTCCACCTGGAGAGCACCCAGGGAGCCACAGCCGACCACCGCTCCCAGGGCAGAGGGCTCCCATAGAGGAAACACTGGAACCGGGATTAAGATAAATTAAAGTATAAAAATAAACAGTAAATTAATGTGCTAAGATTAAATAGTAAAACGGATAAAAATATAATCATATAAAACATGCAGAGCAATTAAACAGACAGTAATAAATAATAATCAGTTAAAAGCTAGGCTAAAAAGGTGAGTATTGAGCCTGCTCTTAAAAACATGAATGTTCTCTGCAGCCCTGAGGTCCTCTGGCAGCCTGTTCCAGAGGTGAGGGCCATAAAACTGGAAAGACACCTCGCCATGCGTGTGTGTCCTGACTTTTGGGGTGACAAGGAGACGGCTGCCAGAGGAGCGCAGAGACCGCAAAGGTTTATATGGTAAAAGCAGTTCAGAGAGATAAGAAGGCCCAAGACCATTAAGACACTTAAAAATCATTAAAATAACCTTAAAGTCGATCCTGAAATGTATGGGGAGCCAATGCAATGATTTTAAGACTGGTGTAATGTGCTCCCGCCTCCTGGTCTTCGTCAGGACACGTGCTGCTGAATTTTGTAGTAGTTGTAAACCTGATATACTCTTTTTGGGAAGACCAGAAAGCAGGGCATTATAGTAACCAATTCTACTGGAGATAAAAGCATGCATCAGTGTCTCCGTATTGCCCGAGAGAGAATGTGGCGAACTCTGGCGATGTTCTTTAGTTGATAAAAACCTATTATAGTAATATTTTTTATGTGAGGAATAAAAGTCAGCTCAGAGTCAAAAATCACGCCCAGGTTCTTCACTTGTAAAGAGGGATAAAAAGACAGTGATTGTAGTTTTGGTAAAAGTTTCTCTCTCTGAGCCTCAGGACCGATGACTAAAACTTCAGTTTTGTCCTGGTTGAGCTGGAGAAAGTGTTTTGCCATCCAGGATTTAATGTCTAAAATGCAATTAAAAAGTGCATCCATTGGCCGTGTGTCATCGGGAGACATGGAGATGTACAGCTGTGTATCATCAGCATAAGTGTGAAAGTTGAATCCATGTCTTCTGATGACGCTGCCAAGAGGGAGCATATACAGGTTAAAAAGCACTGGGCCTAAAATCGGACTCTGGGGCATACCACATGTAATCCTGTGGACCCTAGAGGAGCAGGTATCTAAACTTACCATAAAAGTCCTGTCTGTGAGATAGGATGTGAACCATTTGTGAACAGCACCAGAGAGGCCAATCTGTTTTAAACCGTTTAAAAGAATAGTGTGGTCTACTGTATCGAAGGCAGCGCTTAGATCCAGTAGAACCAACACTGTCACCCTCTGTGCATCATAGTTTAATTTAAAATCATTCAAAATCTTTAGAAGGGCCGTCTCTGTGATGTGGTTCACTCTAAAACCAGACTGAAATTTCTCCAGGACATTGTGCTCATTAATAAAATCATTAAGTTGAATTAAAACAGTTTTTTCTAAAATTTTGCTTAAAAAAGGTAAGTTAGATACCGGTCTAAAATTGTTAAAATCATTAAAATCTAAATTGCTCTTCTTCAACAGGGGCCTCACTACCGCCCCTTTAACGGTGGCAGGAAAGACCCCCGTCCAATGATGTTCTGACCAGCCAGTCCATGCAGGACTGAGAGGTTCAGGAGATAATTTGTTCCTGCAGCCATAAGACTGTTCAACATCGACATCCAACATGTTTCTTAAATAATTCATCTGTTATTGTTTAATTTTAGTTTCATATATATTTCTAAATATGTGACCACTGGACAAAGTGAATTTCACAGTTTTGGTGATAAATAAAGTATCTATCTATCTATCTATCTATCTATCTATCTATCTATCTATCTATCTATCTATCTATCTATAACATGCCCTTTAAAAAGATTTTAAAATGCAATTAATCTTCTTGCAAAAATTTTTTGATTAATTGATTCAGTGTTCTTGATAACTGTGAAAACTCCTCTTAAAGACTTCAAGAGAGCATTTGATGGTCTCCATCCTTTTATTCTTACTTAAAAATATTGATTTTTTCAACTCTTCACATATTGGTGATGAATAGGCACATACAGACCCTTTCAAAAAAAAACTTAATATCATGGAAAAGTTTATTTATTTCCATAATTCCATTCAAAACCATAAACTTCCATAGATTCAGGGCCCACAACTTAAATGATTTCAAGTTTTTAGTTGTTAATCCGTACATAATTTGGGCTTCCAGCTCATAAAACCCACAAAATCAGGAATTCAAAAAATTTTAATACTGTAAAGAAGTTACCATTTACTTCTCAGTTTTGCAGAAAAAAGAAAGAAATTAGGATCACATCAAATCAATCGAAATATGGTACTTTCAAAACGATATGTCAATCTTCAATACTTGGTAGGGAACCCCTTTTCCATAATCACTGCCTCAATGCGTCATCATCGAGGCAATCAGGGTGTGGAATTGCCTGGGAGTTACAGAAGCCCAGATTTCCTTGATGCTTGCTGTCAGCTCTTATTTGTTTTTGGGTCTGGTGCCCCTCATTTTCATCTTGATAATACCACATATATTCTCAATGGGGTTTAGGTCTGGTAAGTTAGCTGGCAAGTCAAGCACAGTGATGGCATGGGCATCAAACCAAATTTTGGTGCTTCTGGCAGTATGGGCAGGGGCGAGGTCCTGCCCATACAGCCAGAAGATGAAATCTGCATCTCCATACAGATCCTCAGCAGAAGGAATCATGAACTCCTCTACGAGCTGGAGGCCCAAATTATGTGCAAATAAACAACTAAATACTTGAAATCGTTTAAGTTGTGGGCCCAGAATCTAAAATATATAGAAGTTTAATGTTTAGAATGGAATTATGGAAATTAATAAACTTTTCCATGAAATTCAAATTTTTTGGAATGGGTCTGTAAGCTTGGAGCTCTGCTAAAACTCATCTGTTTAATATTGCCTTTGAGTAAATGATTGTCATATGTATCAAATGTGTTCATGCTCCCTTGCTTTACTGATGTTTCTCTTGCTGTATTGACTTTTAATTTTCAATTTTATATTCTGTTTTTCTTTTCTTTTTTTTCCTCTTGTTCTTAATCACCAAATCATGTAAAGCACCTTGAATTACCCTGTTGTTGAAAGTGTGCTATACAAATAAAATAGCCTTGCCTTGCCTTGCTAATTTCAAAATTATGTCTAATGGCTAAAGTGCCCAATAATCAGCAAAATTGGCTTGATTCTAATGTCAAGGAAGTATATCAAGTCGTTTTCTAAGGGTTAGACTCATCAAAGACAAAATTTGTAAATTATTAGGCAACAGTAGTTTGAAATATGTGGAAGATTAACAAGGGGTATACTTCTATTTTATCATTATAGTAGAAATGAAGGAAAGTATAACAAATTAATTGTAGTATCATTCTGTTGTGTGCTTATGGTCATTGTCCCGTTGGAGAGAGAAACTCAGCCCCAGTCTCCAGCTTTGTGGAGTCTCCAGCAGGTCTCCTTTCTTTATTGCCCCATATGTAACTACATTGACTCTGTCCAGTTTACCTGTGAAACAAATAAAAACACCCCTGCAACATGATGCTGCTACCACCCTGTTTTAGAGTCAGGAAGGTGTGGACATTGTAATGTGCCCTGTTCATTTTCTGATGTACATAATGTTTTACTGGCAGGCCAAAAAGGTAACATTTTGTGCAATGGATATGGTCTCTTTTAATTTTAAAGCTCCATCTTTGTTTAATAAAGGTCAAGTCTGTGGAATATTGCTTTATCCCACTGAGGTTAGATTAAAATAATCGTAGATTTTGTTAGCACAAACTCATTCAGAATGCAAAACCTTAAAATTGACACAGTGGGTCACATTCTTCTTGCACTCACTGTATAATTCTGCAATCATTCTTTTTTTGAAAAAGGTTGTAGTATGTGACCTGTTTAGAATTTTTTTGATTCAGGTATTGAGTATGGAATTTGACAAAACTTGAATGTTAAGTAGGGAATTTACTGCAATATTTAAAAAATTGTTTGCCCTTATTAGAAATACAGTTTATTAAGCCCACATTCTGCTAAAAGTGACAGAAGTGTCAGTAAAGCTGATCGATGACACTTATCAAAAGGTACTGATCGTCTTTTCCTGCAATGGCATTTGCTGCCTGTCTAAACTGTTTCTCTAGCTCCATCCAGCCAGTGACATATTCCATCAAGTGAGGTCAACAGATATCTGAAATTTCGTTCTCTCTCCCTCAAAGAAATCAATTCAGGTTTCAGGTGATTCTCCTGTCTGTCCACTTGTGACAGCTGGCTCGCAGTCGGGGTGAGTCGACCTTCATCTCTGTCCTCTCCTTGAGGACTTCCTGCATCCCTCTGAGCATAGTCACAGTCCAGCTCACCTCATCTGTACAATTCATACTTCATGCCTTTCTGGCCAAATAAGATCACATACTATCAAGTGCATTCTCAGGGATATTGGAGATAGCACAATCACTTAAGTAAGAAATAGGGAAAATGCATAGTGGATTGAGCAGAAATGGCAACATATGCTTGAAAGCAAGGAACATATGCTGTGAGTAACCCTCCATTTCACATCATGACTCAAACAGACACCGAACATTATTATCTTTGTCATAATACTTATTGGGACAAATATTTTGCTTCGTCCTCTCAGAGTTTATTTTCTTATACTTTCCAGTGTTTCTGGATCTGTTATTGTCTGTATAGTTTTAAGAAGTGTTTTTATCACAGTTGATGCTTTTAATTTACTGATTTAAGACAGAAAAGAGGTGAAAGGTCTCTTATTTTACTTCAACTTCTTCTTCTACCAAAGCATGTTAAACACCTACACATTTATTCATTTTCCAGAATTTCCAAATTATGTTCTTTCTATTTATCAGTGCACTGAATTCATGATACTACAAATTTACATGCTTAATTTTTTAAATAGGAATATTATTTAGTAAATTATTACCCCAATCCAACAGGAAATCCAGAAAACCATATATTTTGTCTTGACCCTGTGATGCTAAACTTTTAATTATTTTTGATAAACGTCATTTTGAGACCTCAAGATTTCTACAGCTGACAAGTGCCAGCTTCAAAAACCTAAGATTTCAGCAAGCATCTTCTAAGATGATGATCTGTTGTGGAGTGCAAATACCTTTTTTGAAATGGTTACAGAAAGTTAAATATAAAAATAAAACAACACAATTTAATTATTTTTAAAACTAAGTCTTTCATAAATTCATATAGTAAAGAAGTTAAAATATCATCAGACATATTAAAGATAAATTGTGGTGAAAAAGTGTGTATCGACTGGAACATTAGGTATATTGTATGGGTCAGTGCACAACTTGCTTAATTGTGATTTACGAAAAAAAAAGCTGCAATACATTTTTAACTTACATTTAGACTTAGACATACAACAGAAAATATATTTTAATTAGAAATTGATATTTGACAATGTAATAGTGTAACAATAATGACAATGTTAGGCTTTAAAGGGTTAAGAATCTAATTGAAATGTCAATCAAGCCATTTTCCTATTAATTCCTGCGATTGCCAGTATAAATGTCAAGTCAACAGTTTTAAGTGTATCACACTCCAGGTTGAATCTAATGCATGACTAATTAGCACATCAGAGCAGACATAAATTACCTGAACTGGTTCCAAAAATATTTAGATCATAAATAATTTTCTAGATACTACACTATTTACAATAAATGTAAGGTTAATTAAACAAGTAAAACAAAATGTATTTTATTAGCACTGAAACTTTGTTAGTACCATTTGGTTTTGTGCTTTGGACAAATGTTAGGTTTTCTTGTAAAAACACTGTTTTATCTTCATTTTGCTGTGCTGTGGGGGACTATATAGGGGTAGAAAAGACAATACACAGAATAAGAAATAAATCCTGCAGAAATAAGTGTAAACCAACAATATAAGTGTCCCTATTTATGTCACTGTAATGTTACGGACAACAGTGGAAATGTGTGTTGCCGTAAAAAGCAAATCAGGTCAGGACATGGTTTTGTTAGGTACTCCACTTTTAACTGATTGAAATCTGAGTACAAAATAGTCCAGGTTATTCAGTTTTTATTTTTGTAATAAAAAGACTACAATGACCCTCTTCCTTGAGACCATAAACTCATTCTTGCTGCAAAATGCAATAAACTCTGAGATGTAGCTGAACTGAGAGAACCAACAAAGCTTTAGTCTTTTACCATATGTAATATAGTAGTGGTAAACCAAGAAACACCCAACAGTTGTATATGTTTTAAATATAGACTTATTAGCTTACTGTAAAACAAACAAAAGCACTGTTATTAATATTAAACTGTACTTGTATAGCGCTTTATCTAGTGGTTATTTACCCCAAAGGGCTTTACCATACATTCACTCATTCACACACTGGTAATAGTAAGGTACATTGTAGCCACAGCTGCCCACTGACAGAGGCAAAGCTGCCAAACACTGGCATCACTGGGCCTTCTGGCCACAACCAGTAGGCAAGGCAGGCGACGTGTCTCACTTAAGGACTCAACAACCAAGACAGACAGAGCAGGGGTTCGAACCGCCAACCCTCTGTTTATAGGCCGAGCTCCTACCTCCTCAGCCACGATATAAATTGTCTGTATTTACATCTATATTACTATGACTTAAATGTAAAATACTTTAGGTTACATAACAGAAGAGAAAAAAAAGCCCTGATAATCACAAGCAAGAACATCAAAACAAATCAATAAATCAATCTCACCTCTGCAAACAGAGATGCCCTCTCTTGTGGCAAAGACATTTTATTTAGAAACAAAATGCATCAGCTATTTATTTTGAATAAAATACAGTCTTTTTCATTGTTCTATGATAGTAATTACCTACACTCCACATAATGATTAAAGAGGAAATAACATTAGGCTTGTCACTTTCTGAAACCTACTGCTTTCATCAGAAAGGAAGCTGCAGGGCTCGCGCTATTTCAGGTCAATGGAATACTCTTTTCAGTTATCCTGAAAGGCAGACATATCCAGTGCAAGCTACCCTTAATTTACATTTTTACAGATTTTTGTTTGTGAATCTATTTAAGATGTTGTGCTGGGAAACCAGAGTAAATTACAGCTTTACTACTGAATTGAAAAGGTTTAGCTAGAGCTACAGGATGTACATGATCTGTATATCAGAATAGAAAGAGAAGTTGAAATGAAATACAGGTCCTTTAAAGCTGTTGTGATTTCTTTGTAAAATAACTAAGGAGTGAAATAATATGATGCATGCAACTACAGTGCATGAAACATACAAGCAATTTTATGATAAACCAATAGTTATTTGTGAATTTCTCTACGAAGCATTCTTGTGTATAATAATTTAGTTATGCTCAAAACAGTTATTTGAAAAACCACTTCGCATAATTTTTTGGCTTTTCTTAACCCTTTTTTTGCTAGCCTGACTCCAGTTAAAACTAAAGTTATGCAGTAATTTGTTGAACTAAAAGATGCTTGCCCTAAAACAATCCTTAAAAATGGAAACCAATCTAACTTGTATAATAGACAGACAACGGGGTGGAAAAGATCCTGCAGTTATGGAAAGTTTAGGTGCAAATCCAACTAGATTGACACATAAAACATAAAAATAAATTTTGAAAAAATAGCATAGCCTCAGTTTGATGTTTGCTATCTTAAATAACAGTATAGTGATGAAACCATGTACTTAAAAAACATCAACAGCATTTATGTTGCAATGCTCCTTTCTGCTACTGGCACTTATAAATAAGAATATCACTTTGTTGGATTTAGAGGAATGGATGTCTTCCAACTATCTTCAACAGCCCCATTAGCTGTAACATTGAAGCTATCTCACATTTGGCAGCAGAAGCTAGAAACTCCTGCCCATTACATTTGCAGAACAAATTAATTTAGGACCTTACCACTTGTATAGAAGTGGTTCAGAAATAGAAGTGTTCCTGGCTAAGACCAACGCCATAAGCACATTAATTAATAAAAAAAGATAGTGAGAACTTAGATTGTGATATACTGTAATCATCTATTTTTCTAAATTATTATTGATCAATGACAATCTAGCTGATTAAAATTCTATCAAACATGTTTGTGTGAAGGTTAAAGGTCAATAAGAGTTGTGTGTGGCTGGAGAGAGTGTTCTTTATTTTGGCAAATGAATATCAGCTGCTCTGACAACATGAATAAATTCAAACTCAGACTAAGCCTTGGGCAATGCTACTTTTTAAAACAGATTTTTCAAAACTATTTTTAGAAACAAATTGCGATTGCATGTGGATTCCAATCAAAATGCTGTAATACTTATAGTCTGCCAACAGGTGTCAATAACGACGACATTAACTAGATTTAATTAGTAAATTGAAGATCCTGACCATAGCTAAGGAACTGTTAGGCTATAGATAATCCCAAAACAAATTCTAGCTTGTGTATCTTTGATACTGTTTACACTCATCAACTCTTTCAGGCTCCTTTTAAAGTTCAATAGAAAAAGTCAGGGCAAAACACGACAAATATGGAAATAAAAAATGATACTGCT
>OY747711.1:20628913-20651413 GCA_963556495.2 Valencia hispanica
AGACTGGAGTTCCCTACAAGTTATCAACCAGCTACGGTGGCCGGGAAGTGCAAAACAAAATTACAATAACCTGAAACACTTATACATTTTTACCGAAACACATATACAAGTTTACCGAAACACATTTACAAGTTTACCGAAACACTTTTACAAATTTACCAAAACACATTTACAATCTTACCAAAACACATTTACAAGTTCACCGAAACACTTTTACAAGTTTACCGAAACACTTTTACAACTTTACAGAAACACATTTACAAGTTTACCGAAACACATTTAGAAATTTACAGAAACACATTTACAAGTTTACCGAAACACATTTACAAGTTTACCGAAACACATTTACAAATTTACAGAAACACATTTACAATCATACCGAAACACATTTAAAAGTTAAAAAAAGAAACACTTTTACAAGTTTAACAAAACACATTTACAAAGACATGACCTGGAAGTGATACTGCAGGGATGAGGTTAGGGTCGGGACAAGACCAAAGCAGTAACAGTAATGGAATCGATCCTGCCAGCAGCTCAATCTGCAGAGATGTTTTGCCGGTTTTGCAGAATCTTTTTTCAAGTTTTAGGGACATTTTGTGGTGATTGTGGACATAGTTTGGACTTTGAGAAGGGAGAGGGAGAAGAGTTCGGTTTTATGGACTGCCTCGTAAAGTATTTAAACAAAGGTCACTCATAGAGTGTGATTGTTGACATGATGGAACGGCTTCACAGTGTCCGCCTGTCTTTGCGGACCGTGAAAACAAAATAAAATAATACCGGATTCTACCGCAGAAAAAACGATTAATTTGAAGTAGATATCAGAAACGCCATCAGACCTGTTCCCCCTAAAACTTGAAAATAGATTCGGAAAAACGGGCAAAACATCTCTGCAGATAGAGCTGCTGGCAGGATCGATTCCATTACTGTTACTACTTTGGTCTTGCCCTGACCCTAACCTCATCCCTGCAGTATCACTTCCAGGTCATGTCTTTGTAAATGTGTTTTGTTAAACTTGTAAAAGTGTTTCGGTAAGATTGTAAATGTGTTTCATTAAACTTGTAAATTTGTTGCGGTAAACTTGTAAATGTGTTTCGGTAAATTTGTAAAAGTGTTTCGGTAAATTTGCAAAAGTGTTTCTGTAAATTTGTAAAAGTGTTTTGGTAAACTTGTAAAAGTGTTTTGATAAACTTGTAAATGTGTTTCGGTAAACTTGTAAAAGTGTTTCGGTAAATTTGTAAAAGTGTTTTGGTAAACCTGTAAATGTGTTTCGGTAAGATTGTAAAAGTGTTTCGGTAAATTTGTAAAAGTGTTTTGGTAAACCAGTAAATGTGTTTCGGTAAGATTGTAAAAGTGTTTCGGTAAATTTTTAAATGTGTTTCGGTAAACTTGTAAATGTGTTTCGGTAAACTTGTAAATGTGTTTCGGTAAATTTGTAAAAGTGTTTTGGTAAACTTTTAAATGTGTTTCGGTAAGATTGTAAAAGTGTTTCGGTAAATTTTTAAATGTGTTTCGGTAAACTTGTAAATGTGTTTCGGTAAACTTGTAAATGTGTTTCGGTAAATTTGTAAAAGTGTTTTGGTAAACTTTTAAATGTGTTTCGGTAAGATTGTAAATGTGTTTTGCTGAATTTGTAAAAGTGTTTTGGTAAACTTGTAAATATGTTTCGGTAAACTTGTAAATGTGTTTCGGTAAAAATGTAAAAGTGTTTCAGGTTAATGTAATTTTGTTTTGCACTTCCCGACCACCGTAACAAGCAGTACAACAACAACAACAAAAAAAACCCATGAAAGACCAAAATAAAGTCAGTGATATAGCCAATGGCTTTATTTGGGTTAAAGTGTGTTAGGGTGCACATTTACGAAAGGAGAGCCCTGAAGAACTTGTTTCTAATACTTCCACAACACTGGGAAGAAGCCAAGCTTTAAAATTGCCACTATCAATCAAGAGGTTTTAAACGATGCAACAAGCAATTTCATGGATGGCTTTTTTCAACTTTTTCCACATTATTCCACATCACCCCCATGTATTGTACCCTATTCTTTTCTTTAAACAGCCTACCTCTGTTTCCCATTGACTGTGGCACCACAGATAAAAACAGAGTCCTCTCAGGACTCTCTCACTTATTCATGTCCAGTAACTTCTCTATGTCTTTTTCCATATGTTTACATAGCTCAATCATTTCCCTATTCCAACACAGGAGCAATTTCATCCCTGAAGAGAAATCCATTAAAACATCTGAAACAAGAAGTGTTATGTTATGACAGGAAATAGTCCTTATTCAAACTTCATAAAAACAAACCTTGCTTTATACTTTTGAGAACAGGGAATGGTTTCCCTTCATGCAAAATATTTCTGCTCTCAATAGTAGTGACTTTCTTTTCCTTTTTTATTTTGTACATTAGGTAGCAGATCGGATGGGGTGTGAAGGTTACAGTTGGCCTATTTGTGATATTGAATCTGGTCTCAATGTTTGTCTGCTAGCTGTAAAATTGGAAAATCACCAATAGAAGCAAGGTGAGATCTAAAGATATTCAATTCAAGCTCTGCACATTAACAGCTATGAAACTGCCTAAAGAAAAACCCACAATGTGTTTTTGATATAAAGAAAATTATAGGAAAACGGAAGATTAAAAAAAGCTGTTTCTCAGGAGCCAAAAATTGTACCTTTAAAATTGATTCAAGATAACAGCACAAAAGCACTAATTCCCATATTTGACCTAAACTCATACTATTTGACAACAGCAAAAAATAATTTGGCAGAAGCAATTTGGTACAAAAAGAAGCGCTGTTTTACTTTACATGAAAGATGGAATTCAAACCCAAAATAAACGACAGGCTGATTATTGTGGATGATAACCATGGAAATGCTTGTTTTCTGGAGTAAATTGGATATTCACTGAATGCATGTTTTTGCCTTGCTTCTTCTTGTACAGTCTGCAAATTCCTTTATGATGAAAACCACAAATTCTCATCACACAATGAAGGAGGGTACCGAGAAAAGAACACGATGTCAAGGAAATGAATCATTTTTTTCATTCCCAGAATGAGCAGGAATTTTAGATATCAGTGAACATAACATGCTTTTAGTGATTGATGCTTAAATACATTTCAAATGAACAAGAATTAAAAATAACTCTAAAAGAGAAGATATATTGGAGAAGATAAATTAGTTTTCAAATATTGCATAAACCTTTGAGAATGGTTATGCACCCGTCTGCAGCAGCCTTGTTATGGAGTAGCTAGAGGGGCTACTGCTGAAGAGACAGCTAAGATGGCTGACCTTATACAGTGTGCTTAGACTTGGAGACTGGGAAGCTGAGCCATTTGCTTCAAGCTGACCAGCTGGAATGAACTACATCACTAATGCTTGTACCTTGGATAACAGGATGTAGCATTACAGCTCCAAGTACACAAACAGTATATAAATGAAGAAGTAGGGGATTACTCCTGACAAATTCCATTGCGATGTCTCTTCTGTCCAGCTGGATATAGAAGTGGAACTAGCAGGTAATATACAGTGGCTTGCAAAAGTATTCGGCCCCGTTGAACTTTTCCACATTTTGTCACATTACAGCCACAAACATGAATCAATTTTATTGGAATTCCACGTGAAAGAACAATACAAAGTGGTGTACACGTGAGAAGTGGAACGAAAATCATACATGACTCCAAAATTTTTTTGCAAATAAATAACTGAAAAGTTATTGGAATCATGTATGATTTTCGTTCCACTTCTCACGTGTACACCACTTTGTATTGGTCTTTCACGTGGAATTCCAATAAAATTGATTCATGTTTGTGGCTGTAATGTGACAAAATGTGGAAAAGTTCGAGGGGGTCGAATACTTTTGCAAGCCACTGTACTTCTGTCCGGACAAAAAGGTGAGCAATTTACAATACCTATTTCTTGATAAATGTCTGATTTAAAACCCAATCGTGTGATGCAAAAAGTGGCTGAAAAAGGCAAAAAGAACACTGAAAAAAAGGTGTTGATGACCAAGCAGTCATTTTGATTTCCTCAACAAGTTATCTTGCTGCTTGGGTATCAAGACAATTGACAGTCGTGCATTTCCCTCTTCTAATGTTTTTATTGCTATATCTGAAGGAATATACTACTTTAGCGATATCCTCAAAATAAGAAAAAAGATGTTTACTTTTGGGGGGTTTATTCTGTGTTTGATAGACAGCTAAAATGGACACCAAACAATAGTTCAGAGGGACAGTTATGTCAGGTTCTGTGGATTTTGGTTTTTATTTTCCTTCCACTTAATTTCCTTCCCCTCTGTACCCCAAGATGCTTTCTTGTTTTGTTCCCTCCTGCTTGTGTTTAAACTTAGTTCTTTTCCTTATCTAGTTTTTTCATGTTAAGATTATTCCTTGTCTTTATTAGTTAGTTCCGGCACTTTCTTGTTTCTGTATTTCTCCTTGTTCTTAGATGTTTTTCACCCTTTGCTTCTTTGTCCACCTTCTTATTTGTATTTGTCTTTAGATACTTTCCTTATTTATTTCTCCCTTCTGTTCTCCAGCATTTCCTTAAAGATTCCTCAGACATATTATCTTTGATCATAGTTTCTTTAGAGTTTTCTGTCTCCCTAGCCATTCTACCTTCTGTCCCAGTTGTTGATTATTTCCACCTGCTCTCCCCCTCTCACCTGCATCTGCTCTCACCAATTGGTCATTGGTCTTCTCTGTCACTTGCTCATTCCCTCCTCAGTATATATTCACCTCTCCTTCAGTTACTACTCGCTGGTTCGTCGTCATTCTTTCCCTGTCTGTTCCTGATTCCTGCCCAGTTCCTGTTGTTCCTCCTAGTGATGGGGATGTGAAGCCTTTTGAACCACCAAAGATTTTCAATCCAATAGTAATGAAAAAAGGTTTATGGTTCGATGCTTCAGAACTCTGTGAGGACATCTGCTGGTAAATGTTTGTATTGCATTGTATTGTTCCCAGCCAATTCCACTCTGTTGAAGATGAACGGTGGATTTAACTTTATGGCAGAGGCGGAGTGGCAATCGGGACGACCCGGACTTTTCCCGGTCGGTCGGCTGAAGAATTTACACTGCGGAACACATTTTATGCGGCCGCGAGGTGAACGCGACCGGTCTGATTCTGAGCTTATCAAAATCATGGATGTTATTTAAAGGAGTCATGACCTGTAATTTTCAATTTTCCATGAGAAAAAAATTATTTATATCTAAAAGTGAAGCGTTTGTTTACCCCTGGGTTCGTCAACCACCCCACGTGGACACACACTCAAATACGTGGTTTTAATTTCTGGCCGACTTGACGTCAAGTCGGCGCAGGATATACCATATGTAGACATCGCAGACCTACCTATGCTGTAGGAAGCCCGCCCTCCCTCTCTCTCTCCACCTCGCTCCTCTCCCCCTCATATTCAGTCGAGCGCCGCCATTACTGAATTCTAGTGATGGGAATTCACGCTCTTTTTGGAGAGCCAGTTCTTTTGGCTTGACTCATCATAAAGAGCCGGATCAGATTTTCTGTTGCTTAAAGTGTATTTATTACCAAAATTAAAGCAAAATGATGTCTACCAAATGTACCAAAACAAGCGGGGGGGGGATGAAAAAATTAAAAAAACGTTTCCCAATGACGAGCCGGCTCCCATCGTTCACTTCAAAGGGTTAGCTCTTAGAGCCGGTTCGTTCACGACCGACACATCACCGATTCGAAGTACGAACTCCACCGTGAAAGATGCTGAAAGTTTCTTCACGCAATGATGCATGAAGAAGACATTTTCGTGTTGGCCTTTTATTTTAATCAGCTTAAACCATTTCTGCCAGAAACGTAGTGCACACGTGAGTTGCTCTGTTGTTGACTGCCAAAATCCACATGGGAATATTTTTTCTATTTTTTTTACGCCGGAACCCTTCACAAATTTGGGACAACATCAGGCGAAGTTGGCATCGAAGCTCCGTTTGGATAAAAGGGGCCATTCCAACAATCAGAGACTTGCCTGCAATTGAAACGGTAAGGCTGTGTTTTTATTGCTCTGCTGTGTGTAACAAACAGCAGCTAACTGGTAATGTGGCTATTGTATGCTAGGGGGAGTAGTAGATATGGGTTAGATATGCTGAAGCGTTACCTGCGGTGTCAACCCCCCTCCTTCCTGCCACCAATCAACGCGTCCCTCATTTGCATTATTACAATGACCGTCCACGACAGCCAAAGTATGGCAACAGATCTAGCGAGACAATAATGCCTTCAGAAATAAGGGTCAGAGGAGCTCTGTGTTTATTTTTTTCACATATTTTCAACTTTTCTTTTTTAGAAGGGCCTGAAAGACTATAATAGAGCGTGGGTATCCAAGGTAATACTAGGTTATGACTCCTTTAATTCACTGCGAATAGCGGCCATATACTCCCAATAAAGCTGCCTAAAGCGTCTACCCAGTATTTATATCAGTTGTTCACTCTCTATATCTTAGTCATGGTCTTATCTTGCAGAACATTTATTGGAACAGATAAAAAAAATAAAAATAATAATAATAATTTGTTTGTTCTTGAATTTCCTCTTGGGGATCAATAAAGTATCTATCTATCTATACATCTAAGGTAGAATGGAGCAAAGCCTCTTGGGAATTGGGAATGCGTTTATCCAATGAACCGATGGAGGGTCAAGTCTGAACGTCTCAGTTGTTGCCAACTTGGCGACTTTGTCCCTTTTTTCCAAAAAGCACCTAGCGACAAATCTAGCGACATTTCTGACCACCCTTAGCTACTTTCTGTGAAACTCTGTCGCCGATATTTCCTGCAGTTTAGAGACCCAGCTTGCTCCTTCCCGACGCTCAGAAAGGGAATGATCTGTGCATGTGTATGCAGCATGATTACAGTATGTCCACTGACCAATCATAAACCTCTTTCGGTTCATTTCACCCACTAACAAACAACGTTGTTTGGTAGTTAATGTTAATTCAAAAGTCAAAAATAAACATGCATGTATATAAGACCGATCTTTCAATGGGAATTAAGGCAGAAGCTTGTCTGTACTACGCTGCATCTGCATCTCACACCTGTGGTGCATCAAGGAACGTTCGAAATGTATGGTGAGTTCAAAAACGTAGGACATTTAAAACTTATGACAAACCCCCCCCCCACTGAAAATAATACAATAAGCAATAAACTTGTGTTTAATGGCAGTTGCTAAATATGCCCTACTTATTTTTACAAAGTACTAAGAAACAAACAACTATATTTTCTGTATTATCCAAATTGAGGTGTTTATGTCTTTATGTGGATGTCGATTGTGGTATAGCCCTGTGAGTGAGACTGTTTCACCCTGATTTGGTTGAATGCACTGCACAGAATGATCATGGAGACAGGGCCGGCTCTACGGGTGGGCAATAATCACCCAAACAGAGTGCCTTCCCACCCAATAAAAATACAAGGAAACAAACGTGACATAGCTTAGTCTTCCAATTAAATGGTATAAAACATAGCAGAACATATCTACACTTTTGATTGGACCTGCTGTAGATATATAGCTAAAGCTAAATACTGAATATAATATAAATTACATAGAATATCATATAGCCTAAACCTAATATAGAGTAGAGTGTAACTATAATATATAGCATATTGTTATTTAATATATTATTTGGCTAAAGCCTAATACTGAACTATAATATAACTTACATAGAATATCATATACCCTATGCTTAATATAGAATAGAGTGTAACTATAATGTATAGCCTAATGTTTTTAACAATATAGTATATAGCTAAAGCCTAATATTGAATATGATGTGACTATAATGTAATTTATAACATGATATAACAATAGTATAATACCTAATATATTTATTGACCCATAATATATATTTATACAGATAGACAGATAGATAGACAGATAGACAGATAGACAGATAGATAGATAGATAGATAGATAGATAGATAGATAGATAGATAGATAGATAGATAGATAGATAGATAGATAGATAGATAGATAGATAGATAGATACTTTATTGATCCCCAAAGGGAAATTCATCCAACTATCCATAGTTCCTTTCTCCAAATGTATAGGGGGGGCTGGTGCGGTCAGAATTTTCCCTGTGGATTTTAGTGCCCCACTCCGCCCCTGCTTTATGGACAAATAAAGCATTTAAGTCTCCCCATATAATAAAAATATTTTGCATTGTAACATTACAGCAGAAGGGTCATGCTTGGCAAAATAGTGCCTCAACATTGATGAGGTGTTGTTATTGTACGCCAGTTGTTGGTTACAAATAACACATTGCACCTACAAAATATAACATGTTATTCAAACAGTGACTTTTCATGGGATAATTGAGAAAATATTATATTTAATTTACACCTATTCACATTCTCTACATATTGAAATATTGTCATTTTCACATTTCTATTGCATTATTAGGCAGGAATATCTAATTATGTATCGCTTCCCCCTTCCTAATACTTATATCTCTATTTATGTTTTCTTTTATAAAAATAGGCTAATAAAATGAAGATTAAAAAAAATACATAAAAGGATAGGACATACCAAAGTCTACTATTTTTTTGCAAATAGAATATGCACAACCAAACTGAAAAGCTCATCAATACTTAATTATGTGAATTAATAAAAGAAAAAATATTATACCAAACTAGAATTTCTTTAAATTACAAGGAATGACAAATTGTCTAAAAGCTCCAGCCCTACAGTATGAAGCTAGTAGTACTACTTAGTAAGTAGTACACTACTATAAGCTCACTAGACCATATAAATTTGCAAACCTGATTTGGAGTGATTAAATTGAAAAATTCCCACATCTCAGAACGCCATCTCTTTGCAACAGGTTCTATTTTTTGCAACTCAGTGTTTTGTCTGGGAATACTGGAAGAATCCAAAACCATCAATCTCTGTTCTCACCGTAACTCACCACAACAACCCAAAACAGCGCGTCCCTGTTTGGGCCGCTTTAAAGATTTGAAACAACGTCTGAAGCGGTCACGTGGGTGGGTGGGTGAAACGGAGCTACGAATGTCATTGGTCACGTGACCAACAGCAAACGAATCAAGCTCCGACACAGTGCTTTACCTTGCAGTGGTTCGTTTTTGTGATACGAGCTTTGAATCTCGGATGTCACAGGTAACACCACTAGTTCCTCCCTCATCTCATCATTTTGTATTCTCCGAGTTCTTTAAGTTTTTGTTCCTTGTTTTTGTTAATTATTAAATCATTTAAGTTTAATTGTTGCTGCCTTCGGGTTTTTAAAATACACAAACATGACAAGTTCAGAATTTTTGAAGTAAGCTTATTTTAAAAGAGCATTGGCTAATAATACCCTAAATATAGTAGATAACTTTCCTGGCATTATATTTTAGCATGAAACCTGATTATAGTGGGTCCAGGAGGCTTGATCTAATGGTCAGAGAGGGGGAAAGACCACAGGAGGAATTTTAAAACACAAAGTTGTGTAAAAAGCAAAACTAGCAAGACGGTTTAAGTAAATGCCAAGAGATTTATCTACTGCAGGTATGATGTTAACTGCCTTTAACCATTTCAAATAACCTTTCTTCAAAAATTAAAAACTAAGTCTCTAATGGCCCACTGCTGTTAAACAACCATCACCGCTGCTAAACTCCCTTCAATACTCTTAACCACACATCAGTAGATTGTTTTTCTTCCTTGAAATATTAAAATTAATAACTTAGTAAAAAGGTGTGCAGCAAACGTCAGAGTTCAATCAAGGTTACTCAAAACTTTATTATTAGAAGCTATAGGTACTGAAACATTGTAAGGCAGTTTCATTTAAGGCTTTTTTGTTTTCACAGGACATTTGTAAACACCTGCCAACTTTCTTTGCACACATTGGAAGGATTAAAAGGATCTTCTCCTTCTGTCATGTGGCAGACTTACAATATGGTGTCAGTGAAAAAGCCTTTTTGGGGCACAGCGCAGTGTTAAAAGTCTAGCGAGCAGACGTCTTTATGAACCAGATGAGACCATTTTAAAGCCGAAATATGTTTTCATTTTTTTTTAGCAAATGGCAGCTGTACTACTTAAAATTCTACTTTTCCAGTCAACACAGTCTTTCTGCAATTGGCATTACTTTCAGCTGATATCAATCATCTAAACAGGCACTGAGATATTTCAGATGAACATTAATTATGTCTGAATTCCTGACGGGGGACTACATCTCTCATTCAACCCACTCAATTTCAACATTGCACAAAATGATTCTCTGTTGTCATATATTTTGAGAACTCTAAGAAGCACCTGCCCAGGGATAAATGGAGTGGGATGGAACCTGCCAATGAACAAGATGACAGTGGTGCCGACAGCTTCTCAGGAAGGTGATCGAAAATAGGAACCAAGTGACACATTTCTGTTGCTGTTTGTCATCTCTGCAGAACTGACCAGGCACTCTCATCCTAGTTCACTGTTTTTGATGCTGTCTTGTCTCTGCTTACCATCCCCAATATTGTCAGATGACACAGCACAGTGTTGCTGAAAGAGTGCATTGCAAGTCAAGGCTTTAGAACAAGCTATCACATTTCTATGGTTCTGTGAAATGAGCTTTTATCAGCTGAAGCCCTATTTGGAGGATATAGCAACTGGAAGCAACACATTGGTTTTTAATAACACATTTATGCCCATTGGATTTGGATGTTTTCTGCGTCATTCATCCTCACACTGTTCGTATTGGCTATCTTATATATATTGATTGATTATTAAATAACGTAGGTTTTCTTACTACACGTTCTTTTGTAATTGGGTAGCTAACTGGACAAGCTATTGACATATTTTAGTTGTACTATGAGAAGGACATACATTTTTCAAATAAAAAGACGGATTAAATAGGCATATGACTCAATTTAAAAGTAACCAGATGGGCAAACAGTTACATTCTCAATGTCTGTTTTAAGGTTATTTAGGGCCTTATTTTGCATCAGATTGTCAATTATAAACCATCATATGGTATGGTGTGGTATGGTATGGTTATGATTAAATTCTTCTCTAAATTTCAGCACAGAGAATTTCTCATTCACACAATTTAGTACTTGTTCCACAATCTCTTAGTCTAAGTTGTAGTGGCTAATAGGTGTACAGATGTTTTTCATTTGAATTTGGCATAACAGCAAGTCTGGATTGTATTTTCTATTTTTTAGATTTAGATTTGTTTAGATTTTTTCTGAAGGGTGAGTGACACAAAGTTTCACTCTAAGAAAGCTCACAGGTTTTCATTATAATAATCAGAAGTGGGTAGCATACCCACCAATGTTGCCTCATTCTTTAGTCACATGATTGGGAGTTTATGTCTGACAAAAAACATAAGAGGAGCAAGTTGTATGACTAAATTAGTTACTGATCTCGGATCTGACTGATAAGCAAAACAGTGGGTTTTTTTACCCAGTGTGATAGCTTTATTTTGCTGCTTAGCATTTGGGAAATTGTAAAGTTAACAGGTTTGCATGAAAATTAAGAAATAACTATAAGCCATGTGACACAAGTTCCTAAATAGCTATATATTAGATAAAACTCAATACTGCTGTTATTTTTAATGTCAGGCTTGCCCTAACAAACTGAAAATCTAAAGTTTATTTAATTTTTTAAAGAAATTTCAAACTGGGCCTTCCCAAAGACAATAAAAAAACAACAGAACAGTAATTATACCTCTTGAGATAACTATCTTTTAGTCTGGTTTCTGATCCAAGATTTTATCATTTCAAAATGTTACTGGTAGTGGTGAAATTCGTAAAGGGCAACCATGTCACACACAGACCATCACTACTGCTGTAATTCCGAGTGTCATGATAAGGAGGAAACCTAATTAACTGGAAAACAAATTAACAAACCCCGGTTATATTAATATGCACATGTAGAAATTCAGAAAAACACACACAGTTCAGTCTACTATTTTACTCCTTTCTGTGTTTGCTGACACCTGAAACCTTGCAGTACTACACACAGTTTGATAACAACCTTCCAGGCCTTGCTGATGCAGGCAAACTCTGAGCCCTTTGAATTAACTCACGTGGAGGTCAGTGGTAAGAAGACAGAGTGTATCAAGCTGTATTGCAATCTTGAGGGTAATGTCCTGATGAACTGTTCAGTCCCAAGCACTTAGTGATATTTTTATTAAATTCTCTGTTCTTTGAGTAAATCACTCCTAAGTGGGAGCTTAATCCATGTGTGTCATCTTAATTTCATCAAGAAAATGTAAAAGGCACATACTTTTGTTGTAAAAAAACATGATCATCAAGGGCCATAGCGATATGAAAAAGCTTGTGTTAGGTCAAGTGAGCTGAAACTGATGGTGCACATAATTAATGGTCTGAAATAGATTAGGAATTAGTGCTGGACTTAGATGTTAATTGACTATGATACTTGGACTGGTGCCTCTCAGCCCGGGGCTCTTAGTCTTTTTCTTTTTGCTTTGCTGTATCACTTTTCTTCAATGTTCAGTGTCCTATTACTTCCCCTCCATGCTTCCCTCCTGATTCTGCCTCCCACTCAAGTCCCCTCTCTTTTTCAATCTCATTTTCTGTGTTCCTTATGTTGCTTTTGACAGTGTCCTTTACCATGAAGGTGTCTAGAACTTCAAAAACAGAGACAAACCTATAACATTAACTTCTCATGTGAAAGTTGGCTCCTACTCAAACCTTGCAAACTTTGGTTGTGTACAGCAGAATAAATAAGTCATATTTACAAAGAATTATACAGCTTTTGGGAGTACCATACTAATATATTCTGCAACTCTGTAGCAAGAGTGTTGGGATAGAGGTACACTGTAATAAATATACAAAGAAACAAGGTCATTCTTTTGCAGAGTTTACCATGTTTTTCTAGCTTTTACTGCCCTACCATTCTGAGATACCTATTTTAAGTTTCTATCATCAGGCACGGGAATAGTTGACCTTTTTTTAGCTTATTTATTTATTTATTTTTAAAACAAAAACAAACAAAACAGAAAAGATAAAATATACAGTACTGCATAGGGTTGGGCATCGTTTGAATTTGGACGATTCCGATTCCAATTCCGATTCCTTGCTTCGATTCCGGTTCTAAACGATTCTCGATTCCGATTCTTTGGAGGGACAGGGTCTTTTTTTGTGTGCATATTTTAAATGACCTACTTTAAAATACACTACTTGTATACACTGCTATTTCTTCTTAATCATTGTGTGTTGGTCCTACATGTGTGTATATTGAGCTTATTTATTTACTTGCACAGTTTCTTTTTTTGTTATGTGTGTGTGTTGTTTTCATTTGTGTTTTTGAGTGCTGCTGCTGCAACAAGGAAATTTCCCTTATGGGATTAATAAAGTATTTCTGTCTACCTACCCACCCATATTTACTTGATGAAATAGTCTAAACTTTACTTTACTTAATTTAATTACTTAATTTCCCTAAATTTAATTTACTTAATTTACTTCTGGGATCAACTAATTGAATTGAACTATGGAATTGGAACATGGATTTTAATTCTATTAACTTTTTACTTTCAATGAATTACAATTTTTTTTTCCACAGTGGTCAAATTTCTACAGGAGAGCTTTATTTTTGAAAATTTAATGAAAACCGATTTCCAAACATCCTGCATGTCTGTCTGCAGAATATTGAAAAAAAAGAAACAACTTCAAAAATCCCGTTCATATTAACTGCAGGAGGAGGCGAAGCATCGTGGAGTATTATCAGCTGCCTGGCTAACATTAGCTTAGCAATCTCAGACCGTTTGCCTATGAAAACAAATACATGAGCTAACGTTAGCTGGATATTTGCATTTCAGTTGAACAACGGTTCGAGTATAACTTGTTTGCTGCCGTGATGTTGACATCAGACGTATTTTACTGACCGGATTTGGACTGCAGTGCGGCGCTGGGCTGACTGTTGGATCCGGGAGGAAGAGCTAATGAGGTAACCCAGAGCAGCGCGTCAAACACAGAGCGGTCGGTTATTTCTTACAGGTATAGCACTGAGACCTGTTGTTTTGTTTGCTAAAGTGAAGACAAATCTTACTGTCTCCACACACCTTCCATGATTGCTCAGTACCGCTAACACTTCTGGCGGATTCTTCTTCGTTGGTATTCAGCGGGTTCTTCTTCTGGTCGGCGGACTGGGAATCGAAACTAGGAATCGCAATTTTAAAAATTGAACGATTCCGGGAGAATCCACATATGAGTCCAGGTTCCAATCGATGCTCGATTTTCGATGCCCAACCCTAGTACTGCATTTCTGTAAAGCTGAGGTCAAAAACTGAAAAACTGCAGAGATGTCAAGGCTTTAAGATCTCATTACAAAAGGTCCAGAAACACTGCATTCCACATTTTTCACAAGGAAAATCAATCATTTTTGTTCTGACTGGTAAATACATGCTTTCTTAAAATTGAATCCTCATTTGGGACACAGGCTTGCGTATGGAGGCTTTAAGTGAGAAAAGAACGTATGCTACACTGCAGGTTTTAGGAAATGCAGTTTATAGTTTTATGCTTCATATATATAAACTAAGAGATAAAGAAGAATTGGTGAGAGGAAGTTCTGTTTTGATAATAGGAATCCAGACTTGCCAAACCTTCACAGCCATCATTAATTTCCTGCTCCTGCATCTGACTCATGAACAGACTCTTAAGAGGGGAGGGGAAACAGAATCTCCAGCAGCAGGAGGAGACAGGAGTGAATTAGTGGCTAAATGATGAGGGTACATCAAAGCAGGACTAAAAGACAGAAAAAAAGAATGTGATTACTGAGAAGGTGGACTTTAAGACAAAGAGAATTAAAGGTAAGCAGACCAAGACAGTCTAGAACAGTGATTCTCAACCGGTGGGGGCGGCAGTAGGCTACAGGATGGGAGGAAAAAAACTGAAAAAGAAAATTTGCAATTTTTTTTATTATTAAACTACTGTCATAAAAAGTTCTAGTTTTGTATATAAATAGCTCCTGAATAAAAATTAAAATGTGTTTGGACGGATTTAAAAAAAAAGAAGTTTTGAACAAATTTGATTTGTTTGTCGATCGTGTGCGCAAATGCAGGTGATAAGCGGTTTCAGCGAGTCACACTGAAGTTTGCTGGCTCTCCAGGGGGCGGGTGTTACAGCGGTTGTATGAGCTGCGAGAGGAGGTGAAGTGGTTTTTGACAAATCAAATCAGATCTGGTGAAGCATCTGGATGACACTACTAGGCTATTGCTAGTATGTATCTTTATCTTTACATATATGTGGCTTGCGTCTCTGTCTTATTTGATCTATATTTGACCGCTTGAATGGCCTTAAACTGTCTTTGCAAGGCCGCGAAACTCATATTTTGCTCCTTGCAGACAAAGTGCATGCCTTCACAGTAAAACTAGAACTCAATGGCCGCATCAGTCGAGGGAACCCCAGCCTTGTAGACTTTATCACTGATGCAGGCACGTCACACGATTTCTCCTCTCTATTTCAATCAGAGTCTGAGCACCTGTCAGCAATGAGAAAACTATTTGAGATGTACTTTAAAGAGGATTATCGCTCTTTTGCTTGGGTTCGTTTGTGTGCACAGCAAACGAGCTGTGAATTTAGGGTGACGAACCGTCCTCTTTTCCCCGGACATGTCCACTTTTCATGTGCTGTCCGGGAGGATTTATAGACTGATGAAAATGTCCGGGTTTTTATTGTTTTCATAGGACCATGCTTAAACTGACTTGTGTGATGCATGCAGTATGGCAGCCTTTCTCTCATGTAACGTCCTCCCGAGCTGGTTCTGATCCGTTTATTGACACCACAGACAGCAAGCTGTGCGCAGTGCTGCTCTGAGTGGAGTTGCACCGCACCGGGTTATCCTGCATTGCGCAACGCAATTGCACAGCGCCGAGTTACTGCTGTTTACAAGAAGTCAAAGCACAAGCTTCATGCACGAACCACAAATGATATACTGTCCAGTCGCAACAAATGGGTGGTGGAGTGCACCATTCACATAGCTGGCATGTGTGTTTCTGTGTGAAAAAAGTGGCAAATATCCCAAAGATCACATGGTCACCCTATTGATATGCAGGACCAGCTTATTGAGCTGAAGAGTGACAGTAGACTGAAGGAACTCTTTGGCTCCTCCCCTCTTTTGTTATTCTGGGCAGCACTGATGCAGGAATATCCTCAACTCTGTGACGTCGCCTTGAAGATTGTCCTTCCTTTCACGTTGACATATTTGTGTGACGCAGGATTCTCATAAATGACTGCACTCAAAACAAAATACTGCAATCGTGCACAAATCGAGGATGATTTGAGGCTATGTTTATCAAACATTGAGCCAAGAATTGAGGATCTTTGCCAGGCAAAGCAGGCTCAGGTCTCCCATCAACATCAAGCTTCTGTAAAAAATGCAGATGCCTACTATTAGGCCTAGTAATAATAACAACAATTAAGGATAAATTAATAGCAGAGGTTTGGTACCAATTCCCAATTATAGCAATAGCCTAGTAATAATGATAGGCCTACTGATGATGATGATGATAATAATAATAATGTGGGCCTACAAATAATAGCCTAGGGCTATCTATCTATCTATCTATCTATCTATCTATCTATCTATCTATCTATCTATCTATCTATCTATCTATCTATGCAAGGTGATGTGGAGTGGGGGGGTGCACTGGGGCCCCAACTGCAATGAACCAGCTTTGGGGGGGCCCAGCTTGCAAAAGGTTGAGAACCCCTGGTCTAGAAGAACTGGCTGGATCAAAGAGAAAAAGGTGACCTAATCATTCCTTCAGAGATTACATCATATCTACGCAGCCTGGTTATCCACACAGACAGCAATCACAGTCATTCCAGTACCTTCCTATCACTCTCTCACTGCCTTGTTGATGCCCTCTGGGAGAGCACACTATCATGGAGATCTCAGCGAAAATGAACATTAAGTCACATATCAATAAATAGGCTTTATTGTGTAGGCGGCACAAGTATCCACCAACTGGAATGAGCAAAGACTGCCATTGATTTGAAGTGCTGAAGGACAGACTGAGGTTGAATGTTCAGGTTGTGGGTTGAGGCTGCGCAGGCTGTCAGGGTTTAAGGGCTGCTGGAGTTCTGAGACAGCTCACCGTACACAGACATTTATCATCAGCAAGGTAACGGGCTTCTCTGAAAGCAACTCAGGCGAAAAATGAACAGCTGCCTTGGCTGCACTTACAAAGACCCCACCATTTTCCCCCTTTTTTGTCATTCCCAGACATTGGATTGCAGCAGTAGGAAACAAGTCAGATGTATTGTTATTAAAATACATGACATTTTTCTCTCTGGCCAGGGCTGGCATTTTGGAATTGAATGTTTCTAAACAAGATAATGTACACAAGAAGATAAAGAGCAAAATATTTAACTTTTTTATTTTACTGACCTGAGATCTGGCATCAATGAAATAGGTAGTTCTTCAAATGGCTTTGCAAAATAATGCAATCTCTTTTAGTTAAACTTGAAATCCACAAAGTCCTGAAACTTGAACATGTATTAGATTAAATATTTGCATTATAAAAGGAGAAGATGTTACAATAATTGTGAGAAAATATTTAACAAAAAAGGAACTGATAAACCGTTTCTTGTTTAAGTGAAAAACGAATGTCTGGAATATAGTTGGCACGCAATAAGGCATAATATTATGACCGACTGCCAAATAGTGGATCATAATGTTTCCAACCCATGCTTCACAGTGGGTATGGTGTTCTTGGGATGCAACTCAGCATTCTTCCCCCTCCAAACACGTGAGTGGTGTTTATACCAAAGAGCTCTATTTTGATTTCATCTGACAACATGACATCCTCCCAATCCTCCTCTGGATCATCAAAATGGTCTCTGGCAAACTTTAGACAGGCTTGGACATGTGCTGGCTTAAGCAGGGGGACCTTTTGAGTGCAGCCGGATTTTAATCTATGATGACATAGTATGTTACTAATAGTATCCTTTGTTACTGTGGTTTTAGCTCTCTTGAGGTCATTGACCAGTTACCCCCATGTAGTTCTGGGCTGTTTCCACGCCATTCTCAAGATCATGTGTACCACACAAAGTGAGATCTTTCATGGAGCCCCGGGTCGAGGAAAATTATCAGTAATCTTGTATTTATTACATTTTCTAATAATTACTCCAACAGTTGATCTATTCTAACCAAGTTGCTTGTCACCGGTTGGATTTTGACTATTTGAAAGTGTGGATCGGTGTCTTTTATACAGATAAGTATAAGATAAGTTCAAACAGGTGCCATTAATACAGGTAACGAGAGGAGGATAGAATAGCTTCTTAATGAAAAAGTAACAGGTCTGTGAGGGCCAGAATTCTTTTTTGTAGGTGCTAAGTATTTATTTTCTGCAGCATTATACAAATAAATTCTTTAAAAATCATACGTGTTTCCCTGCATTTTTTTACATTGTCTCTCACAGTTGAAGTGTACTTATGATAAAAATTTCAGACCTCTCTCATCTTTCCAAGTGGGACAACTTGCACAATCCATGGCAGCAAAATAAATTTTTGCCCCACTGTATCATGGGAAACACGGTACATGCATTTTACAAGTAGATCCATTGACCTTCCATATAGCAAAAAAAATTTCATACATTTATATAACATTCTTATTATTTCTTCTGTTGTTGGTTTTTACATTTTCTATGACCAGACAGTCCTCTACCTCTCAGAAGTCAAATGAATTTCAGGCTGCTATTTCTATGCTGTATTACTAAGGTTTTACCCCTTTCTTTCTGTTCATGGCCAGCTCATGGTTCCATATCTCTCTTATTGAAACTCAAACAGAATGTGGGCCCATTCCCCTGTGCTGTACAGAGTGTTAGGGAGGGCTGCAGATTAAAAAGCTTTCCCCTGGGCGCGCTCACCAGGCTGTTCAGCACTGCTCGCCAGGGAGATTCACTACATACATTCTCTTTTATGGTCCTTTCCTTATTCATCATAACACAGCTTCAATTTTATTAACTTCTCCATCCAAGCATACATCTTTCCCCCCTGCCATTAGTCTTTTTCCTCTCAATGTTTTCATCCATACAGCACCACACTCCACTAAGTTCCCCAGGATGTTCAGAGGAACACATAAACAAGTGTATACTGTTGTTTGCTCACATGAATACAGATTTAGCAATGGGGAGGGCTTTGTTTCTATCAGTCCAAGCAAATCTATATCTGTCTGTTGGGTTAGAGTCACCCGTCCGCATAACATATAGTAAATGCGGAAAATCTGAATAAAAATGCTTCCAAACGTATTTCATGGAAATCAGAACACAGAAATACTGCAAATTGTAGGCATTTGGAACAAGACTGAGAAGCTTTTCGTCTGTTTTCATGCACATTAGGTTATTTACAATGCTTGCATTCAGTATTGCAGTCATGCTTGCAATACTGGATTTTAGATTTTTCATGGATCAGGCCAGTTCCCTATAAAGATTGGCAGGCCTCCAGTCACTAATTTACGCTCGAGGACATTTCTGATATTTCATAGCACAGCAGAGCATAAAGGCCTTCAACATCCCTCTGTTACAACATTTGAGATAAGTCTTTTTTAATTCTATCCTGGGTCCCCAACGGTCCCCATTTCTTTAGACTCTACAAGAAAGGCAAATACCGCTGGTCACAGTTTTTCCAACCGTAAGAAGAAGGAAATGTGTTATTGAACCCTAAACTTTGATCACTTCAGTAGAGTTCACAGCTACCATGTTAAGAAAAAGCAAAAGTGGAAAGAGCTGAAGCAATGGATCTACTACAGTCTCATAAGAAAGGTGACGGCACAAAGAAAAGGCTTTGATGGAGGAGCTTCACCCATGTTGTAATGTGAAAAGATAGAATAATAACTAGAGGGAAACGGACCAAAATGTGTAATGTAGTTTCTCTGAAGTGAAAAGCGAGATCAAAATAGAGTCTACTGTTTGCCTAAGGTATGTTTGCAGAACAAAAAAAATGTAAAAAAAATAAAAAAAAAAAAATAATAATGATTAGCATTTTTCCTCATGAGATAGTGAGTGTCAATGATAAGCGTCATATTTTGTACATTGAGAGTTGAGTAAAACGCAGACAGGAACTTGGGATGAGTATCATGGAGGAATAATAATCAAAACTGAAAATTTACACAAGCTCACTAAGCTAGTAACACACAACTAAACCACTAAAATAATAATAATAATAATAATTAAACTAACACCCAAAAGTAAACAGTAAAAGTGATAAATATGCAAAGAAGTAGAAACAATAACCAATAAATTGATTGTGATGTCCCAGTTCAGTATGACTATGTTTCCTAAAGACCAAGGCTTGTATTGAAGAGTTTTGGGAATGAAGCTAAATTAGTTTTAAACTAATTGTGGTTAGTTTAAGACTAAACCGCACCTTCTGGTTTGTTTTCAAACCACCAATTCACAATGCAAAGCAGAGGTGAAGAAAAACATTCTTTGGAAGAAGTAATGCTTCATTAAACCATTTGCCGAACTAGAAATCAATAACTTCATGGAGAATTGATTCTATTTTGGGGATCGGTCTCCGCAGTGATTAATCTAATTTAGCATTTCGACTTACCAAGAAGGCGGTTAAAAGATGACTTAAAAGATTGGTTTTGGTGTTTAAACTATTTGTTTTAAAGCAGATCTCTATTTTGAATAGTATTAATGGCAGTCTTTATTGTTCATGAAGCCGAGCAGTCAAAGGCGGGCCCACGTGGTTCACTTGAGCATGTAGCTTAAAGCTAACTCACATGGAGCTGCTTAAAGCCACTCTGGTTCATTTATTAAACACCAAACAAAGAAAAACTGTCGTACTGAGTAACTCAGGTTGGAGGATATAAAACGACTTTCCATCGGAAACCTCGAAAATCCCTGTTTAAACCTCCAGGCCGACCGGCCTGTTTGTACCCAAACAATAAATGAAATCTTACACAAGGTAATCAATGACAGTGAAAACAAAAAATCCTTAAATCTTGTTTATCCTAAACTAATTTCGCCTCTGCCCAGACAGACCTTATGGAATGGTTAAAGTTCTCCAGGTTGCTCCGTTGATGATTGGGAAAGCTAAAACAACATTAGCCAGCAGGCTAACAATAGCTGCGGTCGGTTAGCAGTGGGAGAACTCATGGCTGTTGGGGCCCCAGTAGCAGCATTTAGCTGGGACGTCGTCCTCTCAGGCTTGAATAAACAGCGATCAGCTCCACCTTCCTTCACTGACAGTACCTTTTTCCGTAGCTTTCAAGCACAGCATTCATCCCACATAGGCTTTGTCGCGGTGGGTGTAATGGCTTCAGTCTGACGTAGCTTGTTAGCGGTCCCTTTCTCACGGCAGCATCTGTAATTCAGAAAGCTTCTGCAGGGCTCAGGGCAGAACAGTGGGGTTTGTCTCATCTGTGGTTTGCGATTCACCTGATCGATCAGCAGTCTTTGTCTTCCTTGGAGTGAGTTTCTCCCAGAAACTCGCGTCCTTTCAGCGAAATAAAGATTTACTGGGGTCTCTCCTGGCACTGTCTGGCCGAAAGCCCAAGTGGAAGAGGGCTTGCTGCAGTGGGGAGAGCCTTATAAAAGATCTGGTCCTCTTCTCCTGTTGGAGCTAGAATGTGGGTGTGTGTCCCAACACCTTGATTCTTTCATGCTGTATGCTCTAAGATTCTAATTGTAATTGTTGCCTAACACAGTGTAGATCAAGTCTTATTCCAAAAAGCACAAAGCTGTTATACTTGTTAGCTTACAGAATATTTTATTATTTTTGTGTGTAAATCACTAGTATCCCAAACTACTGAAGTCATCATGACAAATTGTCCAAAATGAAATGGCCCAGATCTTGGGTCTCGGCTCAATGATATTAAGCAGCACCTGAAGAGAAATACAAGATGTCACGGATTATGCTCTGCTTCTCATTAAAGATTCATGAGTTGTCGACAGTGGTCTCATCCACAAACAGAAGTCTACACAAAGACACAGTCATCATTAAGGTGCTGTCTGAAACATGATGAGAAAGCCAAAAAAGAGGAGAAGCTGTCGTCTCGAGTTGTCAGATTCTCCCCATATGCCGCGGCTCCTGTCGTCTACTTGCTGCTTAAGAAAGAGCCAATTTATTTCCCCAGAAGGATGGACCACTTGTGACATTTGGCAATGAAGCATCAGAGGCTTCATCCAGTTGTTACACACACTCACATACACATTAAAACACAGAGGCTAGAATGTAGGTTAGTGAATTCACCACAGAAGGTTTGACAGACTAAATAGACAAACTGGCAGCTGCTGTGCTTTAATTATTTTTTTTTTTTATGAATAAAAGTGCATGTTGTTTACATTGTAGTGTTATGCTGACTCTTTCATTCAAAACCATTTAAAACAAATTTTCAGTTATTGTCATTTAGTATTCCAACAGCTGTAAGACATTTGAGGTGATAGCATGTTGCTTTGCGCGCTATTGAACTGTTTTCTAATAATGTTCTGTTGTTAAATAAAGTAAAGGAAGGAAAGAAACAATGTTTCCATAGCACTTTTTAAAATTGTCCCCGCTAATCCGAATAATCGAGTTGAAACCCCATCTGATTCATCGATGATCCAAATAATCGTTTTT